>CM058041.1:60566359-61068892 GCA_030169165.1 Centaurea solstitialis
CAATTGGATCAATTATGTATGCCATGCTATGTACTAGGCCCGATGTTGCTTACTCAGTAAGTGTTACGAGCAGATACCAACAGAATCCAGGTGAGCCCCATTGGGTGGCTGTCAAGAACATTCTCAAATATCTGAGAAGAACGAAAGAAATGTTCTTGGTCTTTGGAGGTTCTGAGGATGAAATTAGTGTCACAGGATACTCTGACGCTAGTTTCCAGACCGACAGAGATGACTTCAGGTCACAGTCAGGGTACGTCTTTACCCTAAACGGAGGTGCGATCTCGTGGAAGAGCTCGAAGCAGGACACGATTGCAGACTCAACTACAGAGGCAGAGTACATTGCAGCATGTGATGCGGCAAAGGAAGCTGTCTGGCTGAGGAATTTTCTATCGGATCTCAGAGTGGTTGCCAGTATCTCGAGACCGATAGATATATTCTGTGATAACTCAGGAGCCGTGGCGCAAGCAAAGGAACCTAGAGAGCATCACAAGTCGAGACACGTGCTCAGAAAGTATCACCTCATCCGAGAGATCATTGGAAGAGGAGATGTAAGAATATGCAAGATTCCAACAGAAGACAATGTCGCAGATCCGCTGACAAAGCCACTAGCAAGGGCAAAGCATGAGGCACATGCGAATTCCATTGGGATGCAGTACCTGGAAGCCAGTAGCTAGTACTTAGTTTATTAATATAGTCTAATTTAGAAACAATGTAATCATGTAAAGTTTTTATTTCACAGTGTGTTGGAAATAAATGGAGGTTTTAATTTCATGATTGTTCTAAATTAACTATTTTTCGCATATTTAACGTATCCTTGATTCTACAAAGTCTTGTATGAAATCTAAATTTCCGTAGCCACTTATTGAAATGGGAATTTCAATAGGGAGTTTAACGCTATTATAAATACTTGATGATTTATTCAAAGTAGAGAATAAAAGCACAAGTGATGTGACCAAGTATTTATAGATACTCATCAGAGTGTTTGGGTATTGGAAGTGACCAGTAATCAAGTCTGCTTCATGGAGCCTCAGTCATAGGCACTGACTTGATAGGTTGTCCTTAGACCTGAGATACTTGGTTTGGGAACACGAGGACCACTGTACTCTTAGCACGTACTAACGCTGCACCGTAACTGGGTGGCTATACGGGACGTGACTAGATGCAGCGGAAGCCGTGGATCCAAATGCAAGTAGTCAAGAAGGGATTTGCACCTCTTTCAAAAGAGAGATATTTCCGGGCCCCTTGACGATTAAGATTGGCAGAAAACGCGTGGCCACGCTCGGATAGAATAACAGGGGTTATTTAGTAATATCCGTTACTGCAGGCAATCGAAATCAGAGTCAAGAAATACTTGATTTTAAGAAATGAATCCTCCACTCCATGTCTTAAATCACTTTAGAAATATCGTGTGCAAAAGGAATGAACCTGTGTACAAATTCAAGTGTGAATTGTATCTCTGAATATAAGAGATCTTATAACCTGGTTAACCTAAGCGTCTGGCTAGGGACCTCCTTAGGCGAATGATAACAGTTCAGTTACATGTCTAGCACAAGTGGGAGTCTGTTAGGATTATGTGCGAGACAGTAACGGGGTTATCGTGTCCAATGTTGTAAGACACTAGTAGGTCACACCGCTGCACACCAAAATGAGAATGTTTGGATTATGGGAATTAATTGGTTAATTAATTAGAGAGAAAAAGGAATAAATAATTAGTTTAATTATTTATAATTAATTAATCAATTAGATTAATTAATTGGATAATTATGGAAATTATTTCAGAGATAATTACCAAGAATTATATATGGAATCAAACACTGCTTGTTTTGTCCATATAAAAAAAGGGTTTGGGGTATCAGATAATTGATTGATTCAGTTCAAAACCCAGAAAACTCTCTCTCTCTCCCTCTCCCAAAACCGGCGCCTGAATCCAGTAGGAGGAAGGTCTGCATTCGTTTTTCGGGTAATCCTCGGTGGTGGTCTAGCAACCCTCTCAACCGGTGCCAGTAGCGGTGTATCCCTTACTTGCGATTCAGAGTTATCGTTCGCAAAAGGTAATCCACTGAAACACCCTTAATTGTATCTGTATGGTTTAGGATTGGATCCTCGATTGGGAATCGGGTTTTTGTTATCCGCTGTGCATGTTCTTGTATCCTTCAATTCCCAACAAGCTGGACTAGCAAAAAGCAGAACTCTGTGTCCACATCAACTGCTGAAGCTGAATATGTTGCAGCAGGAATCTGTTGTGCTCAAGTCCTGTGGCTGAGAAATCAACTTCAGGACTATGACATACAACTTTCTAAAATTCCTATCTACTGTGACAATACCTCAGCAATAGCCATCGCCAATAATCCTGTCTTACACTCCAAGACAAAGCACATTGAAGTGAGATATCACTTCATCAGGGATCATGTGATGAATGGTGATATTGAACTCCATTTTGTCCCTACTGAATATCAGCTTGCTGACCTCTTTACCAAACCACTGGATGTGACGCGTTTTAATATGCTCATCAGTGAACTTGGGATGTAAAATCCTGATGATTGAAGTTTATCAGGACAAACAGTTGTTAAATCCTATAGAATAATAATTCTCAGGACTCTTTCTTTAACAACTCCTGAACTAACTCTCATCAGAGGATGACTCTATTCAGTACTTACAAAATCTTTGTTCAATATCCGAATACTGATGATTCTCAGGTAAGTATTTCTTCCCTCTGCTACTGAAACCTTATCGCATTAAATGTGATAAGAGGATTTTCCCAAAACAGTACTTATCTGATAAGTACTCTGATTCCTATAAAACATATCTTTAACCAAAATGGAATCATCCCCTGAAAAGGCGGTTTTTATCTTTTCAAATAAAACAAACTTTTCATCTGCACTGACACGTAATGGGACGTTTCCTGTTCCCCACTACGTGTGTCAGGCGCGTGAACGCGCGTAGAACCTCCTTTATTCATCATTACGCTTGAATTTAGCCGCTCTTTTCTCTCTCATCCATTTTCTCTCTCCTACCACGAGGTATGAAAACCTCACTCGTAATCCTTCACACTCTTTACGCTCACAAAATTCTCTCTAAGCAATCTAGCAAGAAAAAGCAAGAACTGTTTTCTCTCAAGAACACCAAGAACACACTCACCACTTTTCTTAACAAGATCATCGTAAGTGTTTCTTTACTCTTGTTCTTTCCACATTTTAAGTTGGTATTCTTCATCTAAATAACTTATTTTGATAAACGTTCTTCCAAAAACCCTAAGATCACTTCATTTGATCTTAGTTCTTCCAAAATCTTCTAAGATTTTTGTTAAAACATTTTATGTGATTTTCTTATTTCTTTTAAGAAAAATCATAAACTCTTATTTTGATATCTTCTCATCAAAATAAAAGTTTCTTTTTAATACCAAAACACATTCCTTTTGTGAATTTTGGTATCTAATCCATTCCAAGTATAAAGGATTTCACCATTTTTATGAACATATTCTGTGTTCATTGAAAAATGAAGAAAAATGCATATTTTGGATCTTTAATCATCCACATATGTTACTTTTGTGTTTAACAGGATGGCGGCTACTACTTCCTCCTTGGACGCCCAACTCTCGTCTGAAGCTACACCACTGCAAACCGCCACTGAAAGCCTGCCGATCGTCATTCCGCAGCACGACGTACAATTCAAACAGAACAACGTCGTTGGCCTGTTTGACATTCCAGACGGCAAAGAATATCTGCTGCCTGCTAAGAACTTCCTCCTAAGCAGCCCCCTGAAGACGGCTTTTACAATAGACCCGAAGCCGAACAAACCAATGCTGCAACAACTGTGGTCTACTGCCACTGTTGCCAAGGAAAGGAACGCCAAAGGTGTCCTAAGGGAGGTCATCAAGTTCCAGATCAAGGAAAATATAATTTCCTTTGGTTTCGGAACTCTGAGGAACGTGCTGAACTTCCCAAAGAAGAAACGCTTCCCTCCTGCTCCAACCTCCGACGAAATCATCGAGTTCTTGGACGCCATTGGCTACAAATGGCCTGTGAAGGATGGCGTCATGCTTCCCAAGACTGCTGCTACTGTCCATAAGACAGGCCTGAACGCTACATTCTATTATATATGGAATACTTTTGGCCTGTGCTTATCTGGCAAGACAGGAAGCACGGAGCAGTTCCCCACCGTGATTCAGCACATGGTTTTCTCAGCGATCAAAAATCGCGAGTTTGACTATGCTCGCTGCATATGGGAGGACATGGTCAAGAAGGTCAGAAACACGAAGCGGGTCGCCAACGTCGCCTTCACCAGATTCTTCTCGGCAGTCCTGGAACTGCATATGGGGCCAAACTACCCCAAAATCGGGAACTCCAACAACTACGCCCTCGGGCCTAAGTTCCTGGATCAGGTGTCTCCAAAACCTGACGACGTCCCTCTCTCCGCCGTTCTGGTTGTTCCTGAACCAGTTCAGGAGGATGAAGAGCACTCCACCTCTCCCACTGAAGGTATGTACTCTCTCTTCTCTTCCAAACCCCATTCTTCTATTTCTCTGCATGCTATGTCAGTAGCTAACCCCATACTGACTTCCCCAGCTGCAACCACTTCATCTGCGCTCCTGAAGCGCCCCCAACCTTCTTCTGCCACTCCTCCACCTCCTTCAAAACGCGCCAAGTCTACGGCGCAGAAGAAAAAGAAACAGGCGGCTGGTAAGAAATACTATATTACCCTGCCTCAACTCTTTAATAAACCATCTCCTTTATCTAAAACTTCTTCACCTGCAGATGCTTCCATCTCTGCTCCTGTACAACAAGAACCTGAGGTTGTTCACCTCGAACACTCAGAGAACATGGGGGGTAATCGCTCTGATACCCTCCTAGCCTCAGGTAATACTTTTAAGCAAAATATTACTGTCTCTTCTTTTATGAAAGCTAATGAGTCTTCTAGTACTCACTTAGCTACTCTGTCTACAGGTTCTTTAGGAGCAGCCTCTGAAGGGCATCCCCAACTTCATCAGGATGACCCCTTCAATGACTTTGTCTTCACGGACGCCGAGCGTCAGCTGAATGCAGCTGAGTTACGTCGGCAGTCCGCTGAACGACAATTGCAGGAGGCACGCACAGCTCTCCAACAGAAGGAGGACGAGCACCAGACACACCTCCAGGCGTTGGAACTGGAGCTTGCCGCTGCAAAGGCCGCTGCCAGTACCGCTGAAGCCGCCGCCGCCAATGCCGCTGCCGCCGCCGTCGCCGCCACTCCGCCGCCTACGGCTGTTACCCTTACGATTCCTTGTCTGGATAACATCCATGACAAGGTCTCACAAGTGGCCACCTCCTCCAACAACCTTCAGGCATCTATTGATGACCTGAAGGCCTCTGCTCTGCCTGCACTCTCCACCACCATCAACAACAGCACCAACTCTCTCACCACTTTCCAATCAATAGTGGTTCAGAGGTTGGATGCTCAAGAAGCAGGCCTCCGCGCCCTCCAGGAGCAGGTGACTGGCCTCACCACTGCTATCAACGCCCTCACCTCTGCTCCTGCACCGCCTCCGTCATTCACCGCGGCTGACAGGGATGTTTTGCAATCCCTGATCTCATCTTCTTTCATCTCACGCAAAGTCCTTAGTGACATGGCCTCTCTCCTCCAGAGGAACTTATCAACAGCCGCCTTACTCCAGGCACCTGTTGAGGGGGAGAGACAGCCTAGAGACCAGTCCGTTTATTCCCCCTCCACCAACTGGAGAACCAACGAACAAGGGGGAATGAACGAGGAAGATGAAGAAGATGAAGATGATGATGAAGACGACGATATCTTCGTCGAGAAGGCTGCATCCCCAACGCCCACTCCAGGGCCTGCACAATCTCAGGGGGAGAACCTCGGTGCACCTGGTACGTTACTATTACCATCCTCTCCCTCATCCTCTGATAACCAACCAATCTCTTCTCTCCTTAAACCTAAACCTACACCTGAAACCATAACCCTCGACACCTCCTCTGATGACTCTCCAATAAACAATCTACAAATGGTTGTCTACCAACCACCAAAACAACCTACCCCTGAACCAACACCCCATTCTTCTCCTAAACAAACCTCTGAGCCTGAAAACCAAGAAAACTCTGATTTTCAGGATGTGAACTTTGGCTCTGTCACTGGTGAGATTATTCGCCTCATGGAGAATAGTCCATCAGAACAGACAAGAGCCGAATTAAGCAGAATGACTTTCAGAGTAACTCCTCTTAACCCTGAAACCATTCCTTCTAGACCAACCCGCTTTAACCCTGAAGCATCCTCTTCTAGAACCCCTGAAATCCGAGCCCCTCCTGAAACCATTTGCCTCTCATCAGATGATGAATTCATCTCTGATGACTTCTCTACCCCTGCTTCTTCTCCCAGATCTCCTCCCTCTAACTCTCC
Organism: Centaurea solstitialis; assembly: GCA_030169165.1. Classification (NCBI taxonomy): domain Eukaryota; kingdom Viridiplantae; phylum Streptophyta; class Magnoliopsida; order Asterales; family Asteraceae; genus Centaurea; species Centaurea solstitialis. The sequence continues at coordinate 60,572,747 of CM058041.1, forward strand.
TAGATCTGAAGGTGAGAATTACCCTGACAACTCTGCTATTGTCAACAGGGATGGGCGTTTAGACGCCGTGATAGAGCGACTCGAGAGTACAAGAGTAAAAATTCCTCTTCGTACCTCTTGGGACTCCGAGTTCGCCTATCTATCACAAGAGGAATACAACGCTGCTGTACAGGCTCAGGAGGAGCATAATAAGAAGCAGAAGGAAGCCTTCTTCTCCGCTCAAGCCGCTCGAAGGCTTGCATCGGATTTTGTTGAAGAGGACGCTGAAATAAGTGTTGACCCTGTTCTAGCACAGAAGGCCGCGCTGAAGGTCTTCAACAGAAATGCTGAAGCTCGGTCTGAAGAAGTTAACACAGAGCTTGACTGGTGCAGAGACCGCCTTCACCTCAGAAAACATGGTGCTGCTATCTCTGGAATCCATCTCAGCCGAACTCGCGGCAAAAGAGCAAAAACATGGATCACCGTCAAACGCTCAGGAGTCAAGGACGTGCAACACACTCTGGACAAGTTAGATCGTTACAACTTGTCAGAGTGGAACGAGATCAGATCCCTACTTCCCAAAGCCAACAAGAACTATCGGGCTGAAGTAGAAGAAGTCATCGAAGGACTTATTGCACGCATCAGAAGGACAACGGAAATTCCTGATGACCTTCTCCAGCCTTCTTCAGCACTGCCTCAGCCACCTGTTCGAAGATCAGCCGGTGCTTCAACAAGGAGACCAACTCCTTGCATGCCCAGAATGGTTGTCAAACCACTGGACCTCTCGATGCTTGATCTTTCACTCCCTCTAGGAGTCTCTCTCTCTGAAGGACAAGTCATCAGAGAACCTGTTCATGGTATTTGTGTAAGCGACAACTCCAAAATATTACGCTTTCAGCGTTTCAACGAGCTACACAAAGCACCATATGAACACTTGGTTTCTGTTCTCTTCACTGCTCAAAGAGACAAGAAAAACCAAGATAATAAAGAGATTATTCGAACTGTCAGAGCTATACTCGATCATCGACTCGCCTTCAGCAACACTCCTGTTCCAATCGTAGTCAAGACTGAAGAATTTAGCGAAGACTCTGATAGTTAGAATATTTTTGTAAATTTTGCTTTCAGTACTTCACTTATGTACTCCTGTATTTTCTTTACTCTTGTAACCTGATTGAGATTAATGAAAATGCAATTCAGTGCATTGTACTTTATTCCATCATAGTACTGAAAAAGATCCCTCAAAACAGTAAATGGGACATGTACCTTTATGAGTTCTATTTCCTACTGTTTTATCTAGACCTAGAAATTTTTTTTCTTTCTAGACTTAGACAATTTCTCTGTTGTCTTATCATTATCATTTAGGGGAGATTGTTGATCCAGCTCTCCTAAGACCTGATGAAATGATAATGATCCTGAATCTTTACTTAGTGAATAGGTTTTTACTTCTGTTATAGCTTGAGGAATTATCACTGAATCTGTTCAGTGTTATTCCATGTTACTTATGCTGTAACTTAATTTTATAGTAATCAGGATCAGGATCAGGAGACGAACGAGTCTGTTCTGCAGTCGACTGATCCTATCCACTGAAGTGAAGACCTCCTGAAGACATCAAGATCATACACAAAGAACCATCAGCGACGTCGAAGAAATAGCTGATGACAGGAACAGCATGCTCGTGATCTGAAGACGGAACTCAGTGATAGCAGGCTGCTCAATATCGTATGACATCCTGAAGGCTCAACAGGATACAAGTGACCCTGAACTTCATCAGTATCAGGACCCTAGTCACTGATCAGTATCCTGACCCTGAAGGATTAGAAAAGTGTCTTAGTCTAATGCACAAAAGGATTATCCGCCTTTACTGACACAAAAGTACATAAGGACAGTCTCTTTACTGTTCCCTCCGTACTTATCAGACCTCAAGGCAACTGTTTACAAACATACTCCTTTTGCACACCATGCAAAGAGTATTTGTTTATAGTAAATAGTACAACAGACCAACTACAGCGTGACACGTCACAAAAGTAGGTCTGCATGCATTTAATGCATGGAGTATAAATTGGACGTGGAGAAGATTTTCTCCATACCTCTTCTGCATCCAAAATTACTCAAGTCCTTTCTTTCTTATTCCCCTCTATCTTTCTTTCTTACATCTTCTCACTTAGTGCATAGTGAAAGAACTTAGATTGTTTAGTTTAGATTATTTGTCTTTTCTATTTCCGCAACAATCTGTAAATTCATATTGTTAATATAACAAGGATTTAAAAGTGAAAAATTGTGTGATTATATTCAACCCCCCCCCCCCCCTTCTATAATCCCAAACACTATCCTAGCTTGAAGGTCACCTACTTGGGACCAACAAATAATGACCTTAGGATAGAAATTCTTTTATTCTTTTGGGATGACGAGGCCAGTGGGAGCTACTGAAATTCTTCATCCTACTGGAGTACTAACAAAACATGGCGAGGCCAGTGGGAGCTACGCGAGTTTTGAAGCTTTTTAGTAAAATACATCATTATTGGTCCCTAGGAAACGTTGGCAAAAACTATAACTAGGTACTATGTGATTAATTATTGTTTAATTGCATGGTTGATTGATTATTTGTGATATCTTGCATGTTAATAGTTTTAAATAGAGTTGTTACTTTAAAACTAGTTTATATCACAAAAGGAATATAGGTTTTAGTTTCGTTAAACTTTTCAAAACGATATTTTTTGCTTTAAAACCTATAGATGATTGTTTTATATAAAAGGCAGAGTTGACAAAAACAGTTAGTTTTAATCAACTAGATATGCTATTAAAACAGTTAGTTTTAACTAGCAAGTGATTTTAGAACAGTTGGTTTTAAAATTACGTGTATGTTTGAAACAGTTAGTTTAAAACATAAGTAGCCTTTATAACAATCAGTTTTTCAAAAACCTGGAAGTAAAGTTTTTCAAAACCCCGAAAATCATAGATCAGTAGTGCAACCCATCTAGGGGCACCTTCGGCGTAAAGTACATAGGCGTTGTAAGTGATCACACATTCAACGTCCGTGTTCAAACTGAAGCTGAAGGGGTTACATAACTCTGCGAATTATCTCCGGGTGGTACCGGCCAGAGTATAGTGATCAGGTCCCCAAAATGGTGAGATCTGTTTTGGTACTATAATGTTTACCGGGTGGTACCGGGCCAAAAAGCACTTAGAGGGACTAAAACATGCGCAGGCAGTTGCGATAGTCCCGAAAAGATCTAGGAGTCATGTCAGTTAGACATGATTGGTAAAAGTCCTTACCTACCGAAATAAATACGTATCTGGTGGAGCAAGAACATTACGCACATCAGGACGTATGAAATAAGGATCCTAGTCCAATAAATTGATCATTTAAGGGTTTATTGATATTTTATTGGAAATTAATCTATTTACAGTTGCTAAGACCAAAAGTTTTATTTTGTGTAGATGGCAAGCACTGTTACCAGCACTAATAATCTTTCCCTCCGATCTATCCTAGAAAAGGATAAACTGACCGGCTCTAATTTTCTCGACTGGGAGCGCAATTTGATGATTGTGCTCAGACATGAGAGAAAATGGTATGTGCTTGAAGAGCCACTTGGGGAGGCACCTCCGGCAAACGCTCCGGCTGCTGCCAGAAATGCCCACAAGAAGCACTCGGATGATCTCCTTGATGTCGCCTGTCTGATGCTAGCAACTATGAGCCCAGATCTGCAAGCAGGGCTCATAAATACAAATGCTTATGACATGATCCGCCAGTTGAGGGACATGTTTCAGACCCAGGCTCGTACAGAACGCTACGATGCCACCAAAGCATTCAATGAGTGCAAAATGGTAAAAGGGACATCAGTAAGTGATCATGTCATGAAAATGAAACGGCACTTAGATCATCTGGAGAGGCTTGGTCATCCTGTTCCGTTGCAGCTGGCAACAGACACCATACTCAATTCACTGTCAGAAGACTACAGGCCCTTCGTAGTCAATTACAATATGAATAACATGGAGAAAACAATAGCAGAATTGCAGTCCATGCTAAAGACAGCTGAACTGAATATGGGGAACAAGAACAAGACTAAGGATGTCTTGATGGTGAAAGACGGAGGGGTGAAAAAGAAGAATGGGCAAGCTAGCACCAGTAAAGGAAAAGGACCAGTCCAGGCCATCCAGAGTGCACCCAAGAAAGGCAAGGGCAAGGGCAAGGGCAAGAAGGTTAAGCCAAACAAAGCTAGGACCGAAAACCGCTGCTTTATATGCAATGAGATCGGTCACTGGAGGCAAAACTGCCCTAAGCGTCATGAAGCAGGTATATAAACCTCAGAAATTTATGATTGCTTTATTTTTGTCACTTCTTACTTGTTAGCTTACAAGTATACTGATACCTAGAGCAAATAATTATTGCAGGAGGTCAGAAATGAAGTGAAATGCCCAGAGGTTGCTGAGGATCTGAAGCACAAGTTTATTTCAATTTAAGTCAAGATATTTATGATTTTAAGTTTTAAAACAGTTATTTCTAGTTTTAAACAGTTTTTTGGATGATTGTAATTTTTGAATTTATAATTCTATGGTTTTATTTTTCAAAAATTATTATCTTGACATTGAAATATCTGATTGTGCTTAGTGTTCTTAAATCTGTATGATCCTAGTTATAATTACTTTAATACAATTGAAGTAATTTGTATAAAAACTAACAAAACACAAGGAATTCCATAGGAATGTGTTTTGAAGAATAAAACATTTATGAATAATAGTTTTGTGATCAAAAGGGAGAATTTGAGATATTAACTCAGATAGCGTTAATAGCAGTATTTATAAAACTAGAAAGATTCCAAGTTCTGGAATCAGGATTTAATCAAATCCAGTTAAGTTTTATAAAAGAAATTCTCAGAATTAACTAATCTAGTTTGATCAAGTTTCATTATTCGAATGTTTTAAATAGAGAATCTAGAATATTAACTCAGATAGCGTTAATAACAGTATTTATGAAACTAGAAAGATTCCAAAATCTGGAATTAGGATTTGACCAAATCCAGTTAAGTTTCATAAAAGGAAATTCTCAAAGTTCATTACTTAAAATTAGAATTGACTAATCAAAGTTTTGACTAAGTCAATTCTGAGTAATAGTTAGTTTTTATAAGCAAGTGGGAGCCCAATTTATTCTCTATCTAGTCTCAGATAAAGAATAAAGGATATAATTATTGATATATCTCGGAATTCATAAATCCAGGTAGGATAAGAATTCATAAGATATAATTTACCCTTTTAGTCAAAAAGGATAAAAGTTTCAAAATCCTTGAAACAAAGGTCGTGACTGACCTTAGAAATCAATAATTAAAGTGTTAGATTAAAATATAGGATTCCAGCAGATTTGCCAGTATTGCAAATGGAATCTGATTTCAGGTAGAAATCATTCATCTACACAGCAACTAAGGAAAGTTGCAGTCTTACATATTCAGGAACTGGAAGTTAGTCCAGGTCTCCGAGTTCATGGAATATGATAAAAGTCTAGTTATTGTTTTTAAAAGGTGTTTGCAGAACAATAATTAGCAGATACAAGTAGATCGTACAAACAGACTTGTATTATTTGGTTATCACGTTGATTAAAATGGTAAACTTTAATCAAAGGGTTTAAACTAAAGATAGGTGATACTTTATTTTAGACCAGTATCTAACAAACGTTAAATAGATGTTATGAAAGTTGTTAAAGAAAAGACATTTGATTTTGTTATCATTACAGCGTGTAATGTGGACTATACAAAATTGATTTCTTTATTACTTTAACATTTTGCATGTTTTAATAAATCCAGGAATGAAATCAGTCTCCGATTTTTCATTCAAAATCTGTCCGTGACAACTTATCATTGTGGGAGCATGATAAGGCGTTAAAGTCATTGTGAACTTTTAGGTAGTTATAATCAGTTGCTGAATAACAGCTATAAGTGTTGTAGACTAAAAGTTGCACAGATATTTGATAGAGTAGCAAATATCGGACGTGATCCGCAGTTGAGATTGCTTCTTGGAGTAAAGTCATAAGTGAATCTCACAGTGGTTTGTCCCTATCACCTGAGGTATCTGATTTGATATCATGAGGACTATTGAATTCTTAGTGCACTCAACCGCTACGCCGTAACAGGGTGGCTATAAAGGGTGTAACTAGATTCAGCGGAAGCCGTGGTGTCAAAGGCAGATATGCAAGATGGGATTTGCACCTCTTCTCAGAAGAGAGATATTTCTGGGCCCATCTTGACTGACTAAGTATACTGATGAAGTGCATGGCCATGCCCAAACGAACTGATTAGTTCTTTGTCGTTTACCTATCAGTGAAAGTCAGATAATCAAGAGAACAGAATCTTGAGTATTTAGAGTTGACACTTTCCAAGCTCATACTCAAAGATGAAATATCGCGATGCAAAGGGAAAAGCCAAAATATACCCAATCAATGAACAGTAGTTTCATAGATACCAGTTCCTCACGGAACATTTATATCACCAGTCTGGGTATAAGAGTTCTTGTAACCTGGTCAGCCTAAGTGCCTGTCTAGGGGCCTCCTTAGGTCAGTATAATCAAAGGTGGTATTGCCAACTTGCACAAGTGGGAGTCTGTTAGGAATTATGTGCAGAGTTGACAAACCAAGTGATTACGCATCCAATGTTACAAGACACTTGAGGGTCACACCTGTGAGGACCTATAAGTCGAACAAGTTAGATGAAACCCAGAAATGGAGAGTTAGGGTTTATAATAGTATATTATAAATCAATTGGGTAATTACAGTCAGAATTACCAAAGTTGGAGGGTTATTAATTAATTAGGAGATTGTATATTTATTTGATAAAATAAATATATAATAGTTAATTAATAAAGTAATTTATATATATTAGAAAAATATGTATAATTATAATTATCGTATGCAAATTTTTTTCCAGCTATTTAAAAGGAAAAAGGATTAGAGATAATTATAAAAAGGAAACTGAATCTTATACAAACTGTATAATTTCTGCATATAAATAAGCCTTATAGGCTTAAGGCAAATAAGAAGCTTTCAGCCAAGAAAACAGTTTTCAGTTTCCTCTCTCTCCTTCTCTTTCCCAATCGGCGCCGACCCCCCCCCCCAGGTCGGATTCCAGTTTTGTTGTTCGGGTTTCATACAGTTCAACTAGAAGGACGTTCGTTGGTCGATCACCGGTGGACTATCATCAAGCAATCCAGGTAAATTGACCTAATCTAATCTGTTAGAATTAAAACTAAAACGATTAAAGATCATTAGGCTAATAATGGGTTTTTAGTTTTATCGCTTCCGCACGATTAGATCAGAGACAGTGTGTTTCTGATCGCGTAGGTTTTATCAGTTCGATTAACCTATGAGATATATCAAACCAGCGAGGTTCGATAGATCTGAGATAATCCTCTAGTCAGTTTGATCCGAGGATACCCACAAAAACCCAACAAAGGGCACCTACACGACCATCTCGATGGTTAAGGCAAGAAAGTGCCTAGCCAAGGGATGCACCTCCTATCTGGCTTACGTTATTGATACGAAGTTAGAAAAGAAAGGGATCGCCGATGTGGACGTGGTTCGGGAATTTCCGGACGTCTTTCCGGAAGATTTGCCCGGATTACCCGCGGAACGACAGGTGGAGTTCCATATTGACCCTACGCCGGGAGCGGCTCCGATAGCGCGCACTCCGTACCGATTGGCTCCGACCGAGATGAAGGAGATGATGACGCAATTGCAAGAACTCTCCGAGAAGGGGTTTATTCGACCGAGTTCGTCACCGTGGGGAGCGTCGGTTCTTTTCGTCAAAAAGAAGGACGGCTCCATGAGAATGTGCATCGACTATCGTGAACTAAACAATAGGACGGTAAAGAACAAATACCCCTTGCCTCGGATCGACGACCTCTTCGATCAACTTCAAGGTGCCGGGTGCTTTTCGAAGATCGACCTACGATCCGGATATCACCAAGTTCGGGTGAAGGAGGACGATGTGCCTAAGACGGCTTTCCGAACGAGATACGGGCACTACGAGTTCTTAGTGATGCCGTTTGGATTAACCAACGCACCGGCGGTATTCATGGACTTAATGAACCGAGTGTGTAGACCATTCTTAGATAAGTCGGTCATAGTTTTTATCGACGATATCTTGGTCTATTCCAAAGACGAGGCCAAGCATGAGCGACACTTACGAGAAGTGTTGAACGTGCTTAGAAACGAGAAATTGTACGCCAAGTTTTCAACGTGCGAATTTTGGCTCCATGAGGTACAATTTCTAGGCCATGTGGTGTCGCGAGATGGGATCAAAGTGGATCCGGAGAAGATCGAGGCCATGATGAGTTGGAAGTCGCCAACGAACCCGTCAGAAATAAGAAGCTTCTTAGGCTTGGCGGGTTACTACCGGAGGTTTATCCAAGACTTCTCGAAGATTGCTTCGTCGCTCACGGTGCTAACGAAGAAGAACGCCAAGTTTCTATGGACCGACAAACAAGAAGAGGCCTTTCAAACGCTCAAGAAGAAGTTATGTCAAGCACCGATCTTGTCGCTACCGGACGGGACGGAGGACTTTGTGGTGTATAGCGACGCGTCGAAGATGGGCCTAGGTTGCGTGCTTATGCAAAGAGGCAAAGTGATTTCCTATGCCTCTCGCCAATTGAAGGATCACGAGAGAAGTTATCCGGTGCATGATTTGGAGTTAGCGGCGGTGGTGTTTGCGTTAAAATTATGGCGACACTACCTTTACGGGACCAAGTGTACCCTATTCGCCGATCACAAGAGTCTCCAACACATTTTCGACCAAAAGGAGCTCAACATGCGACAAAGGAGATGGCTCGAACTACTAAAAGACTATGACTGCGATTTATTGTACCACCCCGGTAAGGCGAACGTAGTCGCCGACGCCTTGAGCCGTAAGAACTATGGTGATAGCGTTGGTGTGACCCTTAACCGGATTAGCGTGGTGTCGAGCTTGTTGGAAATGATCAAGGCGAGTCAAGCGGAAGCCCTTCGAGAAGAAAACCTCAAGGATGAGGTGATGGTGAAGCAAAAAGAGTTGTTGACCGAAGATAGCCGCGGGCTTAAACTGTTTCAAGGCCGAGTTTGGGTACCAAAGCTTGGTGGCAACCGGGAATTACTCTTGGACGATGCTCACAAGTCCAAGTACTCCATACACCCCGGGAGCACCAAAATGTACCGAGATTTGAAGATGAACTACTGGTGGCCGGTCATGAAACTTGATGTGGCTAGCTACGTCGAGAAGTGTGTCACATGCCTTCAAGTCAAGGCGGAACACCAAAAGCCCTATGGGAGTTTGCAACCTTTGGACATCCCGGAATGGAAGTGGGAGCATATTACCATGGACTTTGTGACCAAACTACCGAGAACCTTAAGGGGTCACGACACTATTTGGGTGATCGTGGACCGACTCACGAAGAGTGCTCACTTTCTCGAGATGCGTGAAACCCTACCCATGGACAAATTAGCCAAACTCTACATAAAAGAGATCGTGAGAAGGCACGGTGTACCGTTATTGATTGTCTCGGATAGAGATAGCCGATTTACTTCCCAGTTTTGGCATGGATTACAAGAAGGCTTGGGTACGAAACTCAAGTTGAGCATCGCTTACCACCCTCAAACCGACGGACAAAGCGAACGAACGATACAGACGTTAGAGGATATGTTGCGGTCGTGCGTGATCGACTTTGGGGGAAATTGGGATACACACCTACCATTGGTGGAATTTGCCTACAACAACAGTTATCACTCTAGCATCGGGATGGCACCGTTCGAGGCACTATACGGACGGAAATGTAGAACACCGACGTGTTGGTTGGAGGCGGGTGAAAAGCAATTTGCGGGACCCGAGATCATACAAGAGACGGCGGATAAAGTAAAGGGTATTCGCGAACGCTTGAAAGCCGCCCAAGACCGACAAAAGAGTTACGCCGACAAGAAACGTCGCCCCGTAGATTTCCAAGTTGGAGAGCGCGTGATGTTGAAAGTGTCCCCTTGGAAGGGTATCATACGGTTTGGGAAACGGGGGAAACTTAGCCCACGTTTCCTAGGACCGTTCACCATTTTGGAAAAGGTTGGGCTACAAGCCTATCGGTTGGAACTACCACCCGAAATGGATGGGATACATCCCACTTTTCACGTGTGTTACTTGCGGAAGTGTCTAGCCGAGGAAGAGGGCGTCATTCCTTTATCGGAAATTCGAGTCGACACCGGTAACCGATGTATCGAAGAACCGGAAGCGATCTTAGAAAGTAAGACGAAGAAGCTACGTCATAAAGAGGTGACAATGGTCAAAGTCCAATGGAAGCACCACCGAGGTGCTAATGTCACGTGGGAGGCCGAGGAGGACATGAAGCGGAGATACCCACACTTGTTCACGTAGGCGTAACAAATTTCGGGGACGAAATTTTATCTAGGTGGGGAGGATTGTAACACCCGTAATTTCGGTGTAATAATGACTCTTTGATAAAATATGAAATTTCGAATCTTAGATCAAATCACGCATTTTATGGCCTAATATGTTAGGAAATTCAATTACGAGTCCAACGGTTCTTTCGGAATCGAAAACGGAGCTATAACGAAGAAGTTATGGCCGAAACAAAATCTCACCAAAATCGCACAGATGCTAGCGATCGCTAGCTACCAGCCTAGCGATCGCTAGGCATATTTTGTTGAAATTTGTTGGAGCTAGCGACCAAGCTAGCGACTGCTAGCATTGCACACCTAGCGATCGCTAGGTGTGCTACAGCCACGAATTTTCGGGTTATAAACCCTTCCCTCTTCATTTTGTCATAACTCTCTCATCCCTTGTCCGATTTTGGCGATTTTTCTTCCTACACTCTCCATTTTCAAAGCTCTTCAAGACCTTGAAGTTGGATCCACCCTTGGAGCTAGCTAAGGGGGAAGCTACATCTCACCCACTTCATCTTCTCCACCTCTCAAAACCCCAAACCTCCATTGTTGAATCTTGGTGCTTCTTCATTCTAGGGTTTGTTCAAGATTTGGCTAGGTAAGCTTATCTAAACCATTCTTAGGTTGGTTAATCTACATGTAAGAGTTATGAAACTAACCTAGGGTTCGATTTACTTGATTCTAGGTTTGTGCTTGCTATTTGACCTAAGTCTTGGATTTGGGGGTTTTTGTCACAAAACCCTAAGGTGAGTTGTTAAAACCGTTTTGTTAAAACTGAGAGCACATCATCTTGATGGTTTTACATTCCTTACTTGATTTTGTGGATGAATATGACTTTAGTATGAATCACTTATCATGTCGAGTTTAAAGCTTTCATGAAACGTATGATGATTATGCCTACATGAATGATTTGGGTTATGTGGTTGAATACATGTGGTAGAATATCGTACATAATTATCGTATAAGTTAAACCCAAAGGAATTATATAAAAGGGATTTGATACCCGAATGTGTCGATATATATGTGAAATGATGTAAAGGGGCTTGAGATACCTCTATTAATGACGCTATGCTAAATTCAGTGTCGAGGTTTTGTATGTAAATGGTGTAGACAAGATACTATGCTAAATCCAGTATCGAGGCTTGTATGAAACAAAATGGACGTGACACGATGCTAAATTCCGTATCACGATCTCATATGATAATAACATGGACGAACCAACGCAATATTTCCACACCAAACAGTCTTGGGGTTTGTACCTATGTCACCGGCCCTCGGGTTGCTCCTTGGGCGCGGGCCTCGGATGATGTTGCCATGCTAAATTCGGGACATCGAGGTGTTTGGAAGTAACGAATGTCGGGGTATTGGTTGGTGGAAATGGGTCACTCCCATTGTTTCCGAAGATAATAATAAACCGGTTTAACATGCTATTTATGTTGCTAGTATAATCTTGTATATCTCGCATGTCTTAATACATTCTTCATGTATGGTATTATTTGTACAACTCACTAGGCTCCTTTAGCCTAACACTTGTTTGGTGTCGATGTGTCTCTCAGGTACTAGGGACGCCGCTCCCAAGTAGGCTTCGGGCTTGAGTGAGCATGGGGGAAAGATGAGAGACCGGTCCTTTAGGCCGCGAGACTTATGGTTGACGATAACCCTTTTTGTAGTCTTCTTCCTAGACGGAACTAGACTAGTTTGGTTATTGTATTTACTCATTTGAATTACAAACGTTGCAATTATACATTTACTTATACCCCATTTTTGGGAAGAGCTCACGCCATGGCGTTGGAATTTGTATACCACTTTTGTGAAATGAAAGTTTTTGTTCGCCCTGATTTTTAGGGTGTTACACTATGTGAGGGCCAACGGTGGCACGTGCCACCGTCTCGTTCATCTGACACAAATGTAAAAAAATATACGGTCGTTCAATCCTCCATAATTAAAGTTTCAATGTATTATACTATTGTTCAAACAAGAACACTAAGGGGTTGTTTGGTAGATGTTGAATGGTTCGGTTCAGAATGGTTGAGAGGTCAGAATAGTTAAGAGGCTCTGTATGATGTAGCGCAGAATGAAATTTGGTTGTTTGATAACTGTTCTGAATGAAGAGTCTAAATCACAACAAATGACCATTTTACCCCTCCCTTCCCCCACAATATTACTACTAATACTGATCACAAATTCACAATTTAGCACTTCAAATGCATTAAATGGAGCTTTAAAAAGTCAAAAACTATAAATCAAACATACCCACTTCAGCACCTTTCTTGATTTCGGTCATGGTTTTTGATGGAATCAAGACATTTGATTTGGAAATTGGTTGAAAATTGACATTTAAAAAGAAATCGATATCACCACTCTCAAAAATCGATTTGGAAACAAAACAAATCGATGAACCATTTTCAATTTCAAAATTGACTCAAGTACAAAAAACATAAAATTGATTTAACCCACTTGATTTTAACAATCGATTTCACCAAATAATTTGTTAACACAGATGATTTCAAGATAAAATCGATTTAACCCAGGTGATTTCAACAGTCCATTTCAACAATCGACTAGTAATCATCAACGACGGCGACGTGGGAGGACGATCGACGACCGGCAACGGCGACGTTTGCAGGGAAGGACGACCGTCGACCGGCGACGACGACGTATGCAGAGACAGTGATGCATGGGTGGAAGATGACGACATTCTTAAGAGGAGCCCTATCTGATGCGTGTGTATGTAAGGGTAGATGGGGAAAAAAACAAGCCTCTGAACCATACACCTTAACCCTAGGTGAGGAATGGTACAGAGGATTTTGTAACCATTAAGAGGATGTTATTTTTTGCCAAACACTCGTATACCTCTGCGCGATTCAGAGGTCCTCTTAATGGAAGCATTCAGTTCCAAACAAACAACCCCTAACTTTTTAAGAAAACTTTTGTTATGGAACCTTTTTTCATCTACAAAATCATATATTTTGTACTGACGAAAAAAAAGGACGCGGGGGACTTCAATGCGACTTAAACTCGCGGGCAAGTCATGTACGTTATTAATCATATATGATTCTGTTGACGAATCATATGTGGTTTTGTACGTGAATCATACATAATTTTGTACATGTTTTTTTACATAGATTTTCTTTTGTGAATCATATATGATTTTATATGTCAAAAAAGTTTTTTTTAAAATGATAGTGTTCTTATATGAACCCACTACTTGTATTATTATCTTCATTTTAGAGCATTTGATGAAGCAAAAATTCCAAAAATATCTTTAGTTTAAAGAATTTGTTGGAACTCCTTGAATAGGTTATTCATAGAAGAAAATAAATATTTGCTATAAGAGCATCCACAATGGAGGTTCTTTACGAGGTTTTTGTTGGGGTTTTTACAAGAACCTCTACTGTGGGACACAGGTTCTTGTCCAGTCACAGGTTCTTATTGGAACCCGGGTGCTTGAACAAGAACCCAGGTTCTTGTAATACTTTTCTTTTCGGTTATATAATACTTTACATAAATAAAAATTATGTTATAAATAAGAAAAAGAAAATGAGGTTTTTGTAAGAATCTCCATTGTAGAGTTTTAAGGGGGTTCTTCGTTTGTTGAGATGGCAATGATGTGGCATGAAAAAATATGGTAAGTGAGGTTCTTGGAGATTTCACCACTGTGGATGCTCTAAGTTTTTTGTTTTAATTGATTCTCCGAAAAATTCTATAAACTGAAATAGGTGAAACAGAAAGTATGAAATTCTTAAAATTTAGAGAAATTCCAAAAAGTTATATCATAAGAGAAACGTTTTAAAAAAAATCATATTCCCATTGATAAAGTTTTTTAGAGTATATATTAAGAGGGAAAAAAAATATTATTTTAATACATATATAAAATATTTTAAGTATATAACTAATATTACAATCTTTAAAATAAAAAAGTTTGAATAAGTCTAATATATTCTATTGATTTGTAAAGCCTCTTTCCAAAAACGAAATTTTTATAAAATAATTTAAAAATAGAATAACTTAAAAATTACTTTCTAAGGTTTAAAAACTAATAATTCGAAAACCCAACATTAAACAAAAATGTCAACTAATAGTAACAAAAGAATCAAAGGTCATCGGAGTCGTCGTCAACGGAGTCACATTGGGGCCTTGCCCTTATCCTTGCCAGAACTAGCACCTGGAAAAAGAGAAACAACGGAAAGAGTAAGCGAATTACTTAGTGAGTTAGCACTACATACAAATCACAATATCGCATGCACATATACCGAAATAGGTAACCAACACAATCACAATATCACATAAACATATCAACACATCATTAATCCCAAACAATACTCGACTCTCATGAGGTCATAAAACTCTCGTCAGTTTGGACACGGGTCGGCCCTCACAACTCATCAAGGGCATGTGGCTCCCTCAGGCCTCAACCACACTATAACGTGTACACATACAAACAATACCATAATTCATACATAGTGTAACTCACCTGGTTTGCGCAACAAGAAATAAAGAACAGGTCTCACGGGCACTTTAAGTCAAATATGTAAATACAATTAATTATTACATATTAGGACTCTAACTAAATCCCACGAATCGAAAACGCGGATTCGTATAATTACAACTAAAAAATATAACCTTCTACTAGTCCCAAACGATACCCAATTAAATTCCTACGAAACCCTCCAAACTACATCGACAAAACAGGTTAAAACGAACTCGGATGACGAGTTTTCGGGCGACGGAAAGGTCTGATGCGACCTGACCCGCACCAAAAATCGCAACAGCCCTCATATGGCCTCAAGCGGCTTCTGCCGCGAGCCGTAGTCGCGCCGCGAACTCGCCAGAGCACAAAAACAACACCCAGGCGACTTCCCGGCGACTTGGGAAGTCGCCGGCGAACTCGCCGCCGCACAGAATCCCACGCCACGCGACCTTAGCTCGCAGCAGTACCCGCGTCGGTACTGGTGTCGAGGTTGTTGACGTTTTTCTCAATTTTTTCGATACCTTCGATGCTAAACTCGATTTTTAAACTAAACCCTAACAACTACTCAGCCCTAAACACGTTTATATTGAGGAACGATCGATAAACAACCCAAAACAATGATTTAAACAAACCCTAGCTTACGAGAATTCTACGCCGCCTCTTCCCGACTTTACGCGAATGGACACGAAAAATCTACGCCGCCTCTTCCCGACTCCGCTCTCTCTCTCTCTCTTCCTCAGCTGATCTCTCTCTCGGATTCTCTCTCTCTCTCTCTCTCTATTTCTTTCTCTCCAAGAAAACCAAGGTGAATAATGAAAGGAATTAGGAAGGATTAAGGTATATATACTAGTCGAGCCGGGCTTCCTTCTAGTCTAAGATTAGGCCCACTCCTAAATCCTAATTAAACCCAACTCAAATTCCTAATTAATAACAAATAATAAACTACTAAATAACAAGATAATTAACAAGGAAATTGGGATATTACATGATTTTACATTTTAATTTTTAATTTTTAATGTTTTTCGAAAACTCATTGAAGATTTTATTTTCTTTTAACAAATGTTTGTTATTGTATAAAAGTAAAGTTATATAATGTTTGTTAAATAATAATGAGTCTAAATATCCATATACTTTATTGACATGATTCATGAACCACCCTACAGATTTGTTGCTAATAAAATAATAAATCTTCACATTAAACATCTTGTGTTGACAAAAACAAACCTTCATCTTTATCTTTAGACATTTTGTTGATAGTAAATAGTAATGAACTTTCATGTTTTCTTGTTAACAATTTACCATTGTTGGACAATAATAATCATTTATTTTATTATTCTAACAAAAATGAATCTTTACATTCTCATTTAGTCATTTAATAATAACTAACCTTACTATTTTAGTTCTTAATAGCATATTAAAAATAAACCTAGATTTAAAGATTTATTATACACTGAGGAGAAATATAAAAACCATTACTATAAACAAACTTTCATACTAAGTACATCATGACGGTAGGAAAAAGTTTAACAATATAAGTGATAATATAAAGAGAATAACATGCTTGTCTTTTTGACATAATTTGTTTACATTATATATATATATATAATATATTAAAAAATCTAACATTTACCAACTTGGTTGATACTGTTCCTAAGCTACAGTACCAGCCAAGTCTTTTTTCTCTTAAAAGTATAATTTGGAAAATGATACACATCTACTATAGTAGCATAGATGGTTGAGCTTTTTTATTTTATTAATTTATAATAATATTTACAGTTTATACCCTTTAAGTTATTTACTTTAACACCTTTTAGTTATTTATATTTCTTTTTTGGGTTAATTACATGGGTGTGTATCGAACTTGTCACGTTTTTTCATTGTATGTACTCAACTTTTAAAATTGCCATTGTATGTATCGAACTTGCTAAACTTTGCCATTGTATGTATCGGTTTACCTTCTAAGCAGGTAACCGGTCAATGGCAACATACATACAATGGCAAAGTTTAGCTTTCGTAACCATTGTATGTATCAAACTTGCTAAACTTTGCCATTGTATGTATCGAACTTGCTCAACTTTGTAATTGTATGTATTGGTTAACCTTCTAAGCAGGTAACATACATACATGCAAAGTTTAGCAAGTTCGATACATACAATGACAATTTTAAAAGCTGGATACATACAATGAAAAAACGTGACAAGTTCGATACACACCCATGTAATTAACCCTTCTTTTTTCGTTTTTATTATATTAATACATATAATCGTATATTGACTAAAATACGTTTAAAAAATACATTTTATTTTTAACAAGTTACAACATTATAATTGTCTCTTCGACACCTTTGAAACCCAATATTGAATATATTTTTATTTAATTATGATTTTTTTATATAATTACAATACATATAATATATATAAATATTTTAAATATTTACAATTCATATCGTTATACAGTCTTTTAGAAAATATCTGAAGACTTAATTGTGAAAGAATGGGTCTTAATTTCGAAGACGTGATCGTTATTTTTTTCAAATACTTAATCCCCGAAGAATTAATCGTTGTTTTATTTGGAAGACTTAATCTTAATTTTAACTGTATAATTAATCAGAAATATTGACCACATCAAAAGATACATTAACCAGATTTCAATTTTATATTTTCTCATGAGATTTCCTTTTTTAAGTTAATCGTCACTTTGAGTCATACTTGTTCTATCGATTTATGTTACATTTTAATTACTTTTTGTTGATTTATGTTGTTATATTTTAATGACCCCCATCTCCCTTGCAACACGGGGTTAAAAAAACCTAGTATATAACATTTATCAGGAGTTTATGAACAGTAAAGTTTCAACATTTACACTTTATCCCCTGAACTTATAATATATATTTATTTTATATCTTTTAATTTTTTATATTTCAGTTTACGTATTATTAATATATCGTATGTTGGTTATACTATGTTATAAAAATACGTTTTAATTTTAACAACTTACACCATTATTATCGTATCGTCGATACATTTGAAATAAGCTTAATATTGAATATACTTTGATGTGATTATTTTATTATATACTATATATAGTACGATTATCTATTTAAAAATATTACATTTTAACCCTTAAACTTATAATATTTATTCACTTTATACCTTTTAATTTTTTATATTTCATTTTACGTTTTAATCATATATCGTTTGTCGACTGAAATATGTAAAAATTATACGTTTTAATTTTAACAAATTACGCTATTATAATCGTATTGTCGATACGTTCGAAATGAATCTAATATTGAACTTTTTTAATGTAATTTATTTATTATATATAGTAGTATTAGGTTCAAATGAGAAGTGCTAAAAAAAATGAGAAGTAGAGAAGTGATCTCCACCACTCATCTCGGTCAACAACGGCGGCTTTAACCGGTCCCCCCTTTAATACTCTCTACCCTCCCATGAATCTCGTCAATCCTCCGTGATTGCGTCCACCGTAACCGATCAAAGCCGCCTTTATTGACTGGATGAGTGGTGGAGATCACTTCTCCACTTCTCATTTTTTTTAACATTCTCATTTGAACCTTTCTCATGTATAGTACGATTATATATTTAGGAAGACAAAACACGGTTCGTCAATATACCGACACGGTTCCCCCCCCCCCCCCCCACACACACACACACACACATTATCTACATATTATCTACATGTGAACAACTACGTAAAATAGACATCAATTGCACCATATACCTTTTTTCTATTGTAACCATATTATGAAGTTCGTCATACTAACCTTTCGTATGACAACATATGTACAAATTTTATGTTTCATATAAATGATTAAATCTATCATAGCTTATAACCCGGTGCGAAGTCCGGGCTCTTAATAACTAGTTTTAATTATATCAAGCACATTTTAGAATAAATATTATATTTTAGTTTTAAAATAAAAAAATTATTAAATGGAATATACATATTTAGGTCGTTCATTGCCTCTTATTTAACACAATAACACCCCTCCTTCTATTAAAAAAATATCAACCCAGAATCAAATTTGATAGATGTGTTGATATTTATTTTTACGTTTCTCATTAACCATCGTTTTTTACATAATACCAAGTTTATATGTATGTGTATATGAAATGAAATTAAATCATATTACTTTTAAATCTTAAATGCCAATCAAGATTGTATATTTTTCTTGATCCAATCAATTTATAAACATTACTTGAAAAAACGTATCCAACAAATCTGTTATAATAAAACCAAAAAGATTTCAAAGTTAATTGCTAAATGAAATTGAAAACGACTAACATGTTTTCCAATCTATTTGTAAAATGATAAAAAAAATGATGAGAGAGAAAGAGAGAGTAGTGCTTTGTATTGGAATCAAAATATTTCTTCTACCTCTTAAGCACCTAATTATTTATCATATATACCTTTTTTGTAGAGAAAGCTGGCTTACTAAATCAATAAAATCTTGGTATTAAACATAAATTATATATATATATATATATATATATTTAATACTATAATCAATTTATAATCTTCAAAGAAAGAGAAATAATCAATTCATAATTATCTTCACGACAAAGAAAAGGAATTTGGTGGCAGTATCTCTTTGTTGGAAGAGAGTCCATTGTCATTTATATGTATAACTAGTTATTAAAAATTCGAGTTTTGCCCCAGGTTATAAACTATGATAGATTTTATCATAAGTAGTAACATGGATTTATATGAAACATAAAATTTGTAGATAGATTGTCATACGAAAGGTTTAATAAAATAAACAAAAAATATCATTCTTAAGAGATTTTAACCTATAACTTTGAGAAAAAAAATATCATGTACTTATTAATAATTTATTAAAATTATTTGATTATTTTTTATTAAAATTTAATAGTTTATAATTAACCAATAAAAGAAAACATTTTTATAAACTAAATAAATAAAATAAAAAGTTACAAAATGTGAATTATGGTCAACTATAAGAACCAAATATGTAATTTAATCAAACATTTTTTTGGATGAATTAACTACTTAGTATAACAAAGTTGGATGGAGTGATGAAAATAAATGAAAATAAC
Organism: Centaurea solstitialis; assembly: GCA_030169165.1. Classification (NCBI taxonomy): domain Eukaryota; kingdom Viridiplantae; phylum Streptophyta; class Magnoliopsida; order Asterales; family Asteraceae; genus Centaurea; species Centaurea solstitialis. The sequence goes on from CM058041.1 coordinate 60,592,677, forward strand.
AACTACAGGGATGAAAAAAACAATTTTGAAGACTAAAAACGAAAAAAGTTGTAAATATCAAACTACATGAACTAAAATCATACAAAAGATGTAAGTTTTACTATTAATCTTTCCTTATATATATTATAATGTATTTGTCTTTCTCTTTTTCTTTTAAAATATTACCTGAATTACCGTTTGTTTTTCCAAAAAATTGGGTAAAACTAACGGTTGGACATGGCAATATCATATTTTTGTCTCTATAATATATATTAACCAAATATAATTTATATAAAACCTCATGTAACGTATATCGGCCAATCATTTTAGATGCTATATTTTTCTCTATATCATATATCAATCAATTGTATAATAACAAAAATTGAAGTTACAATATTTAATAGTAAATGTTAAAAAAAAAACTAACATGCATAAACAATTGAATCTTTACTAAACAAATAATGTTCAATGTTTGGTTATAGTAACAGTAAGTAATAGATTATTAATTAATAACTAAGAAATTAATAATTAATTGGTAAGATAAAGTTACTACACTAACTGTAATATCATGATTTTAAGATTTCCCAAACAAGGTATCAACCAATTAAATCGGTAATAGTTTTCTTTGGCATATTATTTATTTTGATTTAGTATAAATGTAAATTTAAAAAACAGTAAATTTATAATTTTCTAAATGACAAAAACTATTCAAATTAATATATCCTTAAAACATCTCCAACATTTTTATTATAATTTTTATAAATCGGATAATAAAAAATTAAAATCTCAACTTTTTTTTATTTTTAAAAGTTTTTTATTTTAGAGAATCAATCACTATTTATATTATTAAAATATACAATATCTTTATTATCCCAATAAATTTTTTAAAAACTTTTAAACAACTAATTATGTTATTGGTAGAACATGAGTTTTTTCTCTTCTCAACAACTAGCTTATCAATTACCCGGTAGTTTATCAGCTAGTTTGCCAAACTTACCTTAACACTACTATTGGAATACTCTAGGAAAAAGAATCCATTATTTTTAATTTTAACAAGTATTTGAAGATGCTCTTAAAAATCATTTTTTTATTCTACTACATTAAAATTGGCAACAAATTTGTTGAAAATGTTCCACCAATATATACTAAAATTTTTCAAAACAAAGTCTTTGATAAAAGAAATAGTTGTTTCTCTCTCTAGATTTTTTGAGAATTTTAATGTCCGAGATTACTAAAATTTCTCTTAGTTGATGATCCAAAAACAGAGTCACAAAGCTATAAATGGTCATCTTGTTTGTTATTTCTCTTTGATTTCTTTGGTTTTTCTTAACCACCAAGTATATTCATTCATTCATTCCTCTTTTTTCTTCTTCTATTTCAACACATTTTCAAGAAAATCTTTTGCCACCAAATCCTCCTTTCAAAAATGGCCTTCTACTCATACCCATCTCATCCTTTCCCTTCTTCATCTTCACACATTTCTTTTGGAAATTATGCTCTCAAATTCAAAGATTTCTTCACCCCTGCAGTTTCTGTTGTTATTGGGAATGTTTTCTCTGCAATTTTCACCTTCTTTTTTGCATTAGGTATCTTCTTCTTCTTCTTCTTTCCTTCTTATTTTTCCCAATTTTTTTGGTTTAATTTTGTTGGGAATTGAATCTTTATTATGTTTTTTGATGTGGGTTTTCTGTAATTTGAATTGGGTTTTCTTTGTTTTCTTTCTAAGTTTCCAAGGACATGATCAATTTGGCACATTATTAGGGTTAGGGTTTGTGGGTGGTTCTCATTTGATTTCATCTTCTAATCATCAAATTTTCTTCAATGATTCATCTGTTCATCGCAAAATACCATGTTTCTGATCCATGTAACTTGACAAAATTGATGATTGGAAAAGCTCAGTATCACACTTTTTTTTAAGTTACATATTCAAATAAATTAAAAAAAAAGGTTTTATTCACATCATTATCATGTGAATGTTGCCATATTCTTTCACTTACATTCATAATGAATATTACCATCTTTTGGTTGGTTGTAATGAGATCATCATGTCTTTGCAGTTGGAACTTTATTAGGGGCAATGACTGGGGCCTTGATCGGCCAAGAAACCGAAAGTGGGTTCGTTAGGGGGGCCGCGGTTGGAGCCATTTCGGGTGCTGTTTTTTCTATCGAAGTCTTCGAATCTTCACTTGTTTTGTGGAAATCAGATGAATCTGGGATTGGTTGTCTCCTTTATTTGGTGAGCAATTTTACCTTTTCACCTTCATATAGTTGCTTAATTTGTTCTGCCATAAGTTTCGACTACTATCGACAAAATAGATCGATCACAAACTTGCTTCAAACATTCGGGTTTTATCGTTAAATCAAAAAAAAGAAGATGAAGGTCAAGTAAAAATCAGTTTTTCACATTAATGTCTCCGATCGTTTGCACCATTTCTTGCACCAAAATGGTGTAAAATTGGTGCAACAACTCATATAATCAAAGCCTATTATTATCTAATGATGTCAAATTTTGGTGTAAATAATAGTTCATCTCCAGCCCATTTTACCATATTTAGCACCAAATAAATTTTTCCATGTATATTTCTTGGTGTAAATGGTTCATCTCCAACCCCAATTAGAGGTGCACACGACCGGTTAAATAGTCTAACCGGTTATTTCAAAACCGGTTAGGAAAAAAACCCAGTTAGGAAAAAACCGGTTAGGAAAAAAAACCGAGCGAACATATAACCGGTTATGGACCTCGAATACAATACTACTTGCAACCGGTTAGGACAAAAATCGGTTAGAAAAAAACCTGTTTTGTTGGATTTTTTTTTGGGCTTTGGTTAAAAATCTGATTTTTTTGGGCTCTTTTTGTTTAGTTGTTTTGTTTATTTAATTTTATAATTATATAATAATTATATTTAATATACAAATTTATATATATATATAAATATAAATATAATAAAAACAATACATATAATTATATAAACATCATTATACCAAATTACCAATTACCAGTTACCAACCATTACTATAAAAATATTATAAATATAATTTCAAATAGAAATACATATAAATCCAAATAAAAATGCAAATATATATATATATATATATATAAGTTCAAAATTTTGGATTACAAATTACAATAATATTAATTAAATGAGAATATTATAACGGAGCTTCGGCATGGCCATCACCCCACATGTCACCCAAGTGACCTGGGTTTGATCTCCCCTGGCCACAGCAGTATATTTCTTAATTTTTTAGTATATTGAAAATAACCAGTTAAAAACCGGTTAAAAAACCAGTTTATAAAAAACCGGTTAAAAAACCAGTAATTACATAAAAATTCTCAAAATTTATAACCAGTTAGAAAACCGGTTAAAAAAAATAACCTGTTCGGTTAGAATTATAACCGGTTATTTTAAAACCAGTTTCAGTTATTTTTTTCGGTTTTTCGGTTATTCAGTTATTTTGTGCACCTCTAACCCCAATATACCATTTTTAACACGAAATAGAATATTCCAAGTATATTATGGATTCCTAGCTTATAAAAGCATCTTTAATAGCTTTGCTAAAATAGCATGAAATAGGTTTTTGTTTTCTAAACATATCCAACAGCATTGGTATCTTGTTATCTCTATAATAGTATATACTTCAAATTTTTTCTAAGTTTAGAGATTTCTGTAAAACTTGATAGTAGGAGAGAATAATAAATATTTTATTCAATCCAACCAATGAAATTTGATTTTTATCATTATATATTTAGTTTTTTTTTAAGATGATAAAAAGTATAGAATATTATGATAATATAATTTGGGTTAAAATCTTAAAAGTAAAAAAATTTGTTGGAGTTGAATATAATTAGATTTTAATACTTGGTTCTCTATTTTAGAGAAAAAATAAAAAAACCTGTTAAAGATGCTCTAATATCCTCGTATTTATTTGTTGTTTATAAATTCCACCCATCAATTTCTTTTTGTTACAGTAATTGTATAAATTATATTTGTAATACTCTACAATTGTAACCACAACAAATTACCAACAAACTATGTATTATTTTATTTTCTACTTATTTATCTCTTTATTTCCTCATAATGTATACACCAATTGATGTAAATGAATGATATTTTATTCTCCCAACACCAAATTGATGTCAAATTTGGTACAGGGTTGGAGTGATTTGATGTTAAATTTGGTGTAAAGTCCATGTTGATGTTACAAAAATGATTGTTTTACAAGCATTGGTAGCTTTCCTGAATCAAGAAACCATATATCTCTATCTTCAACAACATTTTACTTCCATGAAAAATAACCATAAAATCATAAATTAATTACAATTCCTTCCAAACTTGATTTAATTTTACAACTTTTAATCCATATTTTCTTCCTTTAATCACAGATTGATGTCATCGTAAGCTTGTTGAGCGGTAGACTTGTTCGTGAACGTATTGGTCCTGCCATGTTAAGCGCCGTCCAAAGTCAGGTAATAAAATTCTGTAAAAAATAGATATGACGGCAGTTTGTTATTTCGCTCTAAATAGCAACGTGAATAATTTTTTTTAACTCGGTAAACTTAGATGGGAACTGCGGAAACAAGCTTCGATGAGATAAATAGCATATTTGACGTTGGTGGTTGTAAAGGGTTGCCTGAATATTCGGTTAAAAAGATACCCAAAATCACAATCACGAGTGGTAACGATGTGGATGGTTCGGGGGAGAGAGTCTCTTGCTCTGTGTGCCTTCAGGTAATATGGTTTCTATTTGCCTGTGGGTTATAAATTTATCGTTTAGAGGGGTAAAATTGGTAAGTAAGAGGGGTAAAATGAATAAATTTTTTTTGTTGCACTAAAATTGGTGGGATAAAAGTTAGAGGGGTAAAATTGGTAAGTTACTAAAATAGCCATGTCAAATTAAAACTCTAAAACCTGCACAATTTTTTCACCCATCTGCCTCACTCTCGTTTCTCGAGTTCCTCCCGTCCCGTCCCGTCCCGTCCGGTCGTGTTTACGTTTTTCCTGGTTAGTAATCATTACTCGAAATTTGTGACTTCCATTTTGTCCAAAAAGCTTTTTTTTGGGTCCTAAAAATAGCATTTAAGATATTTGATTAGTAATCAAACAAGTTTTTATCCAATTATGGGTTAAGTCAAATGTTATGGTGGAGAATGGTATCTTGTTAGCTTAATCAAGTGTCAAACTCAAGTTGGACTATTAAAAGAATGCTTTAAAGATTGATAGACTTGGATTGTTGCATGAGACATGCATACTTCATAAACAATTAATTGAAAATATGACAACTTGGTTGGTAGTTCAAATAGTGCTTTCATCTAATATCTAGGAATCTCTTAACGTTTATACACAATTTCAATAAAATGGACAAAGAAAAGTTCAAATCTTTAAAAAGAAATAATTGCATGCAACTATAGAGCTTTTCTATTTTAAGAACATTAATTATGTTTCTAAAATATTTAATAATATGAATCACTCTTTTTTTTCATTTAATTTTATTTGTTGGTTGGAGATGGACACATTGGGAACAGTGAAACAAAGAATCTTGAAATTTCTTGAAACTTATGGAAAATTCCAGCCCTATTTTAAAGAAACAGTTGAAGCATATAAAAGAACTCCAAAGGCTTCATTTTTCTCAATATGGAGAGGTTTTCAAGTCGAGTCAAGTCAAGTCAAGAAGCAGGTTGTTTGGGTTTGGTTTGAGAAAATATATGATATCAATTCGAGCACAACTATATTTCTTTAAACTTTTTACATTTTGATTATATGATTTATAAACACCATTTTTTGCTAAAAAGTGTACGCTAGCTTTCAACCATCGGGGCCCTTGATTTAATTGGTTTCCATTAAAGGATGTTTTAAAATATGTATTTTATCAATAAGATAACATGATACAATTAAAACTATATAAAATTTGATATTTGATATTGGATACTTATTCAGGATTTTCAACTTGGAGAAACTGTGAGAAGCTTGCCACAGTGTCATCACATGTTCCACCTACCATGCATTGATAAATGGTTGGTTAGACATGGCTCTTGTCCATTATGTAGAAGGGATCTTTAAATTATAATGTTTTCAGTTGTGTTGTAAATTCCCAAATTAATTAAGGTTCCTTTTTTCACAATTTGACCCCTTAAGTTTTCATTATTTCTTGAATTAACCCCCAAGTTTTAATTTGATATGTTTTGTATATGTATCATGATACAATCGAGGGTCGAATTTTACCGATTTGTATACAAGTTTAGAGTTTTCGGCATTCTTGGCTTTAGTCTGCTTCGTGCTCTTGTTTTCTAGTTTTAGCTAGAAAACACATGACTAGGATTGAGGTAAGGATATCATCCTCTGGAAGGCTAAAGCTAGGGAAACAAATGATGATCTTTTTGCTATGTTTTTTTATATTTATTTAGGTACTGAGATATCTTTGTCTTAGTTTGATACAACTAACTTGTTTTGCTTAAAAATCCATTAGTTTTTATCATGTTTTTGGGGTAATACGAAAACCCTCTTTAGACAATTAACGTCTTTTAAGGTATTAGACTATCAGTACCCAAACTCTTCCAACCCCACTCTCAAATCAGTTTTTCCCCAACCCCACAATTAACCCTCTGGAACCCTCTCTGATTAGTACCCAGTCCTCTCAACCCTCTCATTTAATTAAACACACCCCCCTCACACACACAACACAAGCCGTTGTGAACGGTGTGGGTAACCCTCTAGCCTCTCGAACGTCGAACCCGCCAGTCGCGTAACGGAACTCGCTGAACCCGCTGAACCCGAGCCCTGCGATACACATGGCCTTAGAGATGAAATGTGTATGAACTTGGAGAGGGGTGCACAAAAACATTCGTAAAACCAAAAAGAAAGGGAAAAGAAAATCTAATATGGGATAAGTCGCGATCTATTTAGTTTGAGTTGGGTTAGGCCAAGAGATTGTGTTTCTTTGTTTTTTATTCTTTTTGCTATTTGGGCTTTATGATGTGGGGTCTCCAATGACCCAACTCCAACTCTCAAAGTTCTTAGAAGAAAAAGATAGTGACGAAATAGTTTCTACAAATAGTACTTATTGAATTTGTTGTAATTTTTAGTGTTTCTTTGTAGGGTTAGCAAAAACTTTTTTGAACATTGAAGTTTCAACCAGGCCAACCTGGCTTACTTAGGCAATTTGTTTTAAAAAAAAAAAAATTCATCTTAAACCTTTTAAATCTAAAAATTAAGAGGTTTGCAGACTTAAGAGTGTTTGTTTTATTTTTAAGAAAATGTCTAAAAATCTCTTACCGTCCTTTGAAATTCTAAGAGGTACATTTAGATGTGAAAAAATTTAAACTTCAGACCTCTAAAAAACAAATGACACCCTGGTTTAGATTGGTTATACTTTTAAAATGCCTTGAACCGGTAGAGATATTTAAATCACAATCATTGGGTTGGATTATTTAAACGTTTTTAAACCAACTCAACTCACGTACAAAACTTGAACTATTAGGGCATGTCCAGAAAAATTTCAAAATGAAGATTTTGGAGTTTTTTCTTACTCTAACATATTCTTCCAAACACTCTCCAAAATAGAGAAAATATAAGAGGTAATAAGGTTATCTATATATATATATATATATTTGAAAGAGAGAATAAATCTATGACACTAAATTTTGGAGTGTGGATATAAATAAAATTATTATTTACTTATCTTGGGGAAAAGAAGGATGAGGAAGAACATAAACGTAACATCTCAGATAAACCTTACCACATATTTTTCGCTTTGTCCATACCTGGATTTACGGTTTTAAAAAGCGTGTAGGATAGAAGAGGTATCAAGTCCCTCTTATAAGACAACGTTTGTTCCCCCAACCAATGTGAGATCTTACAATCCACCCCCTTGGGAGCACAACGCTCTCGCTGACACACTAATTCGGTTTTCAGCTTTCATATCATCTGAAACATCCGAGACAAATCGTATAAGATATTGTCTGCTTTGTCCACGTTGCATTGGCTCATGCTAGTTCTCTTTATTGACCAAATCTTACATGGGACTCTACATCCCTTTAATACCATCTACTGTTTCACAGCAATTGAATCATTCTCAAACATAAATAGGGTGGGGGTTACTTAGACGATTTGCACAAATCAAGTTAACATTTATTACTATTTATTATTATTATTATTATCTTGTTTATTATAATAAAATCAGTCTTAAGGTTGTTGAGTATTAAATATATACAATATCATAAGATATAATTAATACCAGGATCCTCAAAATTAAAAAATTGTTAGATAGTAATTACATCTATTTGAAGACTTTGTGTTATCCACTTTATTTTAAAGAAACTAGAATTATATCCTTGTCCAATGCATCACAATGGGTGGTTGGGAGTATTTATTTGAAAGTACTTATGACTTATCTTCTTTCATAAGTTATTTTTTAGATGTTTGGATTAGTTTATTTCCTTTCTAGAAAAGTTAATAAGAAAGTCTTTTAGAAAGCTAGTTATTTTTTGACTTTCTAAAAAGTAAATAAGAAGATAAACATTTTTTTATGATAAACACTTTTAAACGCTCTCTTTTTATATGTCACAATTTTATTTCATAAATTTATAAGATTTCAACAAAACCAAACATACTTTTATTGATTATGAGTTTTACGAAGTATCTTACAAATTATATACAAATTATTGAAGATGTTATAACCTTTTAGCCTTTACTTTTGATGAAATATATAAAGGTATATCTTGAGACAAATGGAGTAATGGGAGTCAGGACCAGGGTCCCTTTTCCATCAATAATTATTGGGCAATTTTGTTTTATACACAAAATATTTGCATCTATTCAAGATATTTGCATCCGTCGTTGTCAAGAGTAACAAACTATGAGTTAGTGGGATTGAATTCCCACCGTTTAGTAAAAGCCTTTTCAGGCATCATTTATTTAAGAGTAAATTACGTATTTGGTGCATGTGGCTTACACTTAATTGTATTGTTGGTTTCTATTTTAAAATAATTATAGATTTAGTATTATACTATCGGTCTCTTAATCCTAACTCCATGTAAATTTAATTTGTTAAGCATAGGGACCAATAATGCAATATAGTGCAAACTTTAGGGACCAATAGTACAATATAGTGTAAACAATAGGGATCAATAGTGCAATATAATGTAAACCACATGGATCATTTCCATAATTATTTTAAAGTAGGAAGCAACAGTGCAATTATGTGTAAACCACATGGACCAAATATGTAATTTACACTTTATTTAAAGATGATTCCATTTAAACCAGGACAATATTTATTAAGAAAATACTAGATGATATGTATTCGTGCATGTTGCACTGCGGAATACGTATTAATAATTCGACCGTAAAAATTGTATTTAAAAAGGTCAATTGATCAAAAAAATTGAGAAAAATTCGATCGATAGTTAGTCTTCAAACTCATAACATTTGATTTGACGATTAAAAGTAAGACCTAAGGCCATCCATTATGGGGTCAGTGGGGAGGCCGGTACCCCTCATGTACCGCCGGCAACACCATAGTGGATGAGGGGTAGGGTGACCGGTACCCTCCCCATTAGTGCCCACATACCGATTGATTAAAGCATGTCGCCCCACCCCTACCCCCCTCTCTCTCTATCTCTTTCTTCTTTCTCTCTCTACCTTTTTTAATCAATTAATTAATGAGGGGTACCATAGTGGATGAAAGGTATGGAGTTGGTAGGGTAGTGGTAAAGATAGTGAAAAGCTGATGTGGCAGTCTGTAGAAGGGGTATGAGGGGTACTATAAAGAATGGCCTAAGAGCATCCACAATGGTGAAACCTCCAAGAACCTCACTTACCATATTTTTTCATGTCACATCATTGCCTTCTCAACAAACTAAAACCGAATGATCACTCCAAAAATCCAATCCACACACCAAACAAAACCTTAGTCATTTAAATCCGAAAGGGTAGCTCAAATGATTACAAATTAGATTTGGTTTTAGAGATCATTAGTTTAAATAAGTTGATATGTTATATCTTCACAAAACTCGAAGGGTTTGTCTCCGTGTTAACTTCACGACCTATTAGATCATCAAGGCACACAATTGTATGGTTACTAACGGGTTGAATCCCGCATATTATTTCGATTTTAAGATACGTTTCGAGCAAAAAATGACATACTTTACGTACTAACAACCTCAACATCCACTGATCAGATTCCTTCCCGATGTCGCATTTTGCACGACATCATCGTACTTCCTCACACAAACCTCCGAAAACTCCGCTAACGAATCGAAAACCGAAGTAAACCCGGTCTGAAATCCCACCAGAATAACCCGACGTGTTTCTTCAACGTAATCCTTGTGTTTAGCCTTCTCGGTTTCGACCATTTTCGTAAAACCGTCAAGCTGAGCCTTTTTCTCCGCCAAAACATCGACTTTGTTCTTCATGTTCATTGGCTTCGAGCTCACTATATTCCTCTCTTCCTTCTCGAAACTAACCACTCGTTTCTCCGATTCAGCCACGAGCCGGTCGACCTTCCGCTTTTGTTGCAGCTCGATCCCTTGTTGGGCCCACAGGGTTCGGAGGTCTTTTGCGAACCTCTTCATGGCATAAGTCACGGCTTTATCGGGCAAACTCTTTGTAACGGTCAACCAATCTCGACAGAGGGCGAAAACGAGCGGCGGAATGCCGGATTCGAGTTCCAGGGGTATGGTTCGGTACGCCCACTCGCTCAATGCTTCGATATATGATCCCATGGCCGCGATGTAACTTGAAAAACATATCCGCCAATTTTGGATTTCAGCCTCGAGCTGGAGAGTTGCGAGATGGCGGGATCGGTCGTTGGTCAAAGCCGCTGCGGATGGAAATTCTTTGACTTCGAACATTGTCCGGCTTTGCGTTTTATGCAATTCCAACATCACTTTCCAAGTTTTTGTTAGCCTGCAACAACCAAACCAACAAAAGGGGTCAGTTAATTTGCGTATATAAATATTATTATATACTTCAAAAAGCAATCAGATGAAATCGAACTAGTTTCAAAACCAAATTAGATATGAAATTTCGGGTTTCGATGGGGAAGATCCGTACCCATGTAACAACTCGATGAGTTGTGGCTGAAGCTCATCATCTCTCACTTTCTCGATCCGTTTAGAGATCGAATCGCAGATCTTTATGCTGACCATAAGTCTCGAGTATAAATCGTTGACTTGGTCTTCGATTCTTGGCTTGTTGCTAGCATTCTCAGTGCTTAATTGCGAAGATTTTCGATCATATATCTTTTTCATCTCATTACCAGCCTAGAAATGATCGAAGATCGTCCATCATAACTCGTCAAATCAAAAAGAAAAGAAATACTTTTAACTTATATTTTGATCTTACTGAAAAAACACTGTTTTTTTTTACGGCAATAAACTCACACACGCACTGTTTTATTAAATCATTTTGCATTGTTATCTAGTTTTTATCAAACATAACTAGTTTATCTGATAGCAACTGTTGATTTTCGTGGCTACGTTAACATGTACCTTAACTTCATCATAGAGCTTCTTCTCCCAAGCGAATAACCTCCCTAAAGTCGATAAATGGCTGCCGGATTCCATTCCTGTGGCCTCATCGAACAGATCGGCATTGCTGTTGATTCTGGTCCATGATGTTGAGCTCCTGGAGCTGCTAGAAAGAAGACTTCTACATGAGGGTGATGTCGTTAAACTCGATTTGTGCCATGTTATTGACGGAATAAGTTTCTCGGAACATTCTGCCAAAACAATAACCCAAATTCCACAAACAAAATGAGTATATATGTATCATGTATACAGAAGTATGTTCAAACAAGAACAAAGCAAGAGGTTATAAGAATGCCTACATGGCATGTAAGGATCGGTCAAAAATGCTACCCCAAGTTTGACCGTTCCTTAACTGCATTTGAAATGTAATATAGGCATTTTCTGTGGGGTAAGTAGGAGGTTCGGGAAAACCTTAAAAAAATTGAAAACCGAGCAACACCCTAGTGGTCTTCCATCTGGAGAATATGTAGTTGTGCATACAAGTAAATGAATTAAGATGGTTTTTTGGTTTTTATACACATGTGCATGTTACAAATTACTTGTATATACATATATGCATGTGTGTGTATATATATCAGGGTGTTCCTTAGTTTTCATTTCTTTGAGGTTTTCAGCTGAACCTAACTTTATATATACATATACGTAAAATTTGTGAGATTTGAGAGAACTTCTATCTTACGGTTTTATTTTACGTGATTCTTTTATTAACGGAGGGTATTTTTAGCGTATTGATATATTTGTTCCCGATGTGATTGTTTCACATTGAGAAATTTTTTAATGTATATTTTTGTTTCACAGACACGTAAAAAATGTTTAAAATATGAACGAAGTACTCGTGAACAAACATATTATCAAACAAATACATGTTAATCAATATTTAAAATACTAGTCTAGAGAACTTATATAAAATAACTAGCAATTTCATATATTCTCAGATAAAACAAAGTTACATATAATATTTTATATAATGTGTATATTAGTATCTATGATGAATTAGAAATTACCTTTAGAGTCAAGATGATCAAGAGGACCCATATTAGTGAATTCAAGCAACTTAGAGAATTCAACCCCAGATTCATAAGCCTTTAGAAAATGGTCCTCCACATCTTTTAGTGCCTCCAATAGTTCCCTCCCATTATTATTATCATCACCATCATCTTTACCCAATGACAACCCAGGCTCACATTAGCATCATCATCAATCACCCCCAGGCTCACATTAGCCTCAGCCACCACACCACCACCACCACCACCACCCTCCGCCTTCACTTCCTCCACTTTTATCCCCTTCTCCTCCTCCTGCTGGCCACCACCACCACCCACCGTAAAATTATCAAAAGGGTTGAAAAAATCCCAACCAACAAAATCATCATTCTGATTCTGCTGAATAACCGATGACGTCACTATACCTGGCGTAGTGGGACCCACCCTCTCAGTCTCACCATCATCATAGAAATGCTCACAAACCACACCGCCGCCCTCATCATCATCATCGGAATTTTCTTCTTCCACTTCAACGGCGGCGGTTGTTGTTACGACGGCGGTTGTTGTTGTTAGTGGTTTGGAAGGGGAATCGAAAGCGATGAGGAATTGGGAAGAAGACGAGGAAGAGGAAGAGTGTCGGGCCACGAACAGCCTGAGGGCCAATGCGACGGCGTAGAGGGACTGGTTGTACTTGGAATGTGCTCCGGCGAGTGCGTAGCGGCGCTCCACGGCGGACTTCATCAGCCGCTTCCGCTCCCGGCACACCGACACCAGGAGGTCGTCGTCGTTGTCGTCCCCGGCGCCTGACTTTCGAAACGACATCGCACAACCCATTTTTTTAATTGAATGGAAATGGATGATGGGTGGATTTGTGTGAGAGAATTTTGCTAAGAAAAGACAAACATTTGGAAATGATTCAAAGAGAGAAAAGTGCCAAAGATTTTTACAAAACAGCAGCTTAAGTTCCGGTTGATGACAACCTGTATAAAGAAAGATAAATACATTATAAATCTTACTTTTTAATCATTTTCAAATATATATTCAATATCTTTTTTAAATAAAGACATAATTTTTGATTGAGCAATTCATTTTTTTTAGTTATTAAAAAAAATATATTAATGTCTTCTCAAAGATTTTAAATTAGCAACTTTTCTTTAAAATGAACTCCGCTAGTTAAATAGATAGATCATTTCCAGACCTTCGCTATTAGGTGTTCCATATCACAACCTTGGGTTGAGGCGGGTTCGGCAAGTACATGCTACCGGAGGGTCGGGTTGGGGTTGAGGTGGGCGTGAGTGAAATAAAATGACTACATGTTGTAAATTTTATCTTTTTTTTCATCCGTAAAAAGTAAAAACCGTAATTACATAAAAATTATACTAATTTTTGTAGTATGTCCTTATCATAAATGAATTGTTTCTTGTTCAATAAGTTTTCGGTTCAATCTTTAAGTCGATGTTAATAGTTGTTTAAGGTTATGTTTGGCAAACTAGCTGATTACTGATAAGCTAGCTGTTGACGGGGGAGTTTCAAGCCACGGTTCGGTGGAGGGTTCACGAACCCGTCCAACCCATTCTCTCTCTCGCTCTCTCTTCTATATTTATATTTAAAATGATAAAAAAAAATGGCAAGGGTATGAGGGTATGAAAGGTTGGTGGTACGGGATTTGAAAATGTTTGAGGGTAGAAAAGTGAAAATATGATGTGACGCTGATGTGACAGTGAAAGGTTGAGGGTTCAACCTCTTGTGCTATGGAAGGCCTTAGCGAAAGTGTTTCAAAAATTACACTTTGGTCCCTAAACCTAATACACATTCGTCCCTTGAAGAACCCATATTTACTGTTTCAACCTTTCTCGGGTAATAGCCGAGTTCATTTTTAACGGAGGACTTCGAAAAGTGATCTCCTCAAATAGCGGAATCCGTTTTAGGTAAAGGTTGGCTATTTTAAAGATTTTGAAAAGAAATGATTATTTTGCATATGTTAATGACATTTTTAAATGGTTAAAAAAATTAATTTCTTTATTTGATTTAGGACGTAATTTTCATGCTATTAAACGTATTGAAATTTATAAGCTATTGGAATATATGTGTATATTATAGAATTAAGTGATCTGTGTATAGAAATTAGGAAAAATACAAAAAGAAAGAAAAAAAAAATACTGTTTTGCGACCTTTTGAATTTTGATTGCATTGATAACCAAAAAGAAGTCGTAACGATTACCACAATATAAAATGTTGTAATAGTTAAACATATAAAAATTAAATAGTAACTGAAAATACTATAAATGAGAAATTGATTGTTTTCAAGTAATTAATGTGTGATCATTATTGGGTATTTAGTAATTAATTGGTAGGGTAAGTTACAAATTTTGGTCCATGTGGATATATTTAAATTATAATTCGGTCCCCAATCAAATAATTAGAGCATGATTATTATGGTTTCGTTTCTTACATATTGAATTTTTTTTCATAACTTCTTTAAATTAATCCCTTTAAATACAGGACCTTTTATGTTTTCTTTTTGTAATAGAAAATCGTGTTACAAAAATATATTATTTATAGTATGGGGAAGGTTAAATACACCAATTGATTTGTTATCTACGCCTAAAAAAATGAATTGCTCACCTCACACATCAACATCAAAAAACACTTTTTACATTCCCAATATTCGTAAGCCTTTCCATCCATTTATCAACTCTATTCACAACCTTCAATCGTCACCATCATTACCATGAACTCCGAGCCAAAACCCACATCCATGGTTAAAGTCTGCAATCTATCAACATCCACGAAGGAATCTATATCCCACTTCTCCCTCAATTTCTCCGTTGAACTCTAATGATCCATAAGTTGACATGATAGAGTAAAGGTATTGCAATTTGGTTTGTAGTTTAACCTTAAAAATCGACCATACTTTAGATGAAAACTCCATATTTTACCGATCAAGGTTTTATCATTGATTTAATATCTCAAATATATTCTTTAAGATCCTTGGTTTGATTTTTTGTTTTGTATTTAAATAGAATGGTTCAAGTTCTCAATTTGTATATTAATAAAATGATTTCCCTTAATTTTTATGAATTTCTATGAGTGAAAGTTTTAAGAATGATTAATAATTTGCATATTAGTTTTCTTCGTGTTGTTTTATGTGTAAACAAGGGGAAGGCAGTATGTGTTAAGTTGCCCTGGTTTCCATTTATTGATGGCAGTGTGTGTTGTTATGAGTGATGGTGAGGATGGGTTAAGGTAAGGTTGAGTAGAGGTGTGTAAAATTCAACCAATACAACTAAAACCTATCGATCCAATTAGAATTGACAGATAATGATTGGATATCCAATTGTTGTAATTGGATCAGATCGAACCGAAAATTTCAACATCCAATTTGGATCGATCAATTCTTGGATGACAATCCAAAATCGATCAAACCGACCTAACGATCTGATTATCTATCCAATCGTCATCCAATTATCATTCAGTCATCATCCAACCACCCATCCAATTACCGGTCAACTTCCAACTACCCATCTGATCATCGTCAAATTACCCATCCGATTATCCATCCATTCATAATTAATTTAATTTTATATGTATATATAATGAAACAATTATCATCCATTGGATGTCTGAATAATTTAATCCGGTCCAATCCGATCCAATAGATATCCAATAAAAAATCCAGTGGATATCGAATAAAAACATCTAATAGATATCCAATAAGAACACCCGCTAGATGGAACTGAACCGATCCAATTATCCATTTGATTGGAAAAATCCAACATCCAATGGATGATTAGATTGGTTTGATTCCATCACATCCATTGGATGTTAACGGATGAATACCCCAGGGTTGAGTTCGGAGGAAAGTTGGGTCAGAGATGGGGGAGTTGGAAGATTGAGTGGCTAGAGTTGTGGGAGTTAAGAAATAGAAGAGCGGTTGGATATAGAGGTTAGGTTTGATATCGGAGATCGGGAGGGGTGGGGAGTGACGTGGCAAGGATGTTGTAGACGGGGTAGGTTTTTTGTTCAACATTTCATTTTTCATTTAATGTTTCGATGATTTGTGCAAGTAACATTAAAACTTATATGTAAAAAATAACTACTAAAATGACAAAAATACCCCTAATATGGGGCACATGGGTATTGATGGAATGAGGCTTAAGGGAGGTAAGAAATCGAATCTGTAACAAAAACAATACTACAGTAAAGATATATGTAATTATGTAATCAAATCATTTGGGGGACTGAACCCATAATATTCATATAATGATATGGACGAAATTGTAATTTACTTAAATTGTTATTTAATTACCTAAAAAGGAAAAGGCAAAATTGAGAACATGCTTTTATTTCTTTTCTCAAAATGGAAGATAGAAAAGACTTTGAATCAATTTGATGTCCTGTGAAATTTAGAACAACATTATTTTAATCGATATCAACGATAATGTACGACATACAAAATATAAAATCACATCTTCAGGAAAACGCTGATAGGTGTTTTCATATAATACAAATCGACTAATTATTACAATGTAATATCAAAGAAAATTGAAAATTAATTTTCTTTTACTTGCCAAAATATGACTTCTATTTCCTTTTTCTTTTTTTTGGAAGGGTATTTGGGCTAAAGCCCAACTAATCCCGGCAATTTTAGGGGGCTAAACATGGTCTCGCTTAAACGTCCTCAGGTATGCGCATAGGAAGACTCGAACTCGGTTAGGGCATTATGAACCCCCTGAGCGCTAACCAATCCGCCCCAACACTGTTGACATGACTTCTATTTCTTTGTTCCGGAGAAACCTTCAATAACCTCATTTTCCAGATGATCAACTTCACTAATTTTTTGTTGTAAAAAACTAAAAATATTCGTGGAAATTGCTAGCAGATGGGGGAAAGGTAAAAAGTCAGAGAATTCATCAATTGGGGGAACGAATATGAGTCTTCATCTATTCAAACACTTGGCGAGGTCCAAAGTAAGGAGGGCGCAAAAGAAAAAAAACATCATCGACGGTGAAATCCAATTAGATTCATGGGACGAAGAAAGTACGATTAGGTGTAATGGGGTCATCGGGCAATAGTTCTCAATCAATTTCAAACGAATTGGGTAGTAGGGTGTCGGCCGAAGAACTTCAGGATTTTGGAGAGAAGCTAGGGATGAAGTGGAATGGTTTGTAGGAAGCAACTGGTACTTGCAAAAAACATTATTGAACGAATAGTTAAATAACTTTATTTGTGCAATTTTTGTTGTGTAATGAAGATAGAATTGATGAGCGTCTTACATTATGGGATGATTTTTTACTATACTAACTGCTTCCTGATTGCTAAGGTGCTACCAGAGACCGTCTGATGCAAATATAAGAAATTGATCATGTGGTTGGATTTCATGCATGCACAGATATGGATGAAGCTAAACTCAGTATTTGGCAATTTATAGGATTACGAAGACGAAATTTCACAAACAGTGGCTCCTTTTAAACTCTAGTTTTTAGAGGTATACATCACCTACTTATATAGATATTTGCAAACCAATTAAATCATATCTATTCAACATTTTACAAAAAAAATTAATAAGATTATCGATAATTATTCTTCAAACACTCACATGGTTGGGAAATCTTATTTTCGGTCCTTTGGTTCTCCACATAAAACACGACAAGTAGGAAATAGTTTGTTTCTCACGAGGCATATCGAGTTATTGACTTTCTTTTAATGTTGGAAAACATTTATAAGTCAGCGTTACTTGGTTTTAGGTTAGCCTAACCAAGTTTATAGGTAACCTAAGCTTAATAGTTTCACATTCCACCAACATGAGAAAGTTGTCACAAACTCTAACCCTTTCTTAACGTCCTCGTTTGGGTTACACACCCATGTTTAATACCCCTCGAAATGCCTCAACCTAATTGAACTACCTTACACCTCAATACTTGGCAGTGCTTTGATACCATATGAAACTCCGTTAGCCCGAAGCAACAAACTGATTGATACCTGGATATGTCATTGGACAAAAAGTCATGAGTTTGAAAACCGATAATTTTTTTTCAAAACACGTACCTCTGTATGCGAAGTTTCATCTTCTTGGTCATATTCCAATATATTAAATTTGGATCTGTTCATATATGCCCATGAAATCAAATCATGTGATCAATTTCTCATATTTGCATCCGACGGTCTAAGGGAGCATCTTAGCAATCAGGAAGCAGTTAATATAGTCAAAAGTCATCACGATGCAAGATTCTCATAAATTCTATCTTCATCGCATTACAATAATAGGCACATTAAATTATTCATTGGTTCATTCGACGAAGTTTGTAACAATATCTTTTAGATAACTAAAACTCGCAATGAACACATATAGTAGTGGTTTTTTGTACTAGTTATAATTCCCATGTTATAAACTTAGGGGTGCAAAATGGGTTAAAACAAGGTAATACTATTGTAGACAAGTTTAAACACATTACAAACACTTCACAAAAGTGAAATATACACTTTATACAAAGAATATGGCACATAAACCCAATTGTGTGTTAGAGGGAAGTACTAAAAGGTTGGAAAAGGCCATGTCACATGAGGTGGGTAAAAAGCTACTGATGCATTTCTTGAATTTGAAAGAAAGTATAGAGGAATGTAAGGCGACATTTCCATTACAACATATAAATGTAGGGCCTCATGTTGTCTCTCATAGGTGGTGATATCAAACTCTTACCAAAAATATCGCTATCAACAACCATTGAACTAGGTATCTCTAATTTTTCCAGTTATTGGTTGGTGGATAGAGGAGAGGTATCCCCGTGCACAAGGCTCTAACCCCACGTTCTTCTAAGTGCAATACCTTGAAAGTAGAGATTTGAATATAATGATTCAAAGAAAAAACGAGAGGGTTAAAGAGATTCTAGACAAGAAGAGTTTATTTAAGTTAAATGTTTTATTCCAATTCATAATTGTTACTATTTTGTAGTACGAATAAAAATGGCTATTAACTTTTTCTTGATATGGCCAATTATATAGGACGCTAGTTCTATAAACTTGTATAGTAAGAATAAAACGACTCTTATATATCATTGATGTAGTCAACATAGAGTAAATTACATTGATACATCTCTTTCTCCTACCATTTCACCACCATTGTCTCTTCTTCTCAATATAATCCATCTTGTTTCTTAAACTCGAATGACATCATAACACGAAAGTGCCACAAGACACTTCAACAAGAATGGGAAAGCTAAGATATTCCAACAAGGCGATTACGTCCAATGAATAGTGTTTCAAAACACCAAGGAATTGAATGCATGTAAGTTAAGGATGGCAGCGGGCCGATTTCGAATCGAAGATTGGTCCCCCCCCCCCCCCCCGTCCTCGTCCCCGCATAAAAAACCACGGGGATTTAAACGGGGATCCCCATCGCATAATCACATAATCAGGGGAAAACTCGGGGAAACGGGTATCCAATTTTAGTTTAAATGGTTATTTAAACCGTAAATTTGACTACAGGGATAACAGTTGATATAGTCAAAAAAATTAGGAAACAGTTGATATAGTCAAAAAATTCAACAACATGATCAATTTATCATATTTGCATCCGATGGTTTATGGGAGCATCTTAGCAATTAGGAAACAATTGATATAGTAAAAAATTACCTTCACAATGCAAGAGTCTAATTAATTCAATCTTTTTCACATGACAATAAATGAGCACAAAGAATTATTCAATGGATCATTCAATGATGTTTCCAACAATATTCGTTACAGAACTACAACTGGCTATGAACATGTATAATAGTGTTTTTTGTACTAGTTGCATGCCTACGTTATAAACTTAGGGTTACAAAATAGGTTAAAACAAGTCATTACTATTGTAGATAAGTTTAAAGACATTACAAACGGTTTCACAAGAAGTGATATATACACTTAATTATACATAAAATATGGACATATAAACCTGATTTGTGTGTTAGAGGGAAGTTCTAAGATCCTAGAGAAGGCCATGTCACATGAGGTGGAAAAAAAGCAATTGCTGAAGTATCTAGATTTGAAATAAAAAATCAAGAAGAATGTAAGATGGCGTTTCTACGATAATATATAAATATCGTAATTGTGTTTTTGGATTCCAAACATGTTAATAGGTCGAAAGGCCTCATGTTGTCTCTCAGAGGTTGTGGCTTCAATTTCTCACAAAAAACTTTTGTATTGCTATCGACCACCATGGAACTAGGTACCTCTTAATTTTTCCGACTACGAATTGGTGGTTTGAGTAAAGTATCCCCCACTACAATGCTCTACCCCACATTCTTCTAAGTGTAACACCGTAAAAGTTAGAGATTTGAATACAACAAATTGAACATAGATGGTTAAATTTTTTTTGGATAAGAAGTGCTTATTTTAAGCTAAGTACAAGCAAGATTCTTGTTAAGCACTGTAAGAAGTAGTAAACGTTTAGTTACCGCTTACTATCACTTCATGACAAGAGTTAAACAAGATGATCGCGTTGTAAACTAAAAAATTTCAATGTTAACAAATTACTCCGTCAAAATAAAAAATTAATCCATCAAGATTAACCTCTTTCTTTTAAATAAGAGAAATCTTAAAATTGCTAACATGCATGAAAAGGAAATGTAAATTGATTAAAATGAGAATTGACTAAAAGTAAGTTGTTATATGATGTAGCTGCCATATTGGAAACTAGATAAAAAGCCATTTTACTAGAGAATGAACGGGGACATATATTGATATTAATATACTCATTTTTCTTAGTTATACTGAAAAAAATGCAATACAGTAGTGACAAATAAGAATAAGAATAAACGGATTAGCTTCAAAATTGGCTTTTCCTGTCAAAAATATCTACGACGCTCTAATTTTTTCTTAATCATCGTATTCAAACCCCTAAATTCAAGATATTACAACTAGCAAGATGTGGACGTGGCGGGCCATGACAAAGCAAGGCTTACCCTTAATCTATCCATCGACTGATAATTGGAAACGCTATATGTACCTAGTTCGATGGTTGTACATAGCGGTGCAAGAGTTTTCAGTAAGAGATTGATGCCACCACCTCTGATAGACAATGTAGGGCCCTTCGAGCTAGCTTTACTCACATGATTCGAGTCCAAAAGCACAACTATGATAGTTATGTCGTCATTGAAATGTCAGTTTACTCTTGTATCGAGTTTCTTCAAATCCACGTGAATTTATACAAACGCATCACATCCACCTTTCTTATACACATCACTTTGTCCCAATGTTTCAACTTCTCACCAATGTGGGACAACTCCAAATCAACCACCATTCACCATTTTAAAATACTCAGTTCTTATGGTGCCACCTCAATACCCCAAGGTTTTCCTTTCGTATATATGTAAATATTTTTAAAGAAAAAATTAGTACAATATATAATATAGAATACTGTAAGGAATATAAATTTCATGACTTTTTACATACACTTGTTGCATAACCATTAACACATAAATAACCATCGCACTCGGTACCTTAGCTCGTAAGATTGTTGGTAAACATCAACATCTCTAACCTAGTCGATAGCACTAACCATGTATTGGTAAGATTCTTGGTCAACAACACCAACCAATGGATTGTTGATAAACGCATGGTAAGAAGCAAGCGATAAATGTTTAGTCACCCCTTACTATCACTTCATGACGAGAGTTTAAAGAAGATGACTTGTTGTAAATTGAAAGATTACAATGTTAACAAATTAGTCCATCAAGGTTATTATTTCTTCGTTCAAAATAAGAGAAATCATAAATAAATTGCTAGCATGTAGATTTACTAAAATGAGAAGTGACTAAAAATAAGTTGTTATATGATCTAATTAGCCATATCGAAAACTAGATAAAAAACAATTTTACTAGATAAAAGCCAGGGAAATAAATTGACACTCATACACCTATTCATTGTTCTTACTTGTACTAAAATAACGCAATTTAACCACAACAAATGTGAATCAGAATAAATGGATTAGCTCGAAATAAGCTTTTCGTGCCTAAAATCTCTATGACCCTCTTGTTTTTTCTTCAATCACCGAATTCAAATCTCTAACTTTCAAGGTATTACACCTAGAAAGACGTGGGCGAAGTGGGATATGATGGAGAAGGGCTTACCCTTTAATCTCCCCACCGAATGATAATTTGAAGGGTTAAGTGTTACCCTACTTTGATGGTTATAGCTAGTAGTGCAAGAGTTTTCAGTGATTGATTAACACTAACGCCTTTGATACACAATATAACGCCCTCGGAGCTTGCTTTACTGACAAGATTCGAGTCCAAAAGCACAACTAAACAGTTATGTTAATGTTATCAATTATATGTCACTATACTCCCCTACCAATATTCTTCAAATTAGAGTATAGTCATCTTGGTCGCCTTCTATAACACGGTTTTCAACAGCCTCTTAGGTCTTAGCAGTTCCATGCAACACACAAATCATATTTATGTGTCCATTATAGTTTGCACGTGTATATATCAATATATACACCGTTTGTAACATGTATCTAAACTTATCCATAATTGTATATACCTTCTAAAATTTGTTTTGCATCATTCAGGTTATTAAGTAAGAAACAAAGTCAGCATGAAATAAATTTCAAACATTCATAGCTAGTTTTAGTTTTTCGAACATATACTGCTAAAAACATTATCGAATGAAATGTTAAATAACTCTATTTGTGCAATTTTTATTGTGTAATGTAGATAGAATTGATGTGTGTCTTACATTAGGGGATGATTTTTGACTATATTAACTGCTTCTTGATTGCTAAGGTGCTACTAGAGACCGTCCGGTACAAATATAAGAAATTGATCATGTGGTTAGAAGGAGCATCCGACGGTTAAGATCAATTTCTCATATTTGCATCCGACGGTCTAAGGGGGCATCTTAGCAATCAGGAAGCAGTTGATATAGTCAAAAATCATCATGATGCAAGATTCTCATAAATTCCATCTTGATCGCATTACAATAATGGGCACATTAAATTATTCATTGGTTCATTCGACGAAGTTTTCAACAATATCTTTTAGATAACCAAAACTCTCAATGAACACGTATAGTAGCGGTTTTTTGTACTAGTTAAAATCCCATGTTATAAACTTAGGGTGCAAAATGGGTTAAAACAAGGTAATACTATTGTAGACAAGTTTAAAGACATTACAAACACTTCACAAAAGTGAAATATACACTTTATACATAGAATATGGCACATAAACTCGATGCACGGCTTTCACCGACCTCTTAGGTCTTAGTAGTTCCATGCAACACACAAATCATATTTATGTGTCCATTATAGTTTGCACGTGTATATATCAATATATACACCGTTTTAACATGTATCTAAACTTATCCATAATCGTATATACCTTCTTAAATTCGTTTTGCATCATTCAGGTTATTAAGTAAGAAACAAAGTGGCATGAAAAGAACTTTCAAACGTTCATAGCTAGTTTTAGTTTTTCGAACATATACTGCTAAAAACATTATCGAACTAAATGTTAAATAACTCTATTTGTGCAATTTTTATTGTGTAATGAAGATAGAATTGATGAGTGTCTTACATTATGGGATGATTTTTGACTATATTAACTGCTTCCTGATTGCTAAGGTGCTACCAGAGACCGTCCGATGCAAATACAAGAAATTGATCATGTGGTTAGAAGGAGCATCCACGTTATGATCAATTTCTCATATTTGCATCCGACGGTCAAGGGAGCATCTTAGCAATCAGGAAGCAGTTGATATAGTCAAAATCATCATGATGCAAGATTCTCATAAATTCCATCTTGATCCGCATTACAATAATGGGCACATTAAATTATTCATTGGTTCATTCGACGAAGTTTTCAAAATATCTTTTAGATAACCAAAACTCTCAATGACACGTATAGTAGCGGTTTTTTGTACTAGTTAAAAATCCCATGTTATAAAATTAGTGGGTGCAAAATGGTTAAAAACAAGTAATACTATTTAACATTTAAAGACATTACAAACACTTCACAAAAGTTGAAATTATACACTTTATACATAGAATATGGCCTTAAACTCGATGAGGCTTTCACGCCTCTTAGGTCTTAGTAGTTCCATGCAACACACAAATCATATTTATGTGTCCATTATAGTTTGCACGTGTATATATCAATATATACACCGTTTTAACATGTATCTAAACTTATCCATAATCGTATATACCTTCTTAAATTTCGTTTTGCATCATTCAGGTTATTAAGTAAGAAACAAAGTGGCATGAAAAAACTTTCAAACTTCATAGCTAGTTTTAGTTTTTCGAACATATACTGCTAAAAACATTATCGAACTAAATGTTAAATAACTCTATTTGTGCAATTTTTATTGTGTAATGAAGATGAATGATGAGTGTCTTACATTAGGGATGATTTTTGACTATATTAACTGCTTTGATTGCTAAGGTGCTACAGAGACCGCCGATCAAATACAAGAAATTGATCATGTGGTTAGAAGGAGCATCCACGGTTATGATCAATTTCTCATATTTGCATCCGACGGTCCTAAGGGGCATCTTAGCAATCAGAAGCATTGATATAGTCAAAATCATCATGATGCAAGATTCTCATAAATTCCATCTTGATCGCATTACAATAATGGGCAACATTAAATTATTCATTGGTTCATTCGACGAAGTTTTCAACAATATCTTTTAGATAACCAAAACTCTCAATGAACACGTATAGTAGCGGTTTTTTGTACTAGTTAAATCCATGTTATAAACTTAGGGGTGCAAAATGGGTTAAAACAAGGTAATACTATTTAGACAATTTAAAGACATTACAAACACTTCACAAAAGTGAAATATACACTTTATACATAGAATATGGCACATAAACTCGATGCACGGCTTTTCACCGACCTCTTAGGTCTTAGTAGTTCCATGCAACACACAAATCATATTTATGTGTCCATTATAGTTTGCACGTGTATATATCAATATATACACCGTTTTAACATGTATCTAAACTTATCCATAATCGTATATACCTTCTTAAATTCGTTTTGCATCATTCAGGTTATTAAGTAAGAAACAAAGTGGGCATGAAAAGAACTTTCAAACGTTCATAGCTAGTTTTAGTTTTTCGAACATATACTGCTAAAAACATTATCGAACTAAATGTTAAATAACTCTATTTGTGCAATTTTTATTGTGTAATGAAGATAGAATTGATGAGTGTCTTACATTATGGGATGATTTTTGACTATATTAACTGCTTCTGATTGCTAAGGTGCTACAGAGACCGTCCGATGCAATACAAGAAATTGATCATGTGGTTAGAAGAGCATCCACGGTTATGATCAATTTCTCATATTTGCATCCGCGTCCAAGGGGCATCTTAGCAATCAGGAAGCAGTTGATATAGTCAAAAATCATCATGATGCAAGATTCTCATAAATTCCATCTTGATCGCATTACAATAATGGGCACATTAAATTATTCATTGGTTCATTCACGAAGTTTCAACAATATCTTTTAGATAACCAAAACTTCAATGAACACGTATAGTAGCGTTTTTTGTACTAGTTAAAATCCCATGTTATAAACTTAGGGTGCAAAATGGGTTAAAACAAGGTAATACTATTGTAGACAAGTTTAAAGACATTACAAACACTTCACAAAAGTGAAATATACACTTATACATAGAATATGGCACATAAACTCATGCACGGCTTTTCAACCGCCTCTTAGTCTTAGTAGTTCCATGCAACACACAAATCATATTTATGTGTCCATTATAGTTTGCACGTGTATATATCAATATAACACCGTTTCTAACATGTATCTAAACTTATCCATAATCGTATATACCTTCTTAAATTCGTTTTGCATCATTCAGGTTATTAAGTAAGAAACAAAGTGGGCATGAAAAGAACTTTCAAACGTTCATAGCTAGTTTTAGTTTTTCGAACATATACTGCTAAAAACATTATCGAACTAAATGTTAAATAACTCTATTTGTGCAATTTTTATTGTGTAATGAAGATAGAATTGATGAGTGTCTTACATTATGGGATGATTTTTGACTATATTAACTGCTTCCTGATTGCTAAGGTGCTACCAGAGACCGTCCGATGCAAATACAAGAAATTGATCATGTGGTTAGAAGGAGCATCCAAGGTTATGATCAATTTCTCATATTTGCATCCGACGGTCAAGGGGCATCTTAGCAATCAGGAAGCAGTTGATATAGTCAAAAATCATCATGATGCAAGATTCTCATAAATTCCATCTTGATCGCATTACAATAATGGGCACATTAAATTATTCATTGGTTCATTCGACGAAGTTTTCAACAATATCTTTTAGATAACCAAAACTCTCAATGAACACGTATAGTAGCGGTTTTTTGTACTAGTTAAAATCCCATGTTATAAACTTAGGGGTGCAAAATGGGTTAAAACAAGGTAATACTAATTGTAGACAAGTTTAAAGACATTACAAACACTTCACAAAAGTGAAATATACACTTTATACATAGAATATGGCACATAAACTCGATGCACGGCTTTCACCGACCTCTTAGGTCTTAGTAGTTCCATGCAACACACAAATCATATTTATGTGTCCATTATAGTTTGCACGTGTATATATCAATATATACACCGTTTGTAACATGTATCTAAACTTATCCATAATCGTATATACCTTCTTAAATTCGTTTTGCATCATTCAGGTTATTAAGTAAGAAACAAA
The DNA here is from genome assembly GCA_030169165.1 of Centaurea solstitialis. Taxonomy (NCBI): domain Eukaryota; kingdom Viridiplantae; phylum Streptophyta; class Magnoliopsida; order Asterales; family Asteraceae; genus Centaurea; species Centaurea solstitialis. The sequence continues at coordinate 60,619,882 of CM058041.1, forward strand.
GTGGGCTGAAAAGAACTTTCAAACGTTCATAGCTAGTTTTAGTTTTTCGAACATATACTTGCTAAAACATTATCGAACGAAATGTTAAATAACACTATTTGTGCAATTTTTATTGTGTAATGAAGATAGAATTGATGAGTGTCTTTCATAATATGCATAATCAGCACGTTTCACCGCTCTGCTTAGTCCATCAACACAATCAATTAGTGTCCATTATAGTTTGATGTATATTCATATTAACCGTTTCAAACTGTTAAGTTTACCAAATCGTATATACCTTCTTAAATTCGTTCATCAATTTCAGTTATTAAGTAAGAACACAAGTGGCTTGAAAGAACTTTCAAACGTTCATAGCTAGGTTCTAGTTTTTCGAACATATCGCTAAAAATATATCGAACAAAATGTTAAATAACCTATTTGCAATTTTTATTGTTGAATGAATAGAATTGATGGGCATTACATTATGGTTGATTTTTGCTATTTAACTACTCTTTAAGGCTACCAGAACCGTCGATGCAAATAAATTATTGTACTGTGTTAAATCAGTATCCAACTTAGGTTGATCAATTTTAATATTTGCATCACGTCAGGGAATTTAAATCAGAATTCAAATTAATATATAAAACATCATGATGCAAGATCTATAAATCTCCTCTTGATCGCATTACAATAATGGACATTAAATTATTCCATGGTCATCAATGAATTTTAACAATATCTTTAGATAACCAAAATTCAATGAACATTATAACGTTTTTGTATTAAAATCCATGTATCAACTTAGGGTTCTAAAATGGTTTGAATATCAAGGTAATTAAGTAGAAAGTTAAAGAATTCAAACACTTCACAAAAGTGAAATTATTTTCAACTATACTAAAACATCAAAACTGATGCACGCTTTTGCAAGTCCTCTTAGGTTAGAGTTCATGCAAACACAATCATATTTATGGTCATTTTGTTTACGTGTTATATTAATCACCGTTAACTGTACTAAACTATCCAAATTATATCATTTTAAATCGTTTTGCATCATTCAGGTTATTAATAAATCAAAGGGCTGAAAAGAACTTTCAACGTCATTGTTAAATTAGTTTTCAAATTCTCAAAACATTACGAACAAAATGTTAAATAACTCATGTTTGTGCAATTTTATATTTTAGATAAAAATTAATGAACACTTTATAGGGTTTTTGACTATTAAGTTAATACTTCGTGCTAAGGTGTAACAAGACCGCATCAAATAACAAGAGAATTACAAAGTTAAAAGTGAATCCACTTATGATCAATTTCAATAATCCGAGGCAAGGGTCACTAGCATCAGGAAGTTGATATGCAAAAACATCATAATCAATTTATATTCCATTGATCGCATTCAATAAATCAATTAATTATCATTGGTCATTCGATAAGTTTACAAATCTTTAATACCAAAACTTCTCAATCATTAGTGGTTTTTTGTATAGAAAAAATGCTGTAAAAACTTTAGGAGCAAAGAGTTTTAATTTCAATATATTGTAAAAGTTTAGACATTAAAAATACAAAAGTGAATTTACATTTTAATAGAATATGGCAATAAATGTGCACGGTTTTTACCGGCCTCTTAGGTAGTAGTTCCATGCAACAAACAAATCATATTTATGTGTCCATTATAGTTTGCACGTGTATATATCAATATATACACCGTTTGTAACATGTATCTAAACTTATCCATAATCGTATATACCTTCTTAAATTCGTTTTGCATCATTCAGGTTATTAAGTAAGAAACAAAGTGGGCATGAAAAGAACTTTCAAACGTTGATAGCTAGTTTTAGTTTTTCGAACATATATTGCTAAAAACATTATCGAACGAAATGTTAAATAACTCTATTTGTGCAATTTTTATTGTGTAATGAATATAGAATTGATGAGTGTCTTACATTATGGGATGATTTTTGACTATATTAACTGCTTCCTGATTGCTAAGGTGCTACCAGAGACCGTCCGATGCAAATACAAGGAATTGATCATGTGGTTAGAAGGAGCATCCGACGGGTATGATCAATTTCTCATATTTGCATCCGACGGTGCAAGGGAGCATCTTAGCAATCAGGAAGCAGTTGATATAGACAAAAATCATCATGATGCAAGATTCTCATTAAATTCCATCTTCATCGCATTACAATAATGGGCACATTAAATTATTCATTGGTTCATTCGATGAAGTTTTCAACAATATCTTTTAGATAACCAAAACTCTCAATGAACACGTATAGTAGCGGTTTTTTTGTACTAGTTAAAATCCCATGTTATAAACTTAGGGGTGCAAAATGGGTTAAAAACAAGGTAATAATATTGTAGACAAGTTTAAAGACATTACAAACACTTCACAAAAGTGAAATATACAGTTTATACATAGAATATGGCACATAAACTCGATGCACGGCTTTCACCGGCCTCTTAGGTCTTAGTAGTTCCATGCAACACACAAATCATATTTATGTGTACATTATAGTTTGCACGTGTATATATCAATATATAAACCGTTTCTAACATGTATCTAAACTTATCCATAATCGTATATACCTTCTTAAATTCGTTTTGCATCATTCAGGTTATTAAGTAAGAAACAAAGTGGGAATGAAAAGAACTTTCAAACGTTCATAGCTAGTTTTAGTTTTTCGAACATATACTGCTAAAAACATTATCGAAACTAAATGTTAAATAACTTTATTTGTGCAATTTTTATTGTGTAATGAAGATAGAATTGATGAGTGTCTTACATTATGGGATGATTTTTGACTATATTAACTGCTTCCTGATTGCTAAGGTGCTACCAGAGACCGTCCGATGCAAATACAAGAAATTGATCATGTGGTTAGAAGGAGCATCCAACGGTTATGATCAATTTCTCATGTTTGCATCCGACGGTCCAAGGGGGCATCTTAGCAATCAGGAAGCAGTTGATATAGTCAAAAATCATCATGATGCAAGATTCTCATAAATTCCATCTTGATCGCATTACAATAATGGGCACATTAAATTATTCATTGGTTCATTCGACGAAGTTTTCAACAATATCTTTTAGATAACCAAAACTCTCAATGAACACGTATAGTAGCGGTTTTTTGTACTAGTTAAAATCCCATGTTATAAACTTAGGGGTGCAAAATGGGTTAAAACAAGGTAATACTATTGTAGACAAGTTTAAAGACATTACAAACACTTCACAAAAGTGAAATATACACTTTATACATAGAATATGGCACATAAACTCGATGCACGGCTTTCACCGACCTCTTAGGTCTTAGTAGTTCCATGCAACATACAAATCATATTTATGTGTCCATTATAGTTTTGCACGTGTATATATCAATATATACACCGTTTGTAACATGTATCTAAACTTATCCATAATCGTATATACCTTCTTAAATTCGTTTTGCATCATTCCGGTTATTAAGTAAGAAACAAAGTGGGCATGAAAAGAACTTTCAAACGTTCATAGCTAGTTTTAGTTTTTCGAACATATATTGCTAAAAACATTATCGAACGAAATGTTAAATTACTCTATTTGTGCAGTTTTTATTGTGTAATGAAGATAGAATTGATGAGTGTCTTACATTATGGGATGATTTTTGACTATATTAACTGCTTCCTGATTGCTAAGGTGCTACCAGAGACCGTCCTATGCAACTACAAAAAATTGATCATGTGGTTAGAAGGAGCATCCGACGGTTGTGATCAATTTCTCGTATTTGCATCCGACGGTCCAAGGGAGCATCTTAGTAATCAGGAAGCAGTTGATATAGTAAAAAATCATCATGATGCAAGATTCTCATAAATTCCATCTTGATCGCATTACAATAATGGGCACATTAAATTATTCATTGGTTCATTCGACGAAGTTTTCAACAATATCTTTTAGATAACCAAAACTCTCAATGAACACGTATAGTAGCGGTTTTTTGTACTAGTTAAAATCCCATGTTATAAACTTAGGGTGCAAAATGTGATAAAACAAGGTAATACTATTGTAGACAAGTTTAAAGACATTACAAACACTTCACAAAAGTGAAATATACACTTTATACATAGAATATGGCACATAAACTCGATGCACGACTTTCACCGGCCTCTTAGGTCTTAGTAGTTCCATGCAACAAACAAATCATATTTATGTGTCCATTATAGTTTGCACGTGTATATATCAATATATACACCGTTTGTAACATGTATCTAAACTTATCCATAATCGTATATACCTTCTTAAATTCGTTTTGCATCATTCAGGTTATTAAGTAAGAAACAAAGTGGGCATGAAAAGAACTTTCAAACGTTGATAGCTAGTTTTAGTTTTTCGAACATATATTGCTAAAAACATTATCGAACGAAATGTTAAATAACTCTATTTGTGCAATTTTTATTGTGTAATGAATATAGAATTGATGAGTGTCTTACATTATGGGATGATTTTTGACTATATTAACTGCTTCCTGATTGCTAAGGTGCTACCAGAGACCGTCCGATGCAAATACAAGGAATTGATCATGTGGTTAGAAGGAGCATCCGACGGGTATGATCAATTTCTCATATTTGCATCCGACGGTGCAAGGGAGCATCTTAGCAATCAGGAAGCAGTTGATATAGTCAAAAATCAACATGATGCAAGATTCTCATAAATTCCATCTTGATCGCATTACAATAATGGGCACATTAAATTATTCATTGGTTCATTCAACGAAGTTTTCAACAATATCTTTTAGATAACCAAAACTCTCAATGAACACGTATAGTAGCGGTTTTTTGTACTAGTTAAAATCCCATGTTATAAACTTAGGGGTGCAAAATGGGTTAAAACAAGGTAATACTATTGTAGACAAGTTTAAAGACATTACAAACACTTCACAAAAGTGAAATATACACTTTATACATAGAATATGGCACATAAACTCGATGCACGGCTTTCACCGGGCCCTCTTAGGTCTTAGTAGTTGCATGCAACACACAAATCACATTTATGTGTCCATTATAGTTTGCACGTGTATATATCAATATATACACCGTTTGTAACATGTATCTAAACTTATCCATAATCGTATATACCTTCTTAAATTCGTTTTGCATCATTCAGGTTATTAAGTAAGAAACAAAGTGGGCATGAAAAGAACTTTCAAATGTTCATAGCTAGTTTTAGTTTTTCGAACATATATTGCTAAAAACATTATCGAACGAAATGTTAAATACTCTATTTGTGCAATTTTATTGTGTAATGAAGATAGAATTGATGAGTGTCTTACAGTATGGGATGATTTTTGACTATATTAACTGCTTCCTGATTGCTAAGGTGCTACCAGAGACCGTCCGATGCAAATACAAAAAATTGATCATGTGGTTAAAAGGAGCATCCGACGGTTGTGATCAATTTCTCGTATTTGCATCCGACGGTCCAAGGGAGCATCTTAGTAATCAGGAAGCAGTTGATATAGTCAAAAATCATCATGATGCAAGATTCTCATAAATTCCATCTTGATTGCATTACAATAATGGGCACATTAAATTATTCATTGGTTCATTCGACGAAGTTTTCAACAATATCTTTTAGATAACCAAAACTCTCAATGAACACGTATAGTAGCGGTTTTTTGTACTAGTTAAAATCCCATGTTATAAACTTAGGGGTGCAAAATGGGTTAAAACAAGGTAATACTATTGTAGACAAGTTTAAAGACATTACAAACACTTCACAAAAGTGAAAATACACTTTATACATAGAATATGGCACATAAACTCGATGCACGGCTTTCACCGGCCTCTTAGGTCTTAGTAGTTCCATGTAACACACAAATCATATTTATGTGTCCATTATAGTTTGCACGTGTATATATCAATATATACACCGCTTGTTACATGTATCTAAACTTATCCATAATCGTATATACGTTCTTAAATTCGTTTTGCATCATTCAGGTTATTAAGTAAGAAACAAAGTGGGCATGAAAAGAACTTTCAAACGTTCATAGCTAGTTTTAGTTTTTCGAACATATACTGCTAAAAACATTATCGAACTAAATGTTAAATAACTCTATTTGTGCAAATTTTATTGTGTAATGAAGATAGAATTGATGAGTGTCTTACATTATTGGATGATTTTTGACTATATTAACTGCTTCCTGATTGCTAAGGTGCTACCAGAGACCGTCCGATGCAAATACAGAAATTGATCATGTGGTTAGAAGGAGCATCCAACGGTTATGATCAATTTCTCATATTTGCATCTGACGGTCCAAGGGGGCATCTTAGCAATCAGGAAGCAGTTGATATAGTCAAAAATCATCATGATGCAAGATTCTCATAAATTCCATCTTGATCGCATTACAATAATGGGCACATTAAATTATTCATTGGTTCATTCGACGAAGTTTTCAACAATATCTTTTAGATAACCAAAACTCTCAATGAACACGTATAGTAGCGGTTTTTTGTACTAGTTAAAATCCCATGTTATAAACTTAGGGGTGCAAAATGGGTTAAAGCAAGGTAATACTATTGTAGACAAGTTTAAAGACATTACAAACACTTCAAAAAGTGAAATATACACTTTATACATAGAATATGGCACATAAACTCGAGCACGGCTTTCACCGGCCTCTTAGGTCTTAGCAGTTCTGTGCAACACACAAATCATATTTATGTGTCCATTATAGTTTGCACGTGTATATATCAATATATACACCGCTTGTAACATGTATCTAAACTTATCCATAATCGTATATACCATCTTAAATTGGTTTTGCATCATTCAGGTTATTAAGTAAAAAACAAAGTGGGCATGAAAAGAACTTTCAAACGTTCATAGCTAGTTTTAGTTTTTCGAACATATACTGCTAAAAACATTATCGAACGAAATGTTAAATAACTCTATTTGTGCAATTTTTATTATGTAATGAAGATAGAATTGATGAGTGTCTTACATTATGGGATGACTTTTGACTATATTAACTGCTTCCTGATTGCTAAGGTGCTACCAAAGACCGTCCGATGCAAATATAAGAAATTGATCATGTGGTTAGAAGGAGCATCCGACGGTTATGATCAATTTCTCATATTTGCATCCGACGGTTCAAGGGAGCATCTTAGCAATCAGGAAGCAGTTGATATAGTCAAAAATCATCATGATGCAAGATTCTCATAAATTCCATCTTCGTCGCATTACAATAATGGGCACATTAAATTATTCATTGGTTCATTCGACGAAGTTTTTAACAATATCTTTTAGATAACTAAAACTCTCAATGAACACGTATAGTAGTACTTTTTTGTACAAGTTAAAATCCCATGTTATAAACTTAGGGGGTACAAAATGGGTTAAAATAAGGTAATACTATTGTAGACAAGTTAAAAGACATTACAAACACTTCACAAAAGTGAAATATACACTTTATACATAGAATATGGCACATAAACACGAGCACGGCTTTCACCGGCCTCTTATGGCTTAGCAGTTCCATGCAACACACAGATCATATTTTTGTGTCCATTATAGTTTGCACGTGTATATATCAATATATACGCCGTTTGTAACATGTATCTAAACTTATCCATAATCGTATATACCTTCTTAAATTCGTTTTGCATCATTCAGGTTATTAACTAAGAAACAAAGTGGGGATGAAAAGAACTTTCAAACGTTCATAGCTAGTTTTAGTTTTTCGAAGATATACTGCTAAAAACATTATCGAACGAAATGTTAAATAACTCTCTTTGTGCAAGTTTTATTGTGTAATGAAGATAGAAGCGATGAGTGTCTTACATTATGGGATGATTTTTGACCACATTAACTGCTTCCTGATTGCTAAGGTGCTACCAGAGACCATCCGATGCAAATATAAGAAATTGATCATATGGTTAGAAGGAGCATCCAACGGTTAAGATCAATTTCTCATATTTGCATCCGACGGTCCAAGGGAGCATCTTAGCAATCAGGAAGCAGTTGATATAGTCAAAAATCATCATGATGCAAGATTCTCATAAATTCCATCGTCATCGCATTACAATAATGGGCACATTAAATTATCCATTGGTTCATTCGACGAAGATTTCAACAATATCTTTTAGATAACTAAAACTCTAAATGAACACGTATAGTAGTGGTTTTCTGTACTAGTTAAAATCCCATGTTATAAACTTAGGGGTGCAAAATGGGTTAAAACAAGGTAATACTATTGTAGACAAGTTTAAAGACATTACAAACACTTCACAAAAGTGAAATATACACTTTATACATAAAATATGGCACATAAACTCGATGCACGGCTTTCACCAGCCTCTTAGGTCTTAGCAATTCCATGCAACACACAAATCATATTTATGTGTCCATTATAGTTTAGACGTGTATATATCAATATATACACCGTTTGTAACATGTATCTAAACTTATCCATAATCGTATATACCTTCTTAAATTCGTTTTGCATCATTCAGGTTATTAACTAAGAAAACAAAGTGAGCATGAAAAGAACTTTCAAATGTTCATAGCTAGTTTTAGTTTTTCGAACATATACTGCTAAAAACATTATCGAACGAAATGGTAAATAACTCTATTGTGCAATTTTTATTGTGTAATGAAGATAGAATTGATGAGTGTCTTACATTATGGGATGACTTTTGACTATATTAACTGCTTCCCGATTGCTAAGGTGCTACCAAAGACCGTCCGATGCAAATATAAGAAATTGATCATGTGGTTAGAAGGAGCATCCGACGTTTATGATCAATTTCTCATATTTTTAGCCGACGGTCTAAGGGAGCATCTTAGCAATCAGGAAGCAGTTGATATAGTCAAAGATCATCATGATGCAAGATTCTCATAAATTCCATCTTCATCGCATACAATAATGGGCACATTAAATTACTCATTGGTTCATTCGACGAAGATTTCAACAATATCTTTTAGATAACTAAAACTCTCAATGAACACGTATAGTAGTGGTTTTTTTGTACTAGTTAAAATCCCATGTTATAAACTTCGGGGTGCAAAATGGGTTAAAACAAGGTAATACTATTGTAGACAAGTTTAAAGACATTACAAACACTTCACAAAAGTGAAATATACACTTTATACATAGAATATGGCGCATAAACTCGATGCATGGCTTTCACCGGCCTCTTAGGTCTTAGCAGTTCCATGCAACACACAAATCATATTTATGTGTCCATTATAGTGCACGTGTATATATCAATATATACACCGTTTATAACATGTATCTAAACTTATCCATAATTGTATATACTTTTTTAAATTCGTTTTGCATCATTCAGGTTATTAACTAAAAAACAAAGTGAGCATGAAAAGAACTTTCAAACGTTCATAGCTAGTTTTAGTTTTTCGAACATATACTGCTAAAAACATTATCGAACGAAATGTTAAATAACTCTATTTGTGCAATTTTTATTGTGTAATGAAGATAGAATTGATGAGTGTCTTACATTATGGGATGACGTTTGACTATATGAACTGCTTCCTGATTGCTAAGTAGGGGTGAGCATAACCGGGTACCCCCTTTTTTCATGGAACCGGAACCGGCGGTTCCTAGGATGAAGGAACCGGAACCGGAACCGCCTACACCGGTTCTTCATATCTTGGAACCGGTCCCGGAACCGTCGGGAACCGGTTCCGATACCGGGTACCGGGTATCAAATTTTTTTCCTTTTATGTAACATTTCTACCATTAATGTCAACACACTTCTTTACGTCAACCACACATAACCATATCCTTCATTTGCATTTTTTTCTAGTTGTTAATGGAAGTTGTATAGATTTGTTTTTGGGAAGCATATACATGCTCTCTGATGGATTATTTAACTCAAGTTTTTGGCCTTTTAATATCATTAACATTTAAATCTATTAGTTACTAATGAGGCTTCACTTATGCAATATCTTTTTCCAATGCCTCTACAGCTTCTTCATTTTGGTTCACCTTATTTAATTTTATAAAGACTTTTTTTAGCTCAATATCATTATGAAGATTACTAGATCAATTCACACAGATTAAAAAAATATATATATAAAATTCAAACAGTATAGATTACTATTTTATAGATTTTTGCAGCAAAAAACTAGAAACAAAAAAATGTGTAGAAAAATCAAACAGAGAAATCACAGATGATGAAGATGACAGTACATGTACATTCGAGATAGAACTGGTTGTGGCGGGTACCTGGCGGGTAACTGTTCCAAAAAAATGAGAACCGGAACCGGTCTTGATCGGTTCCGTATTTTAGGAACCGGAACTGGAACCATTCATATCATGTCCGGTTTTGGAACCGCCGGTTCTTGAGCAGTTCCGGTTCAAAAGGCGGGTACCCGCTTTCGATGCTCACCCCTATTGCTAAGGTTCTACCAAAGACTGTCCGATGCAAATATAAGAAATTAATCATGTGGTTAGAAGGAGCATCCGATGGTTAAGATCAATTTCTCATATTTGCATCCGACGGTCCAAGGGAGCATCTTAGCAATCAGGAAGCAGTTGATATAGTCAAAAATCATCATGATGCAAGATTCTCATAAATTCCAACTTCATCGCATTACAAAAATGGGTACATTAAATTAATCATTGATTCATTCGACGAAGTTTTCAACAATACTTTTAGATATCTAAAACTCTCATGAACACGTATATAGTGGTTTTTAATAACTAGTTAAAATCCATGTTATACAAAAGTTAGGGTCAAATTTAAAACAAGGTAATACTATGTAGACAAGTTTAAAGACATTACAAACACTTCAACACAAAGTGAAATATACACTTTATACATAGAATATGGCACATAAACACAGCACGCTTTCACCGGCCTCTTATGCTTAGCAGTTCCATGCAACAACAGATCATATTTTGTGTCCATTATAGTTTGCACGTGTATATATCAATATATACGCCGTTTGTAACATGTATCTAAACTTATCCATAATCGTATATACCTTCTTAAATTCGTTTTGCATCATTCAGGTTATTAACTAAGAAACAAAGTGGGGATGAAAAGAACTTTCAAACGTTCATAGCTAGTTTTAGTTTTTCGAAGATATACTGCTAAAAACATTATCGAACGAAATGTTAAATAACTCTATTTGTGCAAGTTTTATTGTGTAATGAAGATAGAAGCGATGAGTGTCTTACATTATGGGATGATTTTTGACCACATTAACTGCTTCCTGATTGCTAAGGTGCTACCAGAGACCATCCGATGCAAATATAAGAAATTGATCATGTGGTTAGAAGGAGCATCCAACGGTTAAGATCAATTTCTCATATTTGCATCCGACGGTCCAAGGGAGCATCTTAGCAATCAGGAAGCAGTTGATATAGTCAAAAATCATCATGATGCAAGATTCTCATAAATTCCATCGTCATCGCATTACAATAATGGGCACATTAAATTATCCATTGGTTCATTCGACGAAGATTTCAACAATATCCTTTAGATAACTAAAACTCTAAATGAACACGTATAGTAGTGGTTTTCTGTACTAGTTAAAATCCCATGTTATAAACTTAGGGGTGCAAAATGGGTTAAAACAAGGTAATACTATTGTAGACAAGTTTAAAGACATTACAAACACTCCACAAAAGTGAAATATACACTTTATACATAAAATATGGCACATAAACTCGATGCACGGCTTTCACCAGCCTCTTAGGTCTTAGCAATTCCATGCAACACACAAATCATATTTATGTGTCCATTATAGTTTAGACGTGTATATATCAATATATACACCGTTTGTAACATGTATCTAAACTTATCCATAATCGTATATACCTTCTTAAATTCGTTTTGCATCATTCAGGTTATTAACTAAGAAACAAAGTGAGCATGAAAAGAACTTTCAAATGTTCATAGCTAGTTTTAGTTTTTCGAACATATACTGCTAAAAACATTATCAAACGAAATGGTAAATAACTCTATTGTGCAATTTTTATTGTGTAATGAAGATAGAATTGATGAGTGTCTTACATTATGGGATGACTTTTGACTATATTAACTGCTTCCCGATTGCTAAGGTGCTACCAAAGACCGTCCGATGCAAATATAAGAAATTGATCATGTGGTTAGAAGGAGCATCCGACGTTTATGATCAATTTCTCATATTTTTAGCCGACGGTCTAAGGGAGCATCTTAGCAATCAGGAAGCAGTTGATATAGTCAAAGATCATCATGATGCAAGATTCTCATAAATTCCATCTTCATCGCATACAATAATGGGCACATTAAATTACTCATTGGTTCATTCGACGAAGATTTCAACAATATCTTTTAGATAACTAAAACTCTCAATGAACACGTATAGTAGTGGTTTTTTTGTACTAGTTAAAATCCCATGTTATAAACTTCGGGGTGCAAAATGGGTTAAAACAAGGTAATACTATTGTAGACAAGTTTAAAGACATTACAAACACTTCACAAAAGTGAAATATACACTTTATACATAGAATATGGCGCATAAACTCGATGCACGGCTTTCACCAGCCTCTTAGGTCTTAGCAATTCCATGCAACACACAAATCATATTTATGTGTCCATTATAGTTTAGACGTGTATATATCAATATATACACCGTTTGTAACATGTATCTAAACTTATCCATAATCGTATATACCTTCTTAAATTCGTTTTTTCATCATTCAGGTTATTAACTAAGAAACAAAGTGAGCCTGAAAAGAACTTTCAAATGTTCATAGCTAGTTTTAGTTTTTCGAACATATACTGCTAAAAACATTATCGAACGAAATGGTAAATAACTCTATTGTGCAATTTTTATTGTGTAATGAAGATAGAATTGATGAGTGTCTTACATTATGGGATGACTTTTGACTATATTAACTGCTTCCCGATTGCTAAGGTGCTACCAAAGACCGTCCGATGCAAATATAAGAAATTGATCATGTGGTTAGAAGGAGCATCCGACGTTTATGATCAATTTCTCATATTTTTAGCCGACGGTCTAAGGGAGCATCTTAGCAATCAGGAAGCAGTTGATATAGTCAAAGATCATCATGATGCAAGATTCTCATAAATTCCATCTTCATCGCATACAATAATGGGCACATTAAATTACTCATTGGTTCATTCGACGAAGATTTCAACAATATCTTTTAGATAACTAAAACTCTCAATGAACACGTATAGTAGTGGTTTTTTTGTACTAGTTAAAATCCCATGTTATAAACTTCGGGGTGCAAAATGGGTTAAAACAAGGTAATACTATTGTAGACAAGTTTAAAGACATTACAAACACTTCACAAAAGTGAAATATACACTTTATACTTAGAATATGGCACATAAACTCGATGCATGGCTTTCATCGGCCTCTTAGGTCTTAGTAGTTCCATGCAACACACAAATCATATTTATGTGTCCATTATAGTTTGCACGTGTATATATCAATATATACACCGTTTGTAACGTGTATCTGAACTTATCCATAATTGTATATACCTTGTTAAATTCGTTTTGCATCATTCAGGTTATTAACTAAGAAACAAGGTGAGCATGAAAAGAATTTTCAAACGTTCATAGCTAGTTTTAGTTTTTCGAACATATACTGCTAAAAACATTATCGAACGAAATGTTAAATAACTCTATTTGTGCAATTTTTATTGTGTAATGAAGATAGAATTGATGAGTGTCTTATATTATGGGATAATTTTTGACTATATTAACCGCTTCCTGATTGCTAAGGTGCTACCAGAGACCGTCCGATGCAAATATAAGAAATTGATCATGTGGTTAGAATGAGCATCCGAAGGTTAAGATCAATTTCTCATATTTGCATCCGACGGTCCAAGGGAGCATCTTAGCAATCAGGAAGCAGTTGATATAGTCAAAAATCATCATGATACAAGATTCTCATAAATTCCATCTTCATCGCATTACAATATTAGGCACATTAAATTATTCATTGGTTCATTCGACGAAGTTTCCAACAATATCTTTTAGATAACTAAAACTCTCAATGAACACGTATAGTAGTGGTTTTTTGTACTAGTTAAAATCCCATGTTATAAAACTTAGGGGTGCAAATTGGGTTAAAACAAGGTAATACTATGGTAGACAAGTTTAAAGAAATTACAATCTCTTCCTAAAAGTGAAATATACACTTTATAAATAGAATATGGCACGTAAACTCGATTTGTGTGTTAGAGGGAAGTACTAAAAGGTCGGAAAAGGCCATGTCACATGATGTGGGTAAAAAGCAACTGATCCAGTACTCCGATTTGAAAGAAAGTATAAAGGAATGTAAGGCGACATTTTTATGACAATATATAAATGTAGGGCCTCAGGTTGTGTCTCTCATAGGTGGTGACATCAAACTCTTACCAAAAACTCTTGTATCGCTATCAACAACCATCGAACTAGGTATATCTAATTTTATCAGTTATTGGTTGGTGGATAGAGGAAAGGTATTCTCATGCACAAGGCTCTACCTGTAAGGATTATGTGCAAGACAGTAACAGAGGATTACTGTGTCCATTGTTATAAGACACTAGTAGGTCACACCGCTGCACACCTAATTGAGAATATTTGTGTGTGAGAAATAAATAAGAAGAGAATGAAATAAATAATAAGTTAATTATTTATTAGATTAATTAATCGGTTAAATTAATTAATTAAATAATTAATTAATTAAGGAATTAATTAATGAGATAATTATAAAGGAATTATAATCAGATACAATCACTGCCTTATTTATCTCTATAAATAAAGGCTTAAGGTGATTTATCAGTTGATTTTTATTTTTCTCCGAAAATTACTCTCTCTCTCTCTCTCTCTCTCTCTCTCTCTTCTTACTACCGCCGCCGGCCTCCTCTCACACACAACGACCAGAGCGTTTTCCGATCAGTCACGGTGGTCTAGCAACCCTCTCACGTGGTGCCAGTAGTGGTGTATCCCCTGCTTGCTTTCCGGAAATTTTATCGCACAAGGTAAGCTAATCTGATCAACCCTCTTTGAATCTGTAAGGTTTAGGATTGGATCCATTCTTGGGAATCTAGGTTTCTATTATCCGCTGCGTGTATGTTTTTTGTTGCCTGCGATTCCCAACAGTGGCATCAGAGCCACTTCCTAAACTTGCAGATCAGGTTATTGAACTGATTAGGTTTAAAGATTTGATTTTTTGATTAACTGTTTTTGTTGAGTCTGATACTTGACCACTGCTGCAATTGAAGGTTAATACTGCTGATAATTACCACTGCTGGCTTTGGAGTGTTACTACTGCTGATTGAAAATTGGAGGTTACCACTGCCAGTATGTGATGAATGAATGAAGATCAAGATTACCACTGCTGTACCAGATTACTACTGCTTTTGAAGATTACCATTGCTGGTTCTGAGATTAATACTGCTGGTGTAAAGTTAACACTGCTTTTGTTTTTACCACTGCTATCAGAAGAAGATAAGGAAAGGATTGTGATGACTTGAAGATATAGACAAGATACGATATGCTTGGAGATATTTTAGAGATTATCTTGTAAATCTAGTTTCCTTATTGTAATCTGTTAAGTCGTATATATAGCTGATAGGTTGATCATTGTTAGTTACGAGTTTTTGATAGCTTTGGTGTTAGAATTAAGAGCCTCAAGATTATTCTTGAAATCCCTGCAATAGAGAAGTGTTGCACGTCTGTTTGAGCCTGTTCAAACAGATTGGGGCTTGTAGTTGTAATCATTAAGCTATTGAGATCAATATACACAGTCTATTCAAATTTATTGTTCTGTTTTATAATCAAAGTGTTATTCCGCAAACTTCTTTGATTAAGTATTCTGATCTTGATATTGATATTTAGATCCTGTCAAGTGGTATCAGAGCTTGTGTTCAGAATACTCTCAGATCAATGGATTCCCAGGATTCTGTGCTTGTGTCCAAAGTCCCCATGCTCAAACCCAATGAGTTTGAGATGTGGAAAATCAGAATCAAGCAATACATGCTTCTTACTGATTATGCCTTATGGGAGGTAGTTGAACATGGACCTAGTGTCCCTGAACCTGCTGTTGCTGGAGCACCCCCAAAATCTGATGCAGACAAAAAGAGAAAGCAGACTGAGATGAAAGCTTTAAGCACCCTGCTATTGGCTATTCCCAATGAATACCAACACCAGTTCTGTACCTATCCAGATGCTAAATCACTGTGGAATTCCCTGGAAAAGAGATTTTCTGGAACCAAAAGTTCCAAGAGAAATCAAAAGGCCCTGTTGAAGCAGCAATATGAAAACTTCACTTCTACAAAGAATGAGTCCATGACTCAAACTTTTGACAGGTTCAACAAACTAATTGGAGAACTTGCCAATGTAGATGTGAAGATGGAGAAGGATGAAGTCAACAGAAAATTCCTCAGATCTCTGAGTGAGGAATGGACTATGTATACTGTGTCATTCAGACAAGGAGATGACTAGGAGGATAAGGAGCTTGAAGATCTGTACAATGATCTCAGGATTTTTGAAGCTGAAGTGGAGGCCAAAAGAAGACCTACTGGATATTCTCATACAATTGCCCTCTATTCTTCTGAAAATCCTTCTTCAAATATTAATACTGCTAATACTGCTAATATTAACCCTGCTAGTAATAACCATGAAAATACTAATGATAAACCTTCTTTGTCACAGGATGCTAGTGGAGATGCAGTCTTGGAAGCATTCCTAGACAATCATGTAAGATCTCCTTTGATCAATGATGATCTTGAACAAATCAATGCTGATGATTTGGAGGAGATGGACATCAAGTGGCAGATGGCCATGTTAACCATGAGGATGAAGAGGTTTATAAGGAGGACTGGCAGGAACAACTTTGATGCCAAAAGAGGAGACCTTGCTGGCTTTGACAAATCAAAGGTGAGATGCTACAAGTGCAATGAGCCTGGCCACTTTGCCATAGAATGCAAAGGGAGTGGCACTCATCAACAAGCCAACAATGGAGGACAAGCATATGCTCCAAGACCCAACAGAGGCAACAATTCCAACTCTTCTCAAGCCCTGGTATCACAAGAAGGCATGGGATTTGATTGGAGTGATCAAGCTGAAGAAGCCATCCAGAACCATGCTTTGATGGCCAAAATCACTGAACCTGAACTTTCAGCAGAGGTATCCTCTAAATTATGTTCTGATTCTTGTATTGAAACTGTTAAAAAGTATAGGGATCATAATCAGACTATGAGTGATACCATCAAGACCATGGAAGTTGATAGGAGAGAGTATAGGATAGTCATTGAGAATCTGGAGGACCAAATCAAATCCTACAAAGAGAATGAACTCCAGTTTGAGTATGACTACAATTACTGGAAGTGGGAGAAAAAGGAGTTTGAGAAGAAACTAGTAAAGTCTGGTGAGGAATTAGAATCTGTCAAAAAGGAATTAGAAAAAGCTAAGGAAGATCTTGATAAATTCTCCAAGTCCTCTAAAGCCTTGGAAGAAATTCTAAAGGCTCAAGTTCATGATGAACTCAAAAGAGGGATAGGATATCATAATACTCCTCCACCCCGCAACCACACTTACATTCCTCCTACCACAGATATCTTAGATAGACTAAACAGAGAGGAACTAAGAGAAGGAGTGTGTGATGTAGATCCCTCAAGTAGTGATGATGAGGAAGAACAAAAGGGAAAGACTGAGAACAAATCCCAAGAGACTGTCCCTGAGGAAAATCAAATCCTCACTAATGAAAAGGGAGGTATGCCCTATGTGCCCAGTAAGAATACTACAGCCTCTAGGAAAGGAAAGGAGAAGATAGTTGACCAGGAACCTGCAATTTCACAACCTGCAAAAGGTGGTAAACACACACATAGAAATGAAAGTGATCCTGGTACTTCTAAACAGCCTCAAACAAGTGCCAAACCAAGAGGAAACAAAAGGAATTGGAACAACCAATGGGCTCAAACACATGGTGTTGATCTGAATAAGATTAACAAACCAAAACCCTGCTTTATATGCTGCAATCTCAACCATCTAGCTAAGGACTGCTACTATAACCCTTTTAATCAAAGATTGACTTTTCAAAATCAAAGGGTTAATTTTCAAAATCAAAAGCAGTTCCAAACTAGAAGGACAGAGTATAATAGCAGATGGTCTGTTCCAAAACCTAGTGTTAAAAGACAAATGGTTCAGAAAAGAAAAAATCAACCTAAAAAGAAAGTCAGTGCTCAAAAGAAAAAGGTTGAAAAGAAGACTGTGAAGATAGTTACTAAATGGGTACCAAAAGCCTCACTAAGCAATACTACTGCTTCCACAAGCAGTGGTAATGAAAGTGTTGCTTCTGAAAGCACTGGTAACAATCAAAAAGATATAGAGGTTAACACTGCTGCTAGCAATAGCAGCAGTGGTATCTCAAACACTGTTGCCACTACAAGTTCTTCTCTGAGACAACCCATTGTAACTAAGTATTCATGTCATGAGATCCCTAACAAGGATTATCTTTTAAAGCTTAACAGATTGACAGAGGTCAATTATGTCAATGAAAAGGGAGAACCCAAGACCATATTGGCTTGGGTTCCCTCAAGACACTAACCTATTTTCTTTATGTGCAGGGCAACCCAGACAGGAATGAGAACTTATGGCATGTGGACAGTGGTTGCTCTAGGCACATGACAGGCAATAGATCCTTTCTTGAAGACTTCACTACATTCAATGGAGGATATGTTGCCTTTGGAGATAATCCAAGAGGAGGTAAGGTTTCAGGAAAAGGTAAGGTTACAGGAGGTAAGTTAACCCTAGAAGATGTATACTATGTGGATCAACTCAGATACAACCTGATGAGTGTGTCTCAGGTGTGTGATAAAAAGCTTTTCACTCTGTTCAGTGAAACAGAGTGCATGATTCTTTCTCCAAAGTTTGTAGTTGATGAGAGCTTTATTTTATTGAGAATACCCCCACCCCCACACTGAAAAAATATCAAAGAAAGAACAGAGGAGCTCCTTCCTCCTCTGGTTCTAAACCCCAAAAGCCTATAAGCCAACAGTTGGAGCACTCTCCTTCTGATTCTACCCAAAGGGAAACCCATGGAGTGCAGCCCCACTCATGTCTAAAGAAGGTGCCCTCTAAGGAGAAGGATGGGCATGTGGTTGGTGAGGCTCAAACTACTGATGTTGCACAAGGTGTGCATCAGAACAGTTTGAACATCAGTAAGACCCCCACCACGGCAACTCCTAGTGAGAAATCACAGGGAGGACCCAGGTGCCAAGAAACCAAGGGGGCTTCTAGTGCTTCAGCAAGGCTGAAGACTAAAGTCAAAAAGCTCAAAGATCCAGTAATGGAGGTTAACACTTCTAAACCTGGTGGGGCAGATTTACACAACAGGAATTGATGGAAAACTTTCGTACCATTGCCAAGGACTTGAAGGCTTTTGAGAAGAACTTCTTTGTTCATGATGAGAAACATGGCTCTCATGCAGCCAGGCTTGATACATTGGAGGAGTTGGCAACTGCACAGCATGATATGCTCAAGCTACATGAAGCCCAGTTGGTGAAGCAGGCCAAAGTTATTCAAGCTCAGGGTGCTTCTATTGCTTCAATGAAGGGTACTATTAGAGCTTTGAGGAAGAGGTATCATACCTTGGTTACATTCACAAAGGGGGAGAGAAAATCTGGATTTAAGGGGGAGTCAGTCCATGAAAAAGAAGTTGTGAATGAACTAGGTGTTGAGATGGAGACTGCAGCTAAGGGGGAGGAACAGAAAGAAACTGGTACAGGGGCTGAATTGAAGAAGCAGAGTCTGATTCTGATACAGAAATAGATGAGGCTAAGAGGAAGATAATGGAATATGAAGCTTCAGAGGCTCTTGCTAGAAAATTAAGCCTGGAGGAGCAAGAAAGAGTAAACAAGGAGATGGAAGAGAGAAAGAAGAAAACTGATAAGAAGAAGCCTATGAAAAAGACTCAGAAGAAGTCAATTTCAAAAGCAGAGACTGAAAAGAGGAGGACAATGGTGAGGTATTTATCTGCTGCTCTTGGAAAGCCATTTCAATTCTTTTCCAGGTGGACTCTTGAAGAAATTGAGAACAAGTATGATGTCACCAGAGAAGCCATGCATTTGGAAGCCTTGGAAGAACAACAAGTTGAAACTGAAGATGTGGCATTGGTTCAAAGGAAGAGGAAGAGAGATAAGATTGAAGAACAGGTTACTACTGAAGGTAATCCTGAAGATGGTGTGGAGAAGACTAAGGAAACTGTGGCTGATTCTGAGCAACAAGTTGTCCAAATGATTGAGAAGAAAGAAGAGGTTGCTAAGAAAACAGTTGAGAAGGAGGTTGAAGTGCCAAAGCAGATAGAGGCACAACCATCAAAGGCAATAAGAAAGAAATCTGTTGCTAAAAGGCCAAAGATGAGCAAAGAAGTGGAGGAACCTTCAAATATATCTATGTGGATATACTTTGAAAATAATCAGATAGATTATTTCAAGATATTCAGAAGTGATGGAACTAATGAAGTGTTTGCCAGTGAAATTGGGATCTTCAGAAAGTTGTCTAAAGGTGATCTAAAGAAGATGTATGAGATAGCCTGCACTAAAGAGATTGAAGATTTTGAAGAAGCAAGAATGCTTGAAGAAGATTTGAAGATTATGTTTGCATTCTCAAAGACAAAAGCAGAGCTCAAGAAGAACAGAAAAAGAGATCAGAATGATAGTATTGGAGAAGGAAAAGTTATTTCCTGGAACACTTATGAAAATAGAGTGTTTTAAGTGAATTTTGAGAAAGGAAGAATGAATTTATTTCTGATGGATAAGAGGTATGATTTTGAGCCAATTGTGATGGGTAGCATGTTGGAAGTAAAGAAGAAAGCTGAAAACTTGTCTGAGCTAGACAAAGAGTTAATTGACAGATTGAGAGAACAACTGCTGGATTTGAATCCAAGTTATTTTGATGAAGAAGTGATTGAGCTAAAACAGAAGAAAGTCACAGGTTGGGGAGTTGATCAAAATCTGAGGTATGTAGTACAGTTTGATGATGGATCAGAACTCTGTGATGCTGAATGGGAAAATATCTTGGAAGACTGTACAAGGAAAACTTGAAGGAGATGTATGAGCAGAGATGCACTGTGATCAAGGTAGCTGTGAATGACAGAGATGATCCTGATCGAGCCAAAAAGAGGAAGTTTGCACTAGAGTGTTTGTTTTGGTTGTTTGAACCATTCAAACTTCTAGGTGTGAAGAATTCCAGCTGTGAAGATGTGAAGCAATGGAGATGGTTTGAAAAGTGCAAAGTTTACAGTCTGAGCATCAATGATGGAGAAATGGAGTATTATTGTGAAGAGTGTGAAACTGATGCACTGGATATTCAAAGGCTGCAGTGTATGATGAAGGTGAATCTGAGTACAAGAGGTGAACCTACAAGAGCTGCAAGGTTGTTGGAGAAAAAGATGCAAACTTATTTGAAGATCAGACTCTCAAACTTAGCTCCTCATGCTGAGAAGTTAAGTTTAGGGGGAGATTGTTGAGTCTGATACTTGACCACTGCTGCAATTGAAGGTTAATACTGCTGATAATTACCACTGCTGGCTTTGGAGTGTTACTACTGCTGATTGAAGATTGGAGGTTACCACTGCCAGTATGTGATGAATGAATGAAGATCAAGATTACCACTGCTGTACCAGATTACTACTGCTTTTGAAGATTACCATTGCTGGTTCTGAGATTAATACTGCTGGTGTAAAGTTAACACTGCTTTTGTTTTTACCACTGCTATCAGAAGAAGATAAGGAAAGGATTGCGATGACTTGAAGATATAGACAAGATACGATATGCTTGGAGATATTTTAGAGATTATCTTGTAAATCTAGTTTCCTTATTGTAATCTGTTAAGTCGTATATATAGCTGATAGGTTGATCATTGTTAGTTACGAGTTTTTGATAGCTTTGGTGTTAGAATTAAGAGCCTCAAGATTATTCTTGAAATCCCTGCAATAGAGAAGTGTTGCACGTCTGTTTGAGCCTGTTCAAACAGATTGGGGCTTGTAGTTGTAATCATTAAGCTATTGAGATCAATATACACAGTCTATTCAAATTTATTGTTCTGTTTTATAATCAAAGTGTTATTCCGCAAACTTCTTTGATTAAGTATTCTGATCTTGATATTGATATTTAGATCCTGTCAGTTTTAAAATTAAATTTTTTGGACAAACCTAACGAATCGAGACGATCGGCGATAGAACGACGGGAGTTAGCCGGTCGGACCACCAGGCCGATCGCCGCCCTCGATCACCGCGACGGCTAACCACAGTTGGTGGTGGCCGCCGGCTGCCCTCGCGAAATAAACCACCAACCGCACCACCGTATGTGGTGGCGGCGTCGGCTACGGCCAGGAACCACCACCACACCACCGATTGTGGTGGTGGTGGTGTCGATAGAGGAGCAAAGACCGCCGATTGGCGATGGTGGCTGTTGCCGCTGTCGTCGAAGGCGGTGGAGGTCGTGAAATCGAAAGCCGCACCACAGAAGCGTGGTGGCGGCAATCGATTGTTGTTTAGGCCACGATGATGGTGACATTTGATTCGCCAGAAAAACGACGGCGGTGGTGGCGATAGCTGCTGCCGTCGTCGATGGTTTTTGTTGAACCACCGATCGGCGGTGGTGGCCATTGCTACCATCGTCGATGGTGGTGGTGGCGTTTTGTTTGCTGTGCGTCGACCACGGCGGCGGCGGTGGTGCTAAGCCGCTGCTGTTGCCGATGGTTTGACGGTGGCGGCGTGGTTGTTTGTTGTCGCTAGGAAGCGACGGTGGTGGCGGCACTAGCCGCGGCTGCTGTCGTGTTCCCAACCGGTGGTGACGGCGATGGTTAATTCCATCAATGTCGTCGCCGGTGACGGCGATGGTGATCGGGACGGTGGCGGTGGTGGCTACTTTGCTGTCATCGTCGCCGGTGACTGTAAACCACCAGCTCGCGCCGCGAGCAACGACTGGTGGTGAAAGTTGTTGTTTTTCCTATTCGCGATCAGTTTAGTTAGCTTGCGTTGGTTAAGGAATTAAACCAGATAGGTTTAAAACCCTAGGAGTTAATTTTGTTTTTATTAAATTAATTTAGTTTAATTAATTTCGTTAAAATAAAATTTAGTTAAATTTTGTTTTATTTGTCATAGTCAAACCCCTTTGACTCGTGGTTGTGTATATTTTAATTTATTCATTGTTGGTTACGGGAGGCCTACGTGCCATTTACAACCCGCTTTAATTGTAATAATTTTAAAATAAAATAACCGAAGGATCAAGAACTGAAGACTGAGCACGGAGTCAACCATGGATCTTGGAGCCAGTGGGAGCGCCGAGAAGATCATACCATGTGTAATGTTGTCACTTAGGATTGAGACCGTCGTTTTGTGTTGGCTCACGAAACGACAGTAGTTTAAGGGTTTTTGACTATGACATGTAGTTTAACTGCGTGGTTGTTTATATTTAATAACATGTATGTTTAAAGATTAAATATAAACTATTAAAATAAAATGGATACAAAAAAAATAGTTTGGTTTTTGGATCCAAGTTTTTGAAAACTGGCAATTTTTGAAACCCTTGTTAAAAATCATAGATCTGTAAGTGCAACCCACTTTAGGGACACCTCCGGTGTAAGGTACGTAGGGCATTGCGAGTGATCACACTTCAATCGCCCGCGTTCAAACTAAAATTGGAGGGGATAAAAACTCTGCGAATTATCTCCGGGTGGTACCGACCAGAGTATGTCCAGACCCCGGGTGGTGCGATCTGTTTTGGTAATTATTTATTCACCGGGTGGTACCGGGCCAAAATGCACTAGAGGGACCAAATATGCACGGATTAAATATCCGATGTCCCGACGATCTAGAAGTCGTGTTTACGTATGAAAATGCGATTGGTATAGTTTTACCTACCATAAATCACATGAGTCGGCCTGACGTGATCACATGCTTGCCGACACATGCGAGATATGGATTCTAGTCTAATAAATTAATTTAAGGGTTATGATTTATTAGATGTTTTATAATTATAAACTAAACCGGAATTTTATTCTTATATTTGTAGATGTCTAAATCTGTAGTCCCGTTTTATACCCTGAGGAATCGCTCTGCCTCATCAACGGTAAATGGAAGCTCACAGGACAAAATTTTCCAGTTTGGAAAATGCACCTTGACAATGTCTTGAGTGCACAGGGTAAGCTGTACATTTTGGAAAAACTTGTTTCACGACCCAAGAGCAATTCTCCTGAAGAGGAATTTGCTCAGTACTTTTAATATTTGGCGGATGAATCTGATGTCATGTCGATTCTGATTTTCTCTATATCACCTGAATTTTCGGGAGGTTTAAGGGATAAATCCTGTCATGAGGTCGTGAAAGACATAGAAAACCAGCTAGGTTTCTATAAGCACACAGGTAAGCTTCTGATTATGAAAGAGATACTTTCATTGAAGCTGAAGAAGAACCAATCAATTAAAGACCATCTCATAAATATAAGGAGGCTCTTTAAATGCTTGACACGTCTGGGATACAAAATGGCTCAAGAAGAGTTAATGCATCTCATGTGGTACTCGCTCCCGAAGGAGATATGTGATACAGCTAGTGCCTACATGAAGGAACCAAGGAAAGACGTAGCAATGTTACATGAGGACATTTTGGCAAGTCTAGAGCCGAAACCAGCACCTGCTGAACTCATGGACACTGATTGGATTGATGAGCTGGGAGATCTGAGTTGCCCAGAGTGCGGTAGCCAGGATATTTGCGAGCACTCGATGAATATCGACCAGATAGAGATCGGTTTACCCGATGCTCCAGGTATCTTTATGATAGATTGTTTAATCACTTCTTATGAATCATGGGTAATTGATACAGGCAGTGGTAACCACATTTGTAATCATTTACAGGGATTCACTATAAGAGAGACATTGAGGAAGGACCGTTCGAACCTACGAGTTGGCGAAGGTGTAAGTGCAAGAAACAATGGATTAAGCAATCAAATCTTCATTTCATGAACAAATTGATACAATATGAACTTTCTCTCTCTAGAATCTCTCACTAAAACACACACATATGAATAGTACAATAAAGCTCCTTCTTCCAAGTCCCTAACTAACTCCTTCTAACACACTATATATACCCTTGACCTCAACACTTACTAACATTGACTTTTCTAACTAATACTTTGACTTTACATATTAATGCTTTGACTTTGACTTTGATGCTTGACTTTCTTCTTTGACTTCCATCCTTTGACTTTGTTTGACTTGAATATTGTTTCCTCATCTTGAGATCTCGGATACAATAATATTTGCTCTAACAATCTCCCCCTTTGTATTCGAGATCGCTCTTAAAAATGAGCTCCAGCTTTAATGATCTTTTGTCTTCATGTCAAACAAACTTTTTCGGTCACAAATTTCAAACAACTAACAATCTCCCCATTTATACACGCATCATCTTCAGAACAAAGTCTTCAATCTTGAAATCAGATCATCACAATCAGCCAGATAAGCTCAACACATAACAATCTCCCCTTTTTTCAAATAACATCTTTGAATCAACACTCTTCAACTTGAAGCAGTCTTCATCAAATCCAGAATTCCCTCTTGAGGTCAAATCCAGAAACCCTTCTTGAGGTAACCAAAGCCAATGGTCAAGGATATTTAGATTCTGAGCTTTGACACTACGTGTACTAAGCTCTTCACCTTCTCAATATAAATCCATCATATCTTCAAACTCTTCAAACCACTTTCTCAACTTCAGCAAATCAAACCATTCTTTCATCAATCTTCATAACTCGAACTCAATCTTTAAATCTAAAGGCTTTTCAACCTTAGATTCAAAAGATTTAAACTTTGATCTCTCTTTAGCTCCCCCTTAATACTTGCTTTCTTCCCTTAACTGTTACTTCACAACACATTTCTTCACATAAACCCTCAAAACTTGAATGAACCAACATCATGAAATCTTCAATCGACCATACTTGTTATCTTGAACTCTTCAAATCAACGATACTTGATGTCTTGAAATCTTCAACACATATCATCCTGAACTCTTGCACATATATCCCATATCGTCATCATGCTTTTGCAAATGTCTTTGATGAAACTTCTCCCCCTCATGATGATTAGGAGAATCCTGAGCAGCATGAACAATCAAAGACATCATCATCAAATAGCTCATTCACAGGAACTGCTCCCCTCAAAAGTTGGTTTACCATTCAAAGAACCATATGTCCCCCTCAATCAAACAGCTCATCCATATCAGAGTGCTCCCCCTCAAATCCAGCTCAAGTTGCTTCCCCTCAAATGATGGGTAATCAGCTAACATAGAAGCACATTTAGCAACTATTGACACAACAACTCATAGAGTTGTGTGGCCTATTTTCAGTGTTGGCAACAGGGTAGCACTGATAGGACTTCCAGTCATCACTGAATCAAAGTTATAAAACTAAGTTCTCAGACTGTTCCGGCAATATCACAAAGATATGCAATTGGAATCACAAAGACTCGTGCAAGTGTCAAAGAAATATCATCATATCAATTAGGCTCAAATATTGATTCAACCTGGGACGCAGATTGAAAATCAAAGACTCTTGTGCATAGAATATGAAGTTCGGAGACCGGAGAGGATGTCTTCCTTGTTTCAATACCTAAATCTTCCGAGTGAAGATTAGATAGATGATGTGCTAATTCTCCGTGAGAATTGAAACAAACATCTTTTAAGAGATATTTGAGTAGCTTGGTGGGGTGACACGAGTTATCGACACTGGGTCCATGTCTTGTTTCAATATTCATCTTCAAAGAATCGAGAATGAATAGATGATGTGGTTACCCGGATAACTGTATAGGTTTGGGAAGGATCTTCTTTTATTCTTTTTGATCCTGTCTCACACTCACCATTTTCTTTTAACTCCCCCTACACTCAAGCTCTCGGACATTTTACCTCAATCACACCCTCACACACTAGGTCTAACCTAGGGTTGTGTTTCTTGGGTAGATCCTCCGGCTCTGGATTGATCATAGAAACTTCTATATCCTATCACACATAGTTAATATCATGAAATGATATTCTTTGAAACGTTTAGTATATTCATACCAGAACGTGATATGATGGTGATTCATATGTGATACAATATGTATATGGGGAACATATGTTGAACAGAAATGGGGAACATTTGTTGATGAGATCATATGTTGAAGAAATTCATTCAAATGCTCTAACAAGTGATGATTGATTGTAGAAATTAAAAATCTTGATCGAATTCCAAAGAACAAAATTCAAGCGCTAAACAGATAGACTCAATAAGCACAGTGTATTCAAGAAATGAATCAATGATTAGAAAGTTTAATTGTGAAGAACAATTCACAATTAATAATCTGAATAAGAATTGAATCATTGAAATGATATAACGTGCATTGAAATCAAATTGGAATTCAAGCGAGTGTATTTCCACCGAATAATTTCAACGAATATATGAGATGTGGAAATAACAATGTGTAGAAAATTATAACACGTGGTAATTCGTGAAACAATTTAGAATCGGAAAGAAACTAACACAAGTAAGTTCCTTATGATGAACACCACGGTTAAACACAATTAATCGCAAGTTATATACGAAGGGTTTAGAAGGATACTTACATTCAAGCTCAGGCATTAAAGACCGGGTCCTAAACCGAATTGTTTAGAAGCCACTAACCTGCAAAATCAAACAGATTTTGGTATCCACTTGGATGTGGATCCTCTTTTGTTAGAGAAAGTTGGGTTATAAGATGAAATCTTGTAAATCCCAAATCGTTCATCTATATAATCGTCACTTACAAAATCATTTCTTAGAAAGTAAGAACCAGATGATTTTCCTTTCGATAGACTAAGAAGTTTATTTGTAGAATAAACTAACTGAGACTTACCAAAAGACGTGTCATGAAAAAATTTGTTCTTTTGAACTTTCGGTTCCGAAGCAAATGATTTTGTATGAGCTACCTTTGTACTAGATCCCTTAACTTGCCAAATGAACTTACTATTTGAAAAACGATGATTACCTGAATAATCAACACGACGATCATAGAAGAGATTTGAAGTACGAATCTGACCACTTGAGTTGACATTACTCAGTGGCGCACTATCCACATTGCTTGAATTATGAGCTTTGAAAGTTGTCTTCTCAAGTTCTTTCACTTTGGAAGAAAACTTGGTTCTCTCTTCAAGAAGATCATCAAGCTTCTTCTGCTGATCAGATCGCATTCGTTGCTCATTCATGATATTAGTCGATAATTCAGATAACTTGCTTGTAAGCTTCCTTATTTCAGCCTTAAACACTTCCTTTTGATCCTCAAAATCTGCTTCCACAAGACTTGGCTTCTTAGGTTCAGCGATTATCTGTTCTAAGACAATCTTTTCATGTCGAAGAACCTTCTCTTTTTGTTTAAATTGATGTCTTACATCAGATAACTGATTCTGTAAGTCAACAATTTGTTTTTGAAGCTCAATACATTTCTTGTCATCAACTTTCCTTACTGAATGAACACCTTGGATTTCTTCTTCAAATTCATGCATCATGTTCTGATATTTCCCGGCACGTAGACTTGGTTTCTTCAAAGACTTCTTCTTATCTAGAATAATCTTCCTCTCTAACTCAGATATTTTCTTTGAAAGATTAATACTTGTCAAATCAAATACCTTTCTTTCTTCTAATAAAGTATTTTGAAGATCAGAAACAGTCTTTGTAAGCTTCTCAATTTCTGTTTCAAACATATGTCTTTCTTTCGCAACCTCTAGTTCCACATTTGGCTTTTCCTGTCCAGCTTTGTCTTCTAATAATTTCTGAAGATCAGCCACTGTCCTTTGAAGCTCTAAAATCTCTTGAACATATTCTTCTCTGTCTTTTGCAAACCTGCTTCTTTCATTCACCAGATCATGTTCACTTTCATACACAACTTGTTGTAGAATCTGGATTTGCTCAAGAAGCATCTCTCTTTCAGCATTGTGCTCATGCTGCTCTTTGAATTTAAGAGATTCATACTCAGATTGAGTCTTTTTGAGAAGATTTTCAAGATCCACAATCTTTGCTTCTAAAACTAATGTAGGAACATAAGGTTTAGCTTTGACATCTGATTCTTGAGAAGAATTAATATCAGGATAAACCAGAAAATCAGAAGAATTAGATGAGTCTTTTGATTTGATTCTCAGAGTGTCTGAATTATATACAAACTTGACCCTATGATATTTAGGTTCATAATATACAGGATCATGTTTTTCAATCTCTTGCATATCTGAGAAATCTTCCTTCATTTCAAAACCTTTTAAAGAAGGAAATCTGGTGCTCATTAACATACTTGTAAAATCATAAAATGCAGATTTCTCCTTAAGAGCGTTTTTCAACACATTTGGATTCTCATAACCTAAACCCCATTTAACATCAAGAAAATCTCTGAGAGCACAGGGTTTGTTTAGAAAAATTGTCCGTTCAGAAACACCTATTTTGTGAAGTTTCTCATCTAAAAATTGAATTATCTTGTTTGATTCCTTAATTTGCTTTTTACATTGAAGATTTGTCTCAGCAATTTGTTTTTCAAAATCAAGCTCTTTCTCTTTGATCTGATTTATCATTTGAAGCTCTTTTTCTTTAATCTGATTTTTCATTTGAAGCTCTTGTTCTTTAATATGATTTTTCAAATGAAGCTCTTTTTCTTTAAATTGAGCAACTGCTTTTGCAAGCTGTGTTGTAAGACTAGCCTTCTCACGTTCTAGTCTCTTCGTTTTATCCCAATCTCGTTCATACTGAATTTCATCATCTGAATCCATTGTTATCTGCACAAAAGATAATAAGGATCGTCAACAGAAACTTCGATTAGAAGTGTAAGTAGTGCACAAAAGATTTATTTCAAACAAATCAAAAAATTCCGAAGAAAATGGGTAAAAAATAAACTTGAAGTACTAAAAATGACAAAACCAAGAAGCTTAAACGACTCACAAACTTGAAAACACACGTACAAGGACTAAAATTGAAAATAGAATGAAAAGAAAACACAACACAACTATTTAATAAAAGAAAAAGAAAGAAATAAAAGAAAAGAAAAAACAAACAAACTTGCAAGTACACAAGCTCAAAAATAGCTCAAACACATTTAAAAACACTCAAAAATAAGCCCAAGACTCGAGATACACAACATGGCTCGAGATAGGGAAGAAAAATGGCTCGAAATACGAAAAAATTGGCTCGAAAAACAAATTTCACGCGCTTCCACGCGCTGTTCACACGCTCCCACACTCCTCACTCGCCTCACGTGCGCGTCACGCGCCAGCACGCGTAGGACACGCACCTACACGCGCCAATCAACTCGAGCCGCAGACGTCATACTGACGTCACGCTTACGTCAGAAAAGCGGTCAGAGTGATCTGACCAACATCTGACCGAGAAACAATATGCTGACCGGACGCTGACTGAGATCTGACCACTTGCTAGAGCGCTGACCGAGCCTCTGTTTGGCAAAAAAAATCTGACTCGAGCTCTGACTCGAGTACAACTCTCTGACTCGAGCTCTGACTGAGCCTTTAAACCCCTTTGACTGCTGACTCGAGTTCTGACTCGAGCAATGACTTCTGACTCGAGCTGATTCCTTGAAATATGGCTTGAAAAATTGGCTAATATGGCTCGAGATAACAATAAAGTGGCTCGAAAATTCAAAAAGTAAACCCACAAACACCTTTTTTTCAAAGAAATCTAAACCAAAATGGATCAAAAACTCAAATTTTCATCTTCTTTCTCAAGAAAACTTCAAGAACATGAAGAACACCTTCAACCCAAAAAATTTTAAAATCACAAATTTAACCTCTAAAACTAAAAACAAATGATAGATTCATGTCCAAAAACACTTTTTAGAAACAAATCTACTCAAAAACGAATCAAAAACACACTAAATCTCACAATCACTCATGACCTCCATTGATGAACTTTGAAGATCTTCAAAAATCAAAACTCAAATTTTGAAGCAAAATTGATCTAGAATGATTGGAGATGAATAGAAAACACACTAGAAACACAAAAACTCACACAAATCTACAAGATCTACAACAAAAATCTACAAATCTACACAAAAATCTATAAAACCCATTTCTTCAAAAAATCTTCAAATCTTCATCAAATTTCTTCAAATCTTCATCCAATTTGTGCACAAATCTTCTGCCATAGCTCTGATACCAATTGTAAGTGCAAGAAACAATGGATTAAGCAATCAAATCTTCATTTCATGAACAAATTGATACAATATGAACTTTCTCTCTCTAGAATCTCTCACTAAAACACACACATATGAATAGTACAATAAAGCTCCTTCTTCCAAGTCCCTAACTAACTCCTTCTAACACACTATATATACCCTTGACCTCAACACTTACTAACATTGACTTTTCTAACTAATACTTTGACTTTACATATTAATGCTTTGACTTTGACTTTGATGCTTGACTTTCTTCTTTGACTTCCATCCTTTGACTTTGTTTGACTTGAATATTGTTTCCTCATCTTGAGATCTCGGATACAATAATATTTGCTCTAACAGAAGGCACTCCGCTGATAGCTGAAGCAGTAGGATCTTATAGTCTTAGTTTACCCTCGGGTCTAGTTTTGGAACTGGAAAATTGTTATTATGTTCCAAGATGATTAAGAATGTTATGTTTTTTGATTTATTGGCAGACCAAGGATTTTATGATAAATATGATTATAAAATGCTTTCAGTCTTTAAAAATAATATTTTCTATTTTAAAGCTACACCTGTAAATGGTCTATATACAATAAATCTGCAAGACGATAATAAAGAAATCTATCATATAAGTAAACGATCCAAAGACATTGAGGATCAAACTTACCTCTGGCATTGTCGTCTAGGCCACATAAACAAGAAACGCGTTGAACTACTCCTAAAAGGAGGTTTTCTTGGTACTTTTGATTTTAAACCTTTTGACAACTGCGAATCCTGTTTATCTGGCAAGATGACAAAAGAACCTTTCAATAAAGATAATGAAAGGGCATCTGACTTGTTAGAAATAGTTCACACAGATGTGTGTGGACCATTTAGTCATGAGGCAAGAGGAGGATACCGGTACTTCATCACATTTACTGACGATTTCTGTAGATATGGTTATGTCTACTTGATGAGACATAAATCTGAAAGCTTTGAGAAATTCAGAGAATATCATAATGAAGTACAGAATCAACTTGACAGAAAGATCAAGTTTTTTCGGTCAGATCGAGGAGGCGAATATCTTAGTCAAGAGTTTGGCAATCATCTGATGGAATGTGGGATTGTATCATAACTCACACCTTCGTATACACCACAAATGAATGGTGTGTCAGAAAGGAGGAATCGTACATTGCTAGACATGGTACGATCGATGATGTGTCACTCTACACTACCAATGTCATTCTGGGGACATGCGCTCGAAACAGCAGCACATATACTGAACAGGACGCCAACAAAGTCGGTAGAAAAGACACCATACGAGTTGTGGAAGGGTAAGAAACCCAAAATGTCTTTTCTGAAAATTTGGGGTTGTGAGGTTTACGTCAAGCGACCTACCTCAGAAAAACTCAAGCCCAAATCTGACAAATGTTTCTTCGTGGGATATCCCAAAACCACCGTGGGATATTACTTCTACAACCCTGAAGAGAACAAAGTTTTTTTTGCTCGAAATGGAAAATTTCTAGAAGAAAAGTTTCTCAGTTCCGGGAATACCAGAGAGGATGTAGATCTACAGGTAGTAGACGAAGAAAACACTGCATCGACCGTTGAGCCAGAAATTCAACATGAAAATGTTGAACCTCAATCGGAGCCGATTGAGGAAGTGCAAACACAGGACCTTCGCAGATCTACTAGGGTAAGACAAGAACCAGATAGGTATCTTGGGTTTCTAGTCTCTCAGGTTGGTGGAGACTTGAATGAACCAACATCCTATGGAGAAGCTGTGTCAGGCAGTGAGTCTGAACAATGGCAAGAAGCCATGAAGGCCGAGATGCAGTCCATGTACGACAACCAAGTATGGGAGTTGACTGATTTACCCCAGCACTGTAGAGCTGTTGGACGTAAATGGGTTTTCAAGAAGAAAACTGACATGGACGGAAACGTACACACCTTTAAGGCTAGACTGGTCGCAAAAGGATTCACGCAAACTCATGGTATTGACTATGATGAAACCTTTTCACCAGTAGCCATGTTAAAGTCAATAAGGATTCTAATGGCCATTTCAGCGTACTTTAATTACGAGATCTGGCAAATGGACGTCAAGACAGCCTTTCTAAATGGAAAGTTAACAAAAGACGTCTATATGGAACAACCAGAAGGATTTGAGGATCCTAAGAATCCTAATAAAGTGTGTAAACTGCTAAAATCCATTTATAGATTAAAGCAAGCATCTCGAAGCTGGAACTTACATTTTGATGAGCGAATCAAAGAGTTTGGTTTCGCGAAAAGTGAGTTCGAGCCGTGTGTTTACACTAAGTTCAGTGGGAGCATAGTAACCTGTAACACCCCGCTAAAGCGGAATCGCAAGGTGCAACATCTAAGATTTCAATGCGATAGGAGATAAACAACATCAACCATTCATATCAAAATATTTATTGTTTACAAATTGTA
This sequence comes from Centaurea solstitialis, assembly GCA_030169165.1. Lineage (NCBI taxonomy): Eukaryota > Viridiplantae > Streptophyta > Magnoliopsida > Asterales > Asteraceae > Centaurea > Centaurea solstitialis. The sequence goes on from CM058041.1 coordinate 60,653,444, forward strand.
TTACAACCAACTGAAGTTCAACATTACAAACGTGACAAAATAAATATAGTCTTGGTTGATGCCAACAAACGCGCAAATTAGGCTTTTTCACAAACCTTCTGATATTGAGGGTATTAACAACATTCCCACCAAATTTCATGATTTTAGGAGATGTTTAACATATTTTAAAGATTTTTACAAAATCAGTGTGCGTAACTCATTTTTGAAATTACAAGTCAGTAATGTTTGTACTCTAAAGAATTCATTTCTTCACCAAAATTAAATTTTCAAAAGGGATATTCAAGATAAAACTAATATCTAATAAATGAAACAAGTTTCACACATTTTTGATGATTTTTGAATGAGATATGACCTCATGAACCCATGCATGTGAATCTGCCATACTTGGACAGATTGCACCACGAATTCCTTTTCATTGGTTGAGCACTCCAAAATCCACCAAATCATGTGTTTTCGGATTCTTTGGAAAGCTAACTCACTGAACTTGAACTTAGAATCAAGAATCATGCATTTTAGCTAAGTTATCAAGAAGATATGCATGCATGAAGTTGATATAAATTTCTGACTAGAAGCTGATGAACACCCAAAAAGTTTCAACATGGTTGAGGGCTCAAAACATGGAATTTTTGAATGATTCCAGTGGGGTTTGAACCCTAACACATAAAATATTGTACCATAAAGTTTCCAGAAGAGAATGAATCCAAAAACACCCTTTTTGGGTCGTACAAACAACATGCAACAAATCTGTCAGCACAATCCAGATTCCAAATACACTTTTTCCCACCAAAAACTCATAAAATCACCAAATTTTGGGGGTTTCTTGGATAATAAACTAAAAACCCTCAACTTATATCCAATAAATAGATGAAATACATTTAGATATCATTAAAACACATGCATGAACTATTATAAAAGTTCAGCCCCAAAAAGAGATTCAAAAACATCAAACATGTGATTTTTACTTCAAATCTTGTGTTCATAAGGAAGGGTCATAGATTTTCACCATCCATTGAATGTTTTTAAACATTTCCATGGTTCAATCTCTTCTCCAGACATCAAGATCATCATTCATCCAACAAGGAGGGTTTTAAACCTCAAGAAATGTAAGAAAAACACCCAAAAGGGCTAAAAACCGAAGCTAAAACGTACATACTACTCTTACCTTTGATGATACAGCTATTTAGACTTTGAAATCCTTGATTGATCCTTCAAAAACTCAGATTTTGGATGAAGAGTTTGGCTGATTTTCTAGAGAGAGAGAGAAGGAGAGAAGAAGAGAGAAAATGGATGAAAAGATTTTGAAAATGAAATGATGGGGTGAATGGGGAAGAGGGTAATATGATTAAATTTGTTAGAAAAGAGAGAGATGATTGGGGGAGGGGGAGGGGGGTGGCCGGCCACATTGGCCAATCCCATCCCTCTTTTTTTTTTAAATAAGTAATTCTAATACTGTTTGCTCAAACGCAGTGTCGGGTTTTCGGTGTTTTTCGGTAAAAACCGACTTTTTCGAAGGTGAATTTGGATTATTTGAAACAGTTTACTTTTATTTTTAATAAAGTAACATATTTTTTTATAAATCAACTTTAAATTTGGCATTATAGGATTATCGGGTGACTTTGGGCCGATACGGGCTTTTTCGGGCAGTTTTCGGGATTTTTAGGTTTTTGCCTAAATTTTTCACGCAAACTAACCTAGTTTCTTTTAATAACTTAAATAACTAATTTTTAACCTACGGAGACGCTACTGAGTGACTTAACGAGTAGCTAACCTGAAGGTCAAAACTGTCAGTTGTCACATAACCTTCTCGGTCTTGTACGTAGACGACATTCTACTCATAGGAAACGATGTACCAACTTTACAGGGTGCAAAGAGTTGGTTAAGCAAATGTTTCCAGATGAAAGACCTTGGAGAGGCCGCTTATATACTTGGCATAAAGATCTACAGAAATAGATCTAAGCGGCTTATCAGACTTAGCCAAAGTACGTACATTGACAAAATCCTGGAGAAATTCAGGATGGATGAATCCAAGAAAAGATTTATCCCGATGCAACATGGCATAGTGTTAAATAAAACACAGTGTCCTGTTTCTAGTCAAGATCAGGACAAAATGAAATCGGTTCCATATGCATCAGCAATTGGATCGATTATGTATGCCATGTTATGTACTAGGCCCGATGTTGCTTACTCAGTAAGTGTTACGAGCAGATATCAACAGAATCCAGGAGAACCTCATTGGGTGGCTGTCAAGAACATTCTCAAGTACCTGAGAAGAACGAAAGATATGTTCTTGGTCTTTGGAGGTTCTGAGGATGATTTTGGTGTCATCGGATATTATGACGCTAGTTTCGAGAGCGACAGAGATGATTTCAGATCACAGTCAGGGTATATCTTTACCCTAAACGGAGGCGCGATCTCGTGGAAGAGCTCGAAGCAGGATACGATTGCAGATTCAACTACAGAAGCAGAGTACATTGCAGCATCTGATGCGACAAAGGAAGCTGTCTGGCTGAGGAATTTTCTATCGGATCTAAGAGTCGTTGCCAGTGTCTCTAGACCGATCGATATATTCTGTGACAACTCGGGAGCCGTAGCGCAAGCAGAGCCCAGAGAACATCACAAGTCAAGACACGTGCTCAGAAAGTATCACCTCATCCGAGAGATCATTGGAAGAGGAGATGTAAGGATATGCAAGATTCCGACAGAAGACAATGTCGCAGATCCGCTGACAAAGCCGCTAGCAGGGTGAAGCATGAGGCTCATGCAAATTCCATAGGGATGCAGTACCTAGACACCAGTAGCTAGCTTTAGTTTATTATTATTACAATAGTTTAATTTTGAGACATTAGATCATGTAAAGTCTTGCAATAAAATCTAAATTTCCGTAGCCACTTATTGAAATGGGAATTTCAATAGGGAGTTTAACGCTATTATAAATACTTGATGATTTATTCAAAGTAAAGAATAAAAGCACAAGTGATGTGACTAAGTATTTATAGATATTCATCAGAGTATTTGAGTATTGGAAGTGACCAGTTTCAAGTCTGCTTCATGGAGCCCCAGTCATAAGCATTGACTTGATGATAGGTTGTCCTTAGACCTGAGATATTTGGTTTGGGAACATGAGGACTGTTTATGTAAAAAATTACACAAGTCGATGTCGTAAGAAAATTTGTGTGAGGCTTAACCGTCGAGAGAAAGAAATTACAATCGGTAATAAGTGCGAGAAAATAAAATAAGACAGAGGAATTGATAACGCAGGAAAAACCTCACGACGGAGGAAAAAACCTACGGTCGACCTAGGAAGTAAGTCGACAGTGCACTATGATCACCAAACAGGGGTGATGTCCTTCAAGTTTACAGCTCTGGTCATACGATTACAAAGGAAATAACAATGAAATCGAGTGTAAATTACAACTGATTGTTAAGAATAATGAATAATATAGCTTGTGAACTTCGGTGAGACTTCGTGTCTTCAAATGTTGACTTGATTCTCCTTATATAGTAGCTTGAGAGTAACCGTCCAACGGTACTGTTGTTCATCAATGTTCAAATCGTAACTGTCCAACGGTATTGTTGACTATTAATGCTCGGTTTATAACTGTCCAACGGTATTGCTGAAAGTTATTGTCCAGATTGTAACTGCTGCGATAATCTTGCTTGTAACGGTCGATCTCTTGATGTCGTCGGCTTCCATCGAACGATATATAATTTAAGATATGTCCATTGTAATGATGTACTCCAACGATCATAGCATAGTACTCAATCTCAGATTTTCTCAAAGGTGGACAATTGTTAGAAATGATAATTAGCTTTCCTGCATCAAAGATACAAACTTCGTATGTTTATTCGTTAGTACTGTCGTACGACATAATAGGCATCGTTCGACCTATTCGTTGTATCTGTTCGATGCTTAATGATCTTTGTTCGATGGTTCCTTTAGGTTTTATCTCAGGACCTTATCTTAATACAGGATTATTGTTTTATCATTTGTCTTACGATTATAGTCGGTTGTCGTGCGATTGTAGATTTTTACCCTAACAATTTGCCCCCAAGATTTAGAGAATAATTCTAATTTTATCTAAATCTTTAATTTGCTGGACAACGAGTAAAAATACGTTGATTAACGGTCGAATTAACGTTTACATATATGACGTCGTATAGCCGTTGTGTGATACGTGTCCTTTAACGGCTATCTGGCGACGCGTGGCCTGATGGTTTTTCGATGACTTATCACAGAATTATTACTATAAATACATGGGTTTAGATTAAAGAAAGATTTTACAAAATTTTCTTAATTTTCAACCTAGTCGCGAGATCAAATCGTAATCCGACTTTAATTTCGGCAAAGATTTCGTGCGACTAGGCATATAAGGTACCTCTTTCTCCCTTGTTCATGCGTCTGAAATCAATAGCACATAAGAGTAATAGAGGGTTAGAAGTTCTTAGATTTCTACGCTTAAGAAATAGTTTAGACCGTCTAGAGGTAATCATGTCGAGCGAAGTTAGTAGTTCGATCTCGGAGAGCCTTGAAGTTATGGAGTTAAGAGAACTTGTTGGGTTGCCGGAGGGTGCTCAGATTAGGGTGGCCGGAGAAATTCGGCCAGTGGATACTCCGTCGGGGTTTTTTGCCCTGTACGAGTATCCGTTCAAGATCGGTTTTCGATGGCCGTACTCTCCACTCTCTCGGGCTTTCATGACCCGATTCAATTTATCTCCGGGGCAACTGATGCCCCAATTCTGGCGCGTCATCCTGGTGATCGAACGGGTGACCAAGGATTGGGGTCGTCGTGCGTTCTCAGTCGACGACCTTCTCTCTGCCTACAATGTGACGAGACTGCCCTACAACCGTTACAGGTTGTTTCCTAAGGGTAGGAATGATACCATGCTTGTTCATCGCACGCAAGTGAATGATCGAGGGTGGAAATCTCATTACGTCTTTGTCCAGACGTCTTCGGTCATTGATGCATCCTGGGTCGTTCCTGAATGGAATTCAAATGGTAACTTAGGCGTTGGTCTTTTTTATTGTATTTTTTGTTTATCTCCATGTATTAATCGTACGTTTTTCTTGTAGCTGTCAACTTCACGTTCGAGACTACTGAGGAGTCGACAGAACTGATCTCACACTTTTTGAGCTATAGTGTGGCGGATCGTACTTATAGGACGTCAAAGGGCGGTGAGGAAAGCGACGTCGAACCAGAGGTACAAGTGATCGAAGAGGAAGAGATGGAAGGTAATGAATTCCCTCGTGCGTCTTATTCTTTTTATCGTGCGTTCAAACCTAAATCTCTTTTTCACAGGATCTGCTACAAAGAAGACCTCGATGATGGAGGCGGCTGCCCGTGCGGCTAAGAGGAAGGCCGCAGCCGCCGAAGGTGTAGCAGGCAAACGTACGAGGTCATCATAAGAGGAAGGCCGCAGCCTCCGACTTCATGGTGGACGACGTCATTAGGACGAAGTCCATCTTCCCTGTTCTGGAGCAGTTCCACTCCCCTGCTCAGAAGGCGCGTATGGAGGAGGCGGACATCGAGGACCTGGACACTTCTGTCGCGGGCATCTCCTTTTTGGTAAGTATTTTTCATCGTACGACCTCCGTGTTTCTTTGTCCATTCATTTTTCTGACTTTTTCTTTTTTCTGTTTGTAGGCTCTCCAAACAAGTCTTAGCCTACATACACGGATGGCTAAGATTAAAGAGGAGATGGCGTCGACCCAGAACGACGCTAAACTGGCCAAGAAGGAGGCTGAGAAGGCCAAGAAGAAGCTGGCCCAGCTGACCGATGAGGTTAACGCCAAGTCGGTCCAAATTGGGGACCTCGAGTCAAAGCTGGAGATTAGTGATCGGTTCTAGGTCGAACAACGGGAGCGGCTGAAGATGGCCCTGGATCGTACGTAGGAGCTGGAGAAAGAGCTGCTCGTTGTTCGACGGGAGAAGGCCGAGGGGAGGAGGCTTTATCGTCCAGGGTCCAAGATCTGGAGGAGGATGCTGCTTTGGCCCGAGTGGTCGCACGAGCGGCGCTTATGCGTCGTGTGGCCTCCGGGACCATTTCTACAAAGATGGCAAAAGATGAAGTGGCAGCCTTCGTTCGGATGATGGGATCCGAAGATCTCCTTGACGAAGAAGACCTCAAGGGTTTGGACGAGGGTGCGGCGGTCGAAGGGGAGAATATCGTCGAGACCGAGGGTGCGAGTGTCGAGGAGGAGGTTGTCGAAGCCTCTGGATCCGTACCCCCACCTGTGACTGAAGAAACCCCTGTCGTAGATCCTCCTTCCGTTGATGCTCCCGTAGAATAGCTTTTGTTATTTTTCATCCTTTTGTAATTTTGCTAGTTTTAGCAAAGTTTTAATGAAAAACTTTTGGTTTAATGATTGTTTGTCGTGTGATCTTAGCTTTTGTCTTTATGTCGTGCGTTTTAGTCTTTGTTCTTTGCATGCATTTGTTTAAAGTCCTAAGACTTAGATTTAGAAACGTTTCTTTTGTACTCATAAGAGTATTCGTGCGACTGGCGAATAGACTTGCGCTCTTGCGAAGTAGTCATGCGTTACAGCAGTTTTCTTGCGATTCGTGCGATTTTTGTCGTGCGATTTCTGCGATAAGCATGCAATTAAATCGTGCGATTTTTGCGTTGATCGTGCGATTCATGTGATTTATCGTGCGATACCTGCGAAGAAAAATGGCTAAGGGGTGGCCGTTGGTTTAGCCAACGGCGCTCCGATGCCTAAGTCAGTAATGGATAATGAAGAATAAATCATATGTAAATAGGTTTAGAAATAGTACCTTTTGAGGTGATGTGCATTCCAACTACGTGGGATTTCCATACCTTCCATTGTCGTAAGTCTGTATGCTCCATTTCCAACGACTTTGGAAATTACGTAGGGTCCTTCCCATTTGATGGAAAGTTTTCCAGCGTTTGACTCTTGTGTGTTTTGAAACACATGTCGTAAGACATAGTCTCCAACTTGGAAAATTTTAGCCTTTACCTTTTTGTTGAAATGTCTCTCGATGATTCCTTCTGTGCAGCCATCGTTCGTAATGCTTTTTCTCGAAGTTCTTCTAGAGCATCCAGATCGTAAGATAAATTTATGGCATTTTGGTCAAACGTACGATTTCTGGCGATTGGTACTTGGGCTTTGATTGGCAAGACCGCTTCACATCCATATACTAAAGAATATGGAGTTTGTCCTGTTGATGCTCTTGGTGTCGTGCGATTTGCCCATAAAATTGATGGTAGTTCTTCTACCCACTTGCCTTTTGCCCCTTTCAATCTTTTTCGGATCGAATTGATGATGACTTTGTTGCTCGATTCAGCCAATCCGTTGGACTGAGGGTATCTTGGAGTAGAAGTGACTAGCTTGATCCCTCGTTTTTCATAGAACGTACGAGTTCTATCACTTATAAACTGTGAACCGTTGTCGCACATAATCTCGGTCGGTACTCCAAATCTGTAAATAATATTCTTTTGGATGAAGGATATAACTTCTTTATCTCTGACTTGCGAAAAAGCATCAGCTTCTATCCACTTCGAGAAATAGTCGGTAAGCACAAGTAGATATACTTTTTGTCCAGGAGCTGGGGGTAATTTTCCCACGATATCCATTCCCCATCGCATGAATGGCCATGAAACTAGAACAGAATGCACGGGTTCGGATGGTCGATGGACCATACCCGAGTGCTTTTGACATGCGTCACATCGTTGGACATACCTTATTGCATCCTCTCGTAAGGTAGGCCAATAGTAGCCTTGTCGTGAGATTCGATTAGCAAGACTTCTGCCCCCTGCATGATTCCCACATTCTCCATCGTGCATTTCTTGGAGAATTTGATTGATTTGTGTCTTATTTGTGACACATCGTAGAAGAAGTCCAGTCGTGGATCCTCGATAGAGTTGGTCTTCAAGAATCGTATATCTTGAAGCTTTGGACCTTGTCTTTCGGGCTTCCATTCTATCTTTAGGGAGTACGTCGTGCTTGAGATAATTCCATACGTCGAGCGACCAATTGTAAATTTCTTCGTTCATCTGTACTTCGTCTTTCGTTTCAATTGTTGGCGTCGTCAGATGAAGTATTGGGATATTCTCCATGGATGGATCGTGGAATGCAGATCCCAAATTAGCTAGTGCGTCAGCTTGCATGTTTAGATCTCTTGGTATTTGTTCGATCAAAAAGTGTTCAAATCGTGCGACTCGATCTTTAACTTCTTTGAGATAACTCATCATCTTTGAATCTTTTGCTTGAAAATCTCCATTTACTTGGTTGACCACCAACAGAGAATCGCTTCGAACGTGCAACTGCTTTGCCCCCAGTCTAAGAGCAATATCCAATCCTGCGATCAAAGCTTCATATTCTGCTTCGTTGTTCGTGGCTTTGAATTCGCATGTATGGAGTATACTATGTTTCCCCCTGTGATGATTTTAAGACAATACCTAGTCCACACCCTCGTATGTTCGAAGAGCCATCAACGTAGAGTATCCAGGGTTTGTTGTCTGAAATCATCACAATTTCGTCGCACGTCGTTGGTTCCAATCCTGGAGAGAATTCTGCTACAAAGTCTGCCAGTACTTGGGATTTAATTGCTGTCTTGGGTTTGAACTCAATGTCGAATCCACTGAGATAGATGCTCCACTTAGCTAGACGTCCTATCAGTGCTGGTTTTCGAAGTACCGTCTTGAGTGGATAATTGGTCACGACAATAATATGATCCGACTCGAAGTAATGCCTTAGCTTCTTTGCTGCAGTCATGAGACCTAATAGCAATTTCTCCATGGACGTGTATCTGGTTTCTGCGTCGAGGAAGGATTTGCTGACATAATAAATTGGTCGTTGCTGCTGATCTTCCTCCCGCACGAGTACTGCGCTCGTCGCATTTTTGCTTACTGCCAAATACAACTGCAAGCTTTCACCTTCGACTGGTTTTGTCAACAGGGGTGGCGATGTCATGTACTGCTTCAGTTCTTGTAGAGCCTCCTCATGTTCGTTTGTCCATAAGAAGCCTTGATTCTTCCGTAGGACATTGTAGAACAAATGGCACTTATCCGATGATCGTGAGATAAATCTGGTTAAGGCTGCCACGCGTCCTGTTAACTTCTGGACCTCTTTGATATTCCTCGGAGACTGTATCTCGATGATAGCTTTCACTTGCTCTGTACTTGCTTCGATTCCCCGTTGGGTCACCAAGTATCCCAAGAATTTCCCTGCACGTACTCCGAAGGAACATTTTGTTGGATTGAGCTTCATCTTGTATTGTCGTAGGATGTCGAACGATTGCTTTAAACGATTGCTTTAATGTCGTCGATATAAACCTCCATCGTTCGACCAAGATGTTCCTTAAACATCATATTAACCAGCCTTTGATACGTCGAACCTGCATTCTTAAGACCAAATGGCATAACTTTGTAACAGTATATGCCTTTGTCTGTCATGAATGCGGTTTTTTCTTGGTCATCGGTGTGCTTCAGGATTTGGTTATATCCCGAATATGCGTCCATGAATGTCAACAATTCGTGTCCTGCTGTTGCGTCGACCATAGCATCGATGTGAGGTAACGGGAAAGGATCTTTTGGACAAGCTTTGTTTAGATCTGTGAAGTCGATGCAAACTCGCCATTTTCCATTCTTCTTTTGTACGACGACCACGTTGGCTAACCATTCTGGATATTTGACTTCTCGGATCTTTCCAGTTTTGAGCAGATTGTCGACTTCGTCATTGATTACTTTATTTCGTTCAGGCACGAACTTGCGACGTTTCTGCTTGATTGGCTTGAAAGTTGGATCCACGTTCAGCTTATGTGATATAATGTTGGGATGTTTTCCAACCATATCTTCGTGCGAGCATGCAAAACAGTCTGAATGTTCCTGCAAAAAAGATATAATCGTATTTTTTATGTCAGGGGGGAGCGACGCTCCTACGAAGACCTTTCGATCAGGATGTTCAGGATCGAGTACGACTTCTTCTAGTCGAAGATCATCGTTCGATTTCTTTCCATCCTGGCTCTGTAATTGCTAGATGTCCTGCGGCTTTGTCTTCATCGTAATCTTGTAGCATTCTCGTGCGACCTTCTTTTCACTAGCAATTTCTTGAATTCCCCATGGAGAAGGAAACTTGATCTTCTGATGGTACGTCAAACGAACTGCTTTCATCTCGTGGATCCATGGTCTTCCAAGAATAACATTATAGGCCGATTGGAAATCTACAACGTTGAACTTCGTTTGCTTGTTGATGCCTTTGGCGAAGACAGGTAAGATGATTTCTCCGAGAGTGTTCATCGGGTCTCCATTGAATCCAATTAGAGTAGTGCTTCGTCGTACGATTTCTGATCGCTCGATTCCCATTACTTTAAGAGTATCTGCAAAAATAACGTTAACTGAACTGCCTCCATCGATTAATATTCTCTTAGTCGAACAGTTTCCGATCGTCAACTGTATGACTAGAGCGTCATGATGCTTATGATGGACCCCCTGAGTATCGTCTTTGTCGAACGTAATCGTCATTGCATCGAGCTCTTTTTCCACCTTCGATTTGACTTCTTCGGGGATAGGACGTTCGTCTGGACCATCTCGCGCATGTCTTTTGGCAGCAGAATATGTAAGTCTGCATACTTCTGATCCTCCAGTGATGCAGTTCACAACTTTTGTATGAACCGGTGATGCTGGTCGTCCTTGTTCTTCTGGAATGACACCTTTTAGAGGTCCCTTAGATTTCAAATATGAAATCTCCTTCTTGAGGCTGATGCATTCATCCGTCGTATGGCCATGATCCTCGTGGAAGTCGCACCATTTGTTTTGATCTTTGTCCTTGCTTAGTTTGTCAGACTTCTTTGGCCAACGTACGCTTGCATCAATCTTTCGTAGTGAATCACCAAGTCTTTTGATGTACCTGCAAAATTGTAAGTAGATAACTCTGGATATTGTATTTTAATGGTACCTTTGCTTGATCGAGCTTTTGGCTCATGTCGAGGGTTTCCAATCCTGTTCACTCTTTTGTGCTTAAAATCATGTTTTTGAGCACCAAGAGGTTTCTTTTCGGCGGAATGCTTTCGTCGAAAGAGAGCATCGTCCTCTATTCTCATGAAAGCTAATGTTCTAGCTCGTACGTCGTCGAAGTTTTCCGGCGGATATTTCGTCAATTCTAGATATAGTCCAGAGGAATCTTCTAGCCCACGTTTATATGCCTCGATCGTAGTCTTCACGTCACAATTCTTTACTTCGATCATTGCCGCGTTGAATGTATTGAAGTAGTCGCGAATTGTTTCTCCAGGATTTTGTACGACATAGTATAGGTCGCTGGTCTGCTTCTCCATCTTACACTGCTAGCAAACTGTCGAGTGAATTGGTTTACCAATTCTGCGAAGGATCCAACACTCTTTGGCTTTAAGTTGATAAGCCATTGTAATGTTGCTCCCGTTAAGGTTGACCCAAAGCTCTTGCACATGCAGACTTCTTGGAATTGTGCCGGTATAGGAACTGTCCACATGAGTTGTTTATATTGTGCGACATGCTCGACGGGGTCAGTGACTCCAGAATATTTTGTTGCGACGGCTGGAATCGTATATCTTTTGGGTACGTCGATGAGAGATATTTCGTCAACGAACGGTGAAGCTTGGAATCCGGTTTTGGGTTCGACTTTGACGGGCACTGCTGCTCCGGGTAACTTTGTAAGTAGTGCGACTAGCTTTTGGTTCTGCTCCTCTAGAGATTTTAATCGTACGTTTAGAGGATCTTCAATGGTTATTGGAATTGTTGGGATAAAACCAGAAGAGATTCCGGTGCTGGGTGGTATCGTCGTATGAACGGTGGAACTAGCAGCTATGGGTATGTGACCAGGGAGAGGAATTTGTTGAGATATGTTGTTAAAGGGTCCGAACGTGAATGCGGGTGGCCTTGAGGCATGGGAGGTGGACCTTGAGGCATAGGTGGTGGGCCTTGAGGTATAGGTGGTGGACCTTGAGGCATAGGCGGTCGTACGTTATTGTACTGCTGATTTACAGTTGATAGAGGTACTGAGGTATTGAACTGTGGTCGAAGTGGCGGCCTCAGGTGTTGAGGTGGATAAGGAGGAGGAATGGGAATCGATGGAACTTGCGAAGCTCGAAGATGTTGGATTTCTTCATTGGCTTGTTGCAATTGTTGTTGTAGAGATGCTATGAATCCGTTATCCATTATCCTGCAAAAATAGCTCAAAGAGAACTCGAAGAAAAGGTTAGTACTAAGGCGCACTTTTCACCGAATGAAATTTTTCTCAAAACGGAGCCCCACGGTGGGCGCCAAACTATTTATGTAAAAAATTACACAAGTCGATGTCGTAAAAAAATTTGTGTAAGGCTTAACCGTCGAGAGAAAGAAATTACAATCGGTAATAAGTGCGAGAAAATAAAATAAGACAGAGGAATTGATAACGCAGAAAAAACCTCACGACGGAGGAAAAAACCTGCGGTCGACCTAGGAAGTAAGTCGACAGTGCACTATGATCACCAAACAGGGGTGATGTCCTTCAAGTTTACAGCTCTGGTCGTACGATTACAAAGGAAATGACAATGAAATCGAGTGTAAATTACAACTGATTGTTAAGAATAATGAATAATATAGCTTGTGAACTTCGGTGAGACTTCGTGTCTTCAAATGTTGACTTGATTCTCCTTATATAGTAGCTTGAGAGTAACCGTCCAACGGTACTGTTGTTCATCAATGTTCAAATAGTAACTGTCCAACGGTATTGTTGACTATTAATGCTCGGTTTATAACTGTCCAACGGTATTGCTGAAAGTTATTGTCCAGATTGTAACTGCTGCGATAATCTTGCTTGTAACGGTCGATCTTTTGATGTCGTCGGCTTCCATCGAACGATATATAATTTAAGATATGTCCATTGTAATGATGTACTCCAACGATCATAGCATAGTACTCAATCTCATATTTTCTCAAAGGTGGACAATTGTTAGAAATGATAATCAGCTTTCCTGCATCAAAGATACAAACTTCGTATGTTTATTCGTTAGTACTGTCGTACGACATAATAGGCATCGTTCGACCTATTCGTTGTATCTGTTCGATGCTTAATGATCTTTGTTCGATGGTTCCTTTAGGTTTTATCTCAGGACCTTATCTTAATACAGGATTAGTTTTAATCGTTGTTTAGAGATTCAATGGATGGAATTGTCGTGGATTAAACCAGAGATTTGGGTTATCGCGTATAACAACTGCGTTATGGTTTGAACAGGGGAGGAATTTGTGAAATTTTAAAGGTCCGAACGGAAGCAATGTTACATGGAGTACCTTAGATTATGTGGGCCTTGTATATTACCTGAATACGGTGTACTTATGTACTGCGATATTTGTCTTAGATACGATATTTGTCGTGGCGCTCAGTTTGTTGTAGGAGCAGGATGGATCGTGGCTTCGACTCGAGATTTGTTCTTCATTGCTTTTAGATTTTTAGTCTTGATCGTTATCCATTATCCTGCAAATGTTTAAACGATCTAAGAAAGTTAGTACTAAGGCGCCTTTAATGATTTTTCAAAACGACCCACGTCCCATAACATTTATGTAAGATTACACAAGTCGATTCGTAAAAATTTGTGTAAGCTTAACCGTCAGGAAAATACTCGGTAAAAGTGCTTAAGACAGAGATTAAACGCGAAAATAGACGAGGAAAAAATGCGTCGACCTAGGAAGTAACGACAATGCACTAGCCCCAAACAGGTGATGTCCTTCAAGTTACAGTCTGTCGTCATACATAATAATCGAGTGTAAATTACACGTGTTAGAATTGAATAATATAGCTTGTGAACTTTAGACTTCGTCTTCAATGTTGACTGATTCTCTTATATAGTAGCTTGAGAGTAACCGCAACATGTGTTCATCATGTTCATGTACTGTAACGTAGATATAATGCTCTTTATACTGAAGGTATTGCGAAGTTATTGTCCGAATTGTAACTGCTGCGATAATTTGCTTGTACGGTCGATCTTTGTTCGTCGGCTTCATCGAACGATATAATTTAAGATATGTCCATTGTAATGATGTACTCCAACGATCATAGCATGTACTCAATCTCATATTTTCTTCAAAGGTGGACAATTTTTAGAAATGATAATCAGCTTTCCTGCATCAAAGATACAAACTTCGTACTTTATTCGTCGTAGTACTGTCGTTACGACATATAGCATCGTTCGACCTATTCGTTGTATCTGTTCGATGCTTAATGATCTTTGTTCGATGGATTCCTTAGGTTTTATCTCAGACTTATCTTAATACAGGATTATTGTTTTATCATGTTGTCTTACGAATTAGGTCGTTTGTCTGCGATGATGTAAGATTTTACCCTAACAATTTGCCTGTTTGAATTTCAAATCTGGGGGGCTAACTGTTATGGTGAAATTCTAAACGCCCGACCGACGAAATTATAAGATCAAATATTACAGGACGTATCTTGTATTTAAACAGGGTTCTTAATACCGAATACAGCAGACATATTTGTCTTACGATTTTGTCGTTCGTCTTACGTTTTTGTCGTACGTCTTACGATTTCGTCGTTCGTCTTACGATTTTGTCCTTCATTTTACGATTTTATCCCTCGTCTTACGATTCTGTCATTCGTCTTACGTTTATATCGTACGACGTCTTAATATTTCTACGACCGTCTTAAGATTTCGTAAGATGGTGATTATCTAACCTATAACTGCTGGTTTAATGTTTATTAACGCAGGATTAAAGCTCATGAATGCTTAGTAGATGTAACCGACAATGGACATAAAGCACAATTAATGGTGATCGACCGTTACAAATGTCGCCATTAAGAGTATTAACTAGCGGTTACAAGTTTTCCACTATATAAGAAACACTCCGGCTCATTTGGAAGGCCCCCGATAACCGATACAACGAATCATCTATCTTTTCTCTCGAATTCATTTATACTTGCACGTTACTTTCGCATGACATGTGTTTATCTCTTTGTTGTAACGTAAGATAAGCTATTGTACTACGAAGGATATCACCCCTTATTGGTGATATGTAGTTCAACGTCGACTATTTCTTAGTCGGCCGCGGTTTTTACTTTTTACCCTCGATGGGGTTTTCCGCGTCACCAAAATCTCATGTCTTTTTCCTTATTTGTTTTGTGCACGATTTATTGAAGTTTCATTTCTCTCGCCGGGATAACAATCATAAGCGAACCTTAATTCGTCCGTAGATGCGATTTTTAACATCAACAATTTGGCGCCATCCGTGGGACCCCGCCTTGACAAAAAGTTTCAAGAATTACGTGCGATTCTACTAACATTTTTCTTCGTATTTTTTGCTTCTATAGGGAATTGGCATTTAGATGCATCGTTGAGACTTTGAAAAAAGATTTGAAATTCAAACTGACTTTGAAATTCAAATCTGGGGGGCTAACTGTTATGGTGAAATTCTAAACGCCCGACCGACGAAATTATAAGATCAAATATTATAGGACGTATCTTGTATTTAAACAGGGTTCTTAAGACCGAATACAGCAGACATATTTGTCTTACGATTTTGTCGCTCGTCTTACGTTTTTGTCGTACGTCTTACGATTTCGTCGTTCGTCTTACAATTTTGTCCTTCATTTTACGATTTTATCCCTCGTCTTACGATTCTGTCATTCATCTTACGTTTATATCGTACGACGTCTTAAGATTTCGTACGACCGTCTTAAGATTTCGTAAGATGGTGATTATCTAACCTATAATTGCTGGTTTAATGTTTATTTATGCAGAATTAAAGCTCATGAATGCTTAGTAGATGTAACCGACAATGGACAAAAGCACAATTAATGGTGATCGACCGTTACAAATGTCGCCATTAAGAGTATTAACTAGCGGTTACAAGTTTTCCACTATATAAGGAACACTCCGGCTCATTTGGAAGGCCCCCGACAACCGATACAACGAATCATCTATTTTTTCTCTCGAATTCATTTATACTTGCACGTTACTTTCGCATGACATGTGTTTATCTCTTTGTTGTAACGTAAGATAAGCTATTGTACTACGAAGGATATCACCCCTTATTGGTGATATGTAGTTCAACGTCGACTATTTCTTAGTCGGCCACGGTTTTTACTTTTTACCCTCGATGGGGTTTTCCGCGTCACCAAAATCTCGTGTCTTTTTCCTTATTTGTTTTGTGCACGATTTATTGAAGTTTCATTTCTCTCGCCGGGATAACAATCATAAGCGAACCTTAATTCGTCCGTAGATGTGATTTTTAACATCAACAATTTGGCGCCATCCGTGGGACCCCGCCTTGAGAAAAAGTTTCAAGAATTACGTGTGATTCTACTAACATTTTTCTTCGTATTTTTTGCTTCTACAGGGAATTGGCATTTAGATGCATCGTTGAGACTTTGAAAAAAGATTTGAAATTCAAACTGACTTTGAAATTCAAATCTGGGGGGCTAACTGTTATGGTGAAATTCTAAACGCCCGAACGACGAAATTATAAGATCAAATATTACAGGACGTATCTTGTATTTAAACAGGGTTCTTAAGACCGAATACAGCAGACATATTTGTCTTACGATTTTGTCGTTCGTCTTACGTTTTTGTCGTACGTCTTACGATTTCGTCGTTCGTCTTACGATTTTGTCCTTCATTTTACGATTTTATCCCTCGTCTTACGATTCTGTCATTCGTCTTACGTTTATATCGTACGACGTCTTAAGATTTCGTACGACCGTCTTAAGATTTCGTAAGATGGTGATTATCTAACCTATAATTGCTGGTTTAATGTTTATTTATGCAGAATTAAAGCTCATGAATGCTTAGTAGATGTAACCGACAATGGACATAAAGCACAATTAATGGTGATCGACCGTTACAAATGTCGCCATTAAGAGTATTAACTAGCGGTTACAAGTTTTCCACTATATAAGGAACACTCCGGCTCATTTGGAAGGCCCCCGATAACCGATACAACGAATCATCTACGATTTCTCTCGAATTCATTTATACTTTCATATTTACATATGACATTTGTACTTACGACTCAGGTTACTTTCGTATGTCTTATGTTTATCTTTACCTTGTAACGTAAGACGGACTATTGTACTACAAAAGGCATCACCCCTTGTTGGTGATACATAGTTCAACGTCGGCTATTTCTTAGTCGGCCGCGGGTTTTTCCTCCGTTGAGGTTTTCCCGCGTCACCAAAATCTCGTGTCTTTTTCCTTATATGTTTTGTGCACGATTTATTGAAGTTTCATTTCTCTCGCCGGGATAACAATCATAAGCGAACCTTAATTCGTCCGTAGATGCGATTTTTAGCATTAACAAGGACTATTGTACTCTTAGCACGTTCTAACGCTGCACCGTAACAGGGCGGCCATACGGAACGTGACTAGATGCAGCGGAAGCCGTGGATCCAAATGCAGATAGTCAAGAAGGGATTTGCACCTCTGCTATATAGAGATATTTCCGGGCCCCTTGACGATTGAGATTTGCAGAAAACGTGTGGCCACGCTCGGATAGAATAACAGTTGTTATTTAGTAATATCCGTTACTACAGGCAATCGAAATCAGATTCAAGAAATACTTGAATTCGAGAAATTAATTCTCCACTCCATGTCTCAAATTCATTTTAGAAATATCGCGTGCAAAAGGAATGAACCTGTGTACAAATTCAAGCGTGAATTGTATCTCTGGATATAAGAGATCTTATAACCTGGTAAACCTAAGTGTCTGGCTAGGGACCTCCTTAGGCTAATGGTAACAGTACAGTTACATGTCTGGCACAAGTGGGAGTCTGTAAGGATTATGTGCAAGACAGTAACAGAGGATTACCATGTCCAATGTTATAAGACACTAGTAGGTCACACCGCTACACACCTAATTGAGAATATTTGTGTGTGAGAAATAAATAAGAAGAGAATGAAATAAATAATAAGTTAATTATTTATTAGATTAATTAATCAGTTAAATTAATTAGTTAAGTAATTAAGGAATTAAGGAATTAATTAATGAGATAATTATAAGGGTGCGTTTGGTATGATGGACAGGGTGGGACAGCACATGACAGAACAGTCCTGTCCCATGTTTGGCACACCCTTATCTTGGACTAACTAGAACAAGCTAGAACAACTCATGGGACAAGCTTGTCCACTCTCTACCCCATGGAACTAACTAGAACAAGGTTTCTTTGACATATTTACCCTCACCATCTATAGCCTCTCATATTTAGAACACTACCCTAGCTTTCATCACCGCCTCCCACACCTCTCCTCGCTGGCCTCACCTTACGTCGCCGGCCGTCGTTGTCGGCCGTCGTCTCCGGCCTCACCACTCGTCCTCACCGCTCTCATCTCCGTCACACCTCACCACCTCCGTCGACCTCGTCTCCGTCACACCTCGCCACCTCCGTCGACCTCGTCTCCCTAAATCGCTGCCGCCGTTGACCTCGCCGCCGGACCTCACCGTCGCCGTCGCCCTCAATGGTTCTCACCGGCGACATGCTTCTCACCAGCTACCTGCTTCACCGTCAACATCCCTTTGCAAGATATGAAATCAGTTTGGGTAGTCGATTTGGCTATTGTTGCAATTTGAGTTTTGCTGTTTGAATTGATAATGGATTTGGTCATTGATTTTTGCTGCTTTGAATTGATAATGATTTGGTTAATAGTTGATAATCAATTTGGTTAATTATTGGTAATCGGATTCTTATTTTGAGTAATCATTTGATAATCCATTTGGTTAATTGTTGCAAACCAGAGGTAAATTGGTCATTTTAAATAGTTCTGTCCTGTCCAGTCCACTCATATAATGTCTTACCAAACGCTGGACAGCTGTACTGTCCTGTTCTGTCCTGTCCTGTCTCATCCTGTCCTGTCCTGTCTGCGTACCAAACGCACCCTAAAGGAATTATAATCAGATACAATCACTGCCTTATTTATCTCTATAAATAAAGGCTTAAGGTGATTTATCAGTTGATTTTTATTTTTCTCCGAAAATTACTCTCTCTCTCTCTCTTCTTACTACCGCCGCCGGCCTCCTCTCACACACAACGACCGGAGCGTTTTTTCGATCAGTCACGGTGGTCTAACAACCCTCTCACGTGGTGCCAGTAGTGGTGTATCCCCTGCTTGCTTTCCGGAAATTTTATCGCACAAGGTAAGCTAATCTGATCAACCCTCTTTGAATCTGTAAGGTTTAGGATTGGATCCGTTCTTGGGAATCTAGGTTTTTATTATCCGCTGCGTGTATGTTTTTTGTTGCCTGCGATTCCCAACAATACCCCCACGTTCTTCTAGGTGCAATACCTTGAAAGTACAGATTTCAATATAATTATTCAAACAAAAACAAGAGGGTTGAACAAATTCTAGAGAAGAGGAGCTTATTTAAGTTAATTGTTTTATTCCAATTCATAATTGCTACTATTGTAATGTAAGAATAAAAATGGCTCTTATCTTTTTGTTGATATGGCCAGTTATGTAGGACACCAGTTCTATAAACTTGTATAGTAAGAACAAAAACGACTCTTATATATCATTGATGTAGTCAACATAGAGTAAATTACATTGATACATCTCTTTTTCCTACCATTTCACCGCCATTGTCTCTTCTTCTCAATATAATCCATCATGTTTCTTAAACTCGAATGGCATCATAACACGAAAGTGTCACAAGACACTTCAACAAGAATGTGAAAGCTAAGATATTGCAACAACGCGATTACGTCCAATGATGAGTGTTTAAAAACTCCAAGGAATAGAATGCATGTAAGTTAGGGATGGCAGTGGGCCGATTACGGGTCGAAGATTGGTCCCCTCGTCCTCGTCCCCGCTTAAAAAACCACACGGATTTAAAAAGGGATCCCCATCGTGTAATCGGGGGAAAGCCTAAGTTATAAACTTAGGGTTGCAAAATGGGTTAAAACAAGTCATTACTATTGTAGATAAGTTTAAAGACATATTACAAACAGTTTCACAAGAAGTGAAATATACACTTAATTATACATAAAATATGGACACATAAACCCGATTTGTGTGTTAGAGGGAAGTTCTAAGATCCTAGAGAAGGCCATGTCACATGAGGTGGAAAAAAAGCAATTGTTGAAGTATCTTGATTTGAAAAAAAAATCAAGAAGAATGTGAGGCAACATTTCCACGATAATATATGTAACGCCCCGTTTTCATTTTTAAGATATTTATTTAATTGGATTAATTTTAATTAAGTTACTTCTGGGCCTTGGACTTAACTGGATGGATTTTAGTCAAGATGGGCTTGACTTGTTTGCTGTGGGCTTGGCCCATGTACTTAAGTCCCTTGGAACCCTTTTTGGGAGTCATTTAGCAAAGAAAAGGGAAAGGGAGAGGGATTGAGAGAGAGAGAGAGAGAGGGAGACACAAAGCAGAGAAAGAGAGAGGAAGTGCCTACGAAGCCGGAACCCTCGTCACTCTCGTCTAATTGCCGTCGTTTTCGCATAAGGTATATCGTTAGTTCTTTCGTAGCGTTATGTTCTTAGCGATTAGGGTTTGTTTTGATTGATCTTTGGATTAATAATCGCTAGATTCGAGTGTGGTCGTGTTGTTTGATTGTTGATAGTCGATTGGGAGTTGTTAGAACGAAACACCTTTAATTGAAACCGGGAGATGATAGGAAAAAGTAATGGTTTAAGATTCGGAACTGTCAACTAGAGCTTCAAGACGGGGGTGAGCAATGCTTACTATATGTTACTTGCTATTCTAGTTGATATGTTGAGTATGATATGGATGAGTACATTTTCTTGTGAATGTGGTACTAGTGGTACCAATGTTAATTGAATTATGAGAATGATATGAATGTTTGGTTTTGATGATGTTTATTAAGCCAGTTAATTACCTAGCTAGTTGGTAAATTGGAATACTTAAGGACGGTATCAAAAGCAAAATTGTACATTGTTGGATTTTGGTAAGGGGTTGTTGGGCATGTTCTTATTTGATTGTTGCCTAATGATCTTAGACCCGATTTCTACACTTGCTTCGGTTATAGTAGTACAGGCCCAAATAATAGGACTACTATATACGCCAGTATGAAGTTGCCTTTGATTAAGTCTTGGTAATTTCAATTGACTATTGATAGTTAGGGATTGATTGTTGCGTTGTTTGTTAGCATGGCTTATGTGACTAGGATCATGTATGATGCAACTTATGTAAGCTGAAAGATATATCGTGTATGTGTAGAATTGCGTGTGCACTATTAGTTAAGCAGCGAAGATGGATAGGACTTGTGGTAATCAACTCCTAGTCTTTTGCCGTGCATTTTGTCTATTAAAAGTGTCCTAGTTTTGATGAGGATTGATAAGACTGTATAAATAGACTGCATATCTACGATCAATAGATTTAGTTGACCTTTCAGTGAATCAGGATGCCTAGTGATGAAGTTAAGATCAAATTTGTATCGTTATGTGGGAATCTCGTGGAGAACTCTCTGGCATGTTCTTGTTTGATTGTTGCTTGGGGGTTCGAAACACGATTCTCACATCTGGCTTGTTTATAGTAGTACGGGCCCCGTACTATTATAAACGCCGGTACAAATTGGATTTTGTCAGAATTATAAGGAATCCTGAGAATCTAGAGGGGGAGTGGATGCGTGGTATGGATACACAATAGGTTGAGTTTGGTCTATAGAGACAGTTTAGAGATCGGTTGCACTATAGGTTAGTTTGGCCTATAGAGAGAGTTTGGAGAGCAGTTTGACTATAGAACATTCAATCAATTGATAATAATCCTAGAGCAGTGCGGTTAAGAATGTGTGTAGTGCCTGTCGACAAGTAGGAAATAGTTTGTTTCTCACGAGGCATATCGAGTTATTGACTCCTTTTAATGTTGGAAAACGTTTATAAAAGTCAGCGTTACTTGGTTTTAGGTTAGCCTAACCAAGTTTATAGGTATCTTAAGCTTAATAATTTCACATTCCACCAACATGAAACAGTTGTCACAAACTCCATCCCTTTCTTAATGTCCTCCTTAGGGTTACACACCCATGTTTAATACCCCTCGAGATGCCTCAGCCTAATTGAACTACCCTACACCTCAATAGTTGGCAGTGCTTTGATACCATATGAAACTCCCTTAGCCCGAAGCAACAAACTGATTGATACCTGGATATGTCATTGGACAAAAAGTCATGAGTTTGAAAACCGATCAAAAAATTTCAACACACGTACCTCTATATGCGAATTTTCATATTCATGGTCATATTCCAATATATTAAATTTGGATCTATTCATATATGCCCATGAAATCAAACCACATGATCGATTTCTCATATTTGCATCCGACGGTCTAAGGGAGCATCTTAGCAATCAGGAAGCAGTTCATATAGTCAAAAATCATCATGATGCAAGATTCTCATAAAGTCCATTTTCATCGCATTACAATAATAGGCACATTAAATTATTCATTGGTTCATTCGACGAAGTTTCCAACAATATCTTTTAGATAACTAAAACTCGCAATTAATACATATAGTAGTGGTTTTTTGTACTAGTTATAATTCCCATGTTATAAACTTAGGGGTGCAAAATGGGTTAAAACAAGGTAATACTATTGTAGACAAGTTTAAAGACATTACAAACACTTCACAAAAGTGAAATATACACTTTATACAAAGAATATGGCACATAAACCCGAATTGTGTGTTAGAGGGAAGTACTAAAAGGTCGGAAAAGGCCATGTCACATGAGGTGGGTAAAAAGCTACCGATGCAGTACTCAGATTTGAAAGAAAGTATAGAGGAATGTAAGGCGACATTTTCATGACAACATATAAATGTAGGGCCCCATGTTGTCTCTCATAGGTGGTGACATCAAACTCTTACCAAAAACTCTTGTATCACCATCAACAACCATCGAAGTAGGTATCTCTAGCTAATTTTTCCAGTTATTGGTTGGTGGATAGAGGAAAGATATCCCCGTGCACAAGGCTCTACCCCCACGTTCTTCTAAGTGCAATACCTTGAAAGTAGAGATTTGAATATAATGATTCAAAGAAAAAAAAGAGGGTTAAAGAGTGTGACATCCGTCAATTTTTTTTTGGCCTTCAGGTTAGCTACTCGTTTAATCACTCTGTAGTATTTCCGTAGGCTAAAAATTTAGTTATTTAAGTCTTTGAATGAAACTAGGTTAGTTGCGTGAAAAAGTTAGGTTAAAACCTAAAAGTTCCGAAAATTTGGCCCGAACAAGCCCGAACCGGCCCGAAATCATCCGGTAATCCTATAATGCCAAACTTTGAAAACGAAATGTACGAAATAAAGAATTTTATTAAAAATATGTATAAACTGATCCATATAGTCCAAAAATTCTCTCGAAAAATCGGTTCCTACCGAAAATCGCCGAAACCCGACACTGCGTTTGAAAACGCAGTGTAAATTTCTACACTGTTAAAAAAAAAAAAAAGAGAAAGATGAGAGGGTGGGGTGGGCCCCACATGGCCGGCCACCCCCCTCCCAAGATCTCTCTCTCTCTTCTCTTTAATCCCTAATCCCTTTCCCCAAATCCATAATCATTTCATTTTCAAAAATCTCTCTCTCTCTAAACCCATTTTCTCTCTTCCTTCTCTCTACAATCTTCATAATTTCCAGCCCTAAATTCATCTTCAAGGTCAGATTTTTGAGGTTTAAAGACCACATTCAAAGATTAAAGTATCACAAACACAAGGTAAGATAGTTAGGTTAGAGTTTAACTTCGTTTTTCAACCATTTTAAGCTTTGTTTTCATGTTTCTTGAGGTTTAAACCTCCTCCTATGGATTCTTAATCCTTATTGTTGTTTGGGAAAGAGATTCAACCTTAGAAATGTTGGAAAAACAATCTAAGAAGGTGAGAATCTATGATTTCCCCATAAGAACACAAATTTGGATGCAAAAATTCTTGTTAATGTTGTTTTAGACCATCAATCTTGGGCTAGACTTGTTTGATAGTTCATGCATGAGCTTTGATGGTATCAAATCTTGGTTAGTTTGTTTTTCATTTGAACAATCTGATTTGGGGGTAAAATAGTAAGAAAAACCCCAAAGAGTTATGATTTTATGTGTTTTATTGGTGGATATGATGTTGGATTTGAGACAGATTCTGTCAAGATTTTTGCATGTACTTTACACGACTCAAAAAGGGTCTTTTTGTATTCATTTCTTTATGAAATTTTTATGGGATGATATTTAAGGTGTTAGGGTTCAAACCCCACTGGATTTGCATAAAAACACCAAAATTTGAGTTCAAACCATCTTGAAACATTTTCGTGTGCAACAGCACTTGGTCAGGAACTTGAGTCACATTCATGCATGCATAACTCTTTGATAAATCATCCAAACTACAAACTTTTTGATTCTAAACTCAAGTATTCTGAGTTAGCTTTCTATAGAATCCAAAATCAAGTCATTTAGAGTAGTTTTGAGGGTTTAACCAATGAAAACAAATTGATAGTGCAATCTGTCCCATGATGGCAGAACCACATGCACAACTTCAAAGAGGCATATCTCCCTCAAAAATCACTCTAATGATTTGAATCTTGTCTCATTAGCTTGGTATGTGTGTTGGTTAGAAAATCCCTTTTGAAATTCGTGAATTAGTGGTGTAATGAATTATCTATGAGTTAAACTTTACCAAAAGGTATTCTGGAATTTCAGCTTGTACCACTGATTTTGTAGAATTATTTAAAAATAGTAAAAGAACTCTAAAAATTGTGAAATTTGGTGGAATTGTTCCTAACATCCCCTAATTCAGAGGGTAAAAATTTAAGGACTTAATATTTAGAGGACCTAAGTTCAAAGTAGCAATTTCTACAACTCAAAATTTGTGACAGATTCTGGAAATTTCATAAAAACCCAATTTTATAAACTTTGAACTTCCAAAATGTTTGGAAGACTTTCAAATGTGACAAAATGAATTTTTATTAGGTTGGACTATAAAAATAATATAATGGCATTATATGGATTTCGGTACGATTTTTGATAAGGACCGTTGGACCTAGAACTTACGTTAAAATTACGTGTTTGATAGGACGACCCTAGTTCGGAGCCGGGATTTAGGTCACGCATCAACCCTTACGAATCCGCACTAAACACCCGAGGTGAGTATTCACAGCCCCATTTTTACCGTTTTTACGAAGTTTTTGGGGTGAAAAGCATGCTTATGAATAAATGTGTTTAATTGTGAAAATGTTGTGAAATGGATTTTTAGTACCAAAGAGAATTGAAATGCAATATGTTAATGAGATGAAATGTTATGTGATTATTGAAATGAAATGTTTTCTTGAAATGAAATGAAATGAAATGTTTTGTGTATATTGAAATGAAATGAAATAGAAATGTGTTTCGAGTATTGAAATGAATTGAAATGAAATGAATTTGAGTATTGAAACAAAATTGAAATGAAATGAATTTGAGTATCGAAATAAATTGAAATGAAATGCAATGTGAGCTAAATTATGATATGTTGAAACATGATATAGTGAGCACAAAAATGAAAATGTCCCCTGCACTACTATTAACCCTTACAAATTGGGCCTATGATACAAGTGGATAGCGCTATTTGGATTGACATACCCACCTAGAACTGACGAGTAATAGGTGCACTGTATTGAAAAATATTCACCCCGGCTGGAATTAGTTTTCCCCGGCAAGGTTGGATAGGGGCGTAGCTATGTCATAAAATGAAGGATTGTAGTAACTCACTAATGCATATCATGTAATTAACACATCACTTGGAAAATTTACTCACTGTTTGATACCAAACTGCTATTTTTGGGGTGAATGAACTGATTCACCAAACTGGTTACAAAACATATTGCGAATAAACGTCTTATCGGAATGGATATTGTACATAACTGTTTTGCATCTATAAAACCTGTGAACTCACCAACTCTTGTAGTTGACACTTGTTTAACATGCTTTTCAGGAAATCCGAAAGTTTGATCAGGTCTTTAGTGGAATGTTGTGTTCACCAATCAAGACAATGTCTATTTTGTTTAAGTCTGTAAAACTTGAATTATGGTTGGGTTGTAATACTTTTTAAACTATTTTAATTTATATTATGAATGATTGGTGTGGTTTATCTCCTATCGCGATGAAATCTTAACTGTTACACCTCGCGGTTCCGCTTTAGCGGGGTGTTACAGATTTGGTATCAGAGCCATAGGTTATAGAGAACATCGGTTTTTCATAAAAACCAAGTACTATAACCCGCTTTTTCCAAAATAAGTTAAAACTTTTAAGATTTCAAAGAATAGGAGAATTAGATACTAGAATGATTAATATAGGTGTTATTCTGATATATCATAGATATGCGGAGCCTGATCACCTACGCCTAGCCACGATATAAGTAGGATAAGACTTATAAATTGATCATACTGTTAGGGTTTAAAAGTTGAAACTTTCTGAAAATTTCCTGAAAAATGTGAAATTGTGTGAGTTTGCATATGACATGTACAAAATTACTTATTTCAGAAAAATTTTATTTTCCCGTAAATTAACTAAATTCTTTTATCGCAGTATCATGTCTCACGAGACAGACCCATCCGAGTACCGATCTCACGGGTCCCCTGAGCACCCCGGTAGCGAGAACGGTAACTCCCGATCTCGGACCGCCGTGCTAGAGCGGGATCCCTATAGCGACAGTGACGCTGATTCTCATCAGGTCCCTGCCCGGTCCGCCAGCCCGGCGCGACCCTTTGGGCCTGAGACGCACTATGGCCTCAGAGGCAGGCGCACCGCTCGGAAGAGCGTGCCTCTGCCTACCCGGATGACCTTCCGCATTCCCACCGGGGATGGGGCGGGACCATCACGGGTCAGGGGCCAGGGTGGGTCATCGTCGTCCTCGTCGTCCTCATCATCAGGATCCCCGCCGCCTTACCGACCATCGTCGCCGATCGTTCGAGTGCCTCCACCGCAGCCTGCCGCCCGACCACCGCCAGTCGCCCGACCCCCGCCGATAGCACCGATTCCTAGGCACCCGCACATGGCTCGTGCCCCGGTCCTTTGCCTGAGAGGCATGACCCCGACCGAGCGACAGGAGGTCGCTAGACTTGCCCGAGGCCAGGACGTTCATGAGCACCTTCTGGACCACCATGACCACATGATAGACTCCCTCCTTGGCGTAGCTGGGGCGGACAGCCAGCAGCTGTCCAGGATAGTGGCTCTCCTCAGCCACACCATGGCATCACTCCACCACCTGTATACGGTGGTGTATTTGGTGGTGACCGTGGTGGTGCTCCTGCTTATGTGGGCTGTTTGGAGGGTTAGGACCTAGGAGGTGGATTCGGTGACCAATCTTTTGATGAAAACTCTTATTTTGAGGCAGTATGCCTAGACTTGAACAATTTATGATTTATTATGGATGACTGTATGGATATGATCGTATTTTGAACTTGTTTGGTGATTTTACGACTTGGATCATGTTTTATTGAATGGAAGCTTTATGGTTTGATTTATGCTTTGTTTATGTGTTAGAAAATAACTACATGATTGACATGCCTATTATGGTTGCTTGAAATGTCTAAAAACGCTAGGATAAAATGATAGCATGAGTTAGTATGGCATTTAAATTGCGAAAAATAAGTAGAATTGCAATTACACTTAGAAAACGGAAAGTGTCATTAAAACTTGTGGGCATGGTGTTGTTTTAGAAATATGCCTCCAAGAAGAGAGAACCCGGACTTGACAAGGCTCGTATCGGAGCAAGTGATGGCTTCGTTACCCGGCATAGTCAGCCAGGTGGCTGCTGGGCTGAACACCAATCAAAACAACAATCAAGGGTCAAGGGAACGGGATTGTACATACAAATCCTTCCGAAGTTGCAACCCCAAAGAGTTCCATGGAACGGAGGGAGCTGTTGGATTGTTAACATGGATTGAAAGTATGGAATCAGTCCTTCACATAAGCAAGTACCTGGAAAGGAACAAGGTCGAGTATGCTGCTTGTCTGCTCCAAGGGCGAGCTTTGACTTGGTGGAACACCCAGGTACAAGTCCGTGGCCGTGACGCAACCGGTCAGATCACCTGGGAGGATTTCAAGAAGATGCTGAAGGAGGAGTTCTGTCCAAGAAGCGAACTTCAAAAGTTGGAAGCTGAATTATGGCGCCACGAGATGAAAGGAAACGACATCACCACATACACTACCCGATTTCACGAGTTGGCTAAGTTAGTACCCCATTTGGTGACGCCGGAACAAAACCGAGTCGATAGGTATGTTTGGGGTTTATCCCCCGAAATCAGAGGAAACGTGACGGCAGCTGATCCAAAGAACCTACAAGAGGCAGTTAACTTAGCAAACCGCCTTACCAACAACGCTATCCGGTCAGGAACGTTCTCGAGTGACAAGGCAAAGGGAAAGAGGAAGATGGAGGAGACTATCAAACCGCAATTCAGAGGAAAGTCGGGTAAAGATAGAAGAGTGACTAGGAGCTACGGAATGCAGACTCAAATAGCAGAAAAAGAAAAGGGGATGTCTCAGAGGGGTGGCAAATGCGGGAATCTTCATGCTGGGAGATGTGTTGTCTGTTCCAGATGTGGCAGGGGAGGCCATACTGACAAGGATTGTAGAAAGAGAGCCTGTTTTGAATGTGGAAGCTTCAATCACTACCGGAATGCTTATCCCAAGTTGAATGCGAGACCTTACGCAAATCAGGCGCAGCCGGCAAATCCAGGAAACCAAGGAAACCGAGGAGGACTAGCTCGGGGGAGAGCGTTTGTTATTGGGACGGAGGAAGCGAGGCAAAACCCAGACGTAGTTACAGGTACGTTTATTCTCAACAACCATCCTGCTTCTGTGCTTTTTGATTCCGGAGCAGATATGAGCTTTGTGTCGCTAGAATTTAGGCCTAAGATAAATAAAAAGTCACAGAATCTGAAAGAGGATCATGTAATCGAATACTCCAACGGAGAATTAGTTAAGGCTAGCAAAGTAATCAGAAAATGCACTCTAGGCTTAGCTGGAAAGGATTTTAGCATAGACTTGATCCCGATCAAGATAGGGAGCTTTGACATAATCGTCGGTATGGACTGGATGTCCAAGCATCGAGCAACAATATGCTGTGCTGAGAAGATAGTCGCATTACCATTACCTGATGGAGGACTACTCGAAGTGCATGGAGATAGGCCAAAGAGAGACATTAAGATCGTGACATATATGAAGATGCGAGGTCATCTACGGAAGGAATGCGTAGCGTTCATGGCACACGTCATAGATACAAAGGCAAAGGAAAAGCGAATTCAGGATATTCCAGTTGTGCGAGAATTTCCTGAGGTATTTCCGGAAGAATTACCTGGATTGCCCCCGCAACGACAAGTAGAGTTTCACATTGACTTAGTTCCTGGAGCAGGTCCCATAGCAAAGTCGCCTTATCGACTAGCACCGTCCGAGATGCAAGAACTGTCAAATCAACTTCAGGAGCTATTAGACAAAGGATTCATCCGACCCAGTTCATCACCGTGGGGAGCCCCTGAAAGGATTATGTGCAAGACAGTAATTAGGATCACTATGTCCAATGTTATAAGACACTAGTGGGTCACACTGCTACACACCCAACCCGAGACCTATTGGATTTATTGTGTGGAATAAATAATAAATTGTTTATTTATTATTTATCGGTAATTACTTAATTGATAAGTATAATTAATTAAGGTAATTATTGAGAGAGATATTTCTTAATTAACAAGTATGATTAATTAAGGAAATCTTTGAGAGACATATTTCTTGATTAACAAGAATAGTTAATTAAGGAAATTATATGGTTTGTGATTCTGTATCATTACCATGTATACCTATATAAATATAGGGTTAGGGTAATGGCAATAATCATCTGATTTCATTCTAACTTATTCACCAAGAATCACAAATCTCTCTCTCTCTCGCTCTCTCTCTCTCTTGTCGGCGTTGACACACACACACACACACACCGGGAGGTTTTTCCGATCAAATCCTAGGCGGTCTAGCAGCCAGTCTCACGGTGGTGCAGTAGCGGTGTATCCCTCACTAGCATCCGGAGGATCGTTTGTATCGTCTAAAGGTAAACGCGAGAAAACCCCCTTGATATAACTGTGTTTAATAAACTACGGATGGATCATTGTTCGGGTTAGGTTTTTATCCGCTGCGTAATTATTTATCTGTTTATCCGACCCGATAGAACCCAACAGTGGTATCAGAGCCACTTCCGTATGTTTATCAAACCTGTTTTGATGTTTAGGTTTTGATAAAATTGGTTTTAGGTTTTATAAAATCTGAAAATTTCGCGTTTTTGTTAAATTTTGATTTTATCGTTTATCCGGTAACTCGTGGCAATCGGCGGCGGAACGGCGGTGATAACCGGCCGGACCACCGGGCCGATCGCCGGACGAGTCGTAACCACCGAAGCCGTAAACGGCAACGGTGGTGGTGTTCGGTTTTGGACCACCGTAAGCCACCACACCACCGAAGCCGCGATGGCGACGGTGGTGGTGGCCGTTCTTCGCGTAAACCGCAAAACCACCACACCACCAAAGCCACAGTGGCGATGGTGGTGGTGGTCGTCCCAAATCCACGGCCGCACCACCGATCGGCTAAGGCAGCCACGGTGGTGGCGGCGTTTCTCGTTTACAATCGGCGAGGACGGCGGCGGCTTTTGCGCTGCTGCTGTCGGCCGTAGCCGCCGGTGGCGGTGGCGGTTCCTTGGCGCCGTTCATCGTCGCCGGTGGTGGGGGCGGTGGCTGTTTGTTCTCGGCGAGGAGGGCGGCGGCGGTTGCGCTTCGGCGTTGCCGTCGTGCGCCGGTGTTTTGATTAAACGCCGATCGGCCACGCCACGGTGGTGGCGGCCGATCGCTGCTGCTACTGTGGTGGTGGCGGCTGTCCAAGGCGGTAATCAACGGTGGTGCTCGAAATTGGCAGCGATAGGTGGTTCACGATCACAACCGCGGCCGAAGCCGCGGTGGTGGTTGTTTTTGTTTTTGATCGCCGGCAAGGCGGTGGTAGCGGCGTCCTCACCGCTATCATCGTCCGAGATAACCGATACCGATAATTGATAATGCTTATTTTACCATTATCAAACCGACGGATAAACGCGTTTTAGATAATTATCAGTTAGGATAGTTATCAGATCGTAATAATTTCTCGAATTGGATAAAGGTTTTAATCGTTTAATTGTTATCAATTTAATTTTATGAAATTATTATTAAAATCTTATTCTAATCCAGTTTAGATTATTACGGAAAACCAGTTTTATTGAAATCAGTTTAGTTAGTTTATTTTAAACTAGTTTTTGTTGTCATAGCCAAGCCCAAAGACCTATGGTTGTGTTTGATGCTCTTTTATCGTTTTATTATTCTATTCATGGTAAGGGAGGCCTGCGAGCCATTTACAACCCTTTTTGTACTTTAATTTTAAATAGTCTAGTTGGAAGGCCTGCGTGCCATTTGCAACTCAATTTTATATTTAGTTAAAATAGAATAGTTCCAAAGGAGTAAAACTCGAAGACGGAGCTTCGCACGACCGGAGATGTTGGAGCCAGTGGGAGCACCAAGATTTCATGCCTTGTGGTTGTTTAGTCACATAGGATTTTGGACCGTCAGTTCTCGTGTTGGCTCACGAGACTGACAATAGATCTGGGCAAAAGCTATGACACTGTCTTGTTTTTATCTGCGTGGTTGATTATGATTGCTTAGTCTTAGATAAAAACAAAATTTTATGAAATCAGTCAAAAGAGTTCGATTACAGTTTGTTTTTCGAACCAGTCTTTTTCAAAACTAAAAACTGGCTAAATCCTTAGGAAAATCTTAGATCAGTTAGTGTGATCCATTTGTGGACACCTTTGGCGTAAGGTACGTTGGGCTCGAAGGAGTCGAACCTTTAGCCCCACGTTCAAACCCCAAGCTGAAGGGGGTGAAAAGACTCTGCGATATCGGGGGGTACCGACCAGAGTACATCCAGTTCAAAATGGTGCGATCTATTTTGGTAGTTGTTACAACTCACCGGGTGGTACCGGGCCAAAACACACTAGAGGGACTAAATATGCACGGATTCAAGTATCCGATGTCCCGACGATCTAGAAGTCGTATCTTCGTTTAAAGATGCGATTGGTATAAGTAGTTACCTACCAGAAATAGCATGGATTGGCTTGCGTGAGCAAACCGCCTGTCAATTCATGTGAAATATGGATTCTAGTCTAATATAATTATTGTTCTAAGGTAATAATTTATTAGAAGTACAATCAGATAACTAAATCGGAATTTTATATTTGTCTGTAGATGTCTGCTATTATCTTTTATTCACCTGAGGAATCTCTCCGCCTGATAATGGGGAAATGGAAGCTTACAGGCCAAAATTTTCCAGTCTGGAAAATGCACCTTGACAATGTCTTGGATGCACAGGGTAAGGGTACGTGATAGAGAAACCCGTCTCACGACCCGGTTGCAATGCTCCTGAAAAGGACTTTGCAGAATACTTCAAATTCATGGCTGACGAATCTGATGTGATGTCGATTCTGTCCTTTTCTACCTCACCCGAGTTTACTGCTGATTTGAGGGTTAGATATAGCCATGAGGTCGTGAAGAATATAGAGAACCAGGTGGGTTTCTATAAGAAGAGTGGGAAGTATCTAATCATGAAAGAGATCTATTCTCTGAAACTGGAAAAGGGTCAATCTGTTAAAGAGCATCTCCTAGAGATGAGGAAGCTCTTTAAAAGTTTGTCACGCATGGGATACAAAGTTGTCCAGGAGGAACTTGTGCATCTCATGTGGTTCTCCCTCACTGATGAGATACGTAACACAGTTAGTGCGTACATTGGAGAACCAAAGAGAGACGTGGCAAAGCTTCATGAGGATATTTTGGCCAGTTTGGAGCCAAAAACTGCAGCACCTGCTGACCTCATGGACACGGATTGGATTGACGAGCTGGGAGATCTGAGTTGCCCAGAATGCGGTAGCAAGGATATTTGTGCTCACTCGATGGACATCGACCAGCTGGACATCGGTTTACCCGATGCACCAGGTATCTTTATGATAGACTGTTTGATCACTTCTTATGAATCATGGGTACTTGATACAGGCAGTGGTAATCACATTTGTAATCATTTACAGGGATTCAAAAGAAGGGAGATGCTGGGGAAGGACCGTTCGAACCTAAGAGTCGGCGAAGGCCAGATGCTTGTAGCTGAGTCTATAGGGTCTTACAGTCTTAGTTTACCCTCGGGTCTAGTATTGGAACTTGAAAATTGTTACTATGTTCCTAGAATGATCAAAAATGTTATTTCTTTCGATTTACTTGTAGACCAAGGGTTTTTCTATAAATATGATTATAAACTTATCTCTTGCTTTAAAAATGATATCTTTTATTTCAAAGCAACTCCCTCTAATGGTCTATATGTGTTAAATCTACAAGAAAATAGAGAAGTCTATCATATAAGTAAACGATCCAAGGATATTGAGGATCAGACTTACCTCTGGCATTGTCGTCTAGGTCACATAAACAAGAAACGCATAGAAAAACTCCAGAAAGGAGGACTCCTTGGGTCTTTCGATTTTAAACCGTTTGACAATTGCGAATCTTGTTTATCCGGCAAGATGACAAAGCAACCCTTCAACAAAGATAATGAAAGGGCAAATGATTTGTTGGGAATTATACACACAGATGTGTGTGGTCCCTTCAGTCATGAAGCTAGAGGAGGATACCGGTACTTCATCACTTTTACTGACGATTTCAGTAGATATGGTTATGTCTACTTGATGAGACATAAATCTGAAGCCTTTGAAAGATTTAAGGAATTTCAGAGTGAAGTACAGAATCAACTTGACAAGAAAATCAAGTTCCTAAGGTCAGATCGAGGTGGGGAATATCTGAGTCAGGAATTTAACAATCATTTGATAGAATGTGGGATTGTTTCACAACTCACACCTCCGTACACACCCCAGATGAATGGTGTGTCAGAAAGGAGAAACCGTACCTTGCTTGATATGGTAAGATCAATGATGTGTCGTTCCTCGCTACCAGTGTCATTTTGGGGACATGCGCTCGAAACAGCGGCCCACATACTGAACAAAGTGCCAACTAAATCGGTAGAAAAGACACCATATGAAATTTGGACAGGCAAGAAACAAAAATTGTCTTTTCTAAAGATTTGGGGTTGTGAAGTATATGTCAAGAGACCAACTTCTGAAAAACTCAAACCCAAATCAGATAAGTGCTTCTTCGTAGGATATCCCAAGACTACTGTGGGATACTACTTCTACAATCCTACCGAGAACAAAGTCTTTGTAGCTCGGGGAGGTGATTTTCTGGAGGATAAGTTCCTCAACCAAGAGGATACCAGGAATGATGTAGATCTACAGGAGGTAGAGGAAGATGACACTTCACCGATAGTTGAGCCAGTTGCTCAACAAGAATATGTTGAGACTCAACCGGAAACGGTTGAGGAGGTGCAAACACAGGACCTTCGCAGATCCACTAGGATAAGGCAAGAGCCAGATAGGTATCTTGGGTTCTTAGTCTCTCAGGATGATGGAGACTTGAATGAACCGACCTCCTATGGAGAAGCTGTATCAGGCAGTGAGTCTGAACAATGGCAGGAGGCCATGAAGGCTGAGATGCAGTCCATGTACGACAACCAAGTATGGGAGTTGACAGATTTACCCCAACACAGCAGGGCTGTTGGACGTAAATGGGTTTTCAAGAAGAAAACTGACATGGACGGTAATGTGCACACCTTTAAAGCTAGACTGGTAGCAAAAGGTTTCACGCAAACTCATGGTATTGACTATGATGAAACTTTTTCACCAGTAGCAATGTTAAAGTCTATTAGGATCTTGATGGCCATTTCAGCGTACTTCAATTACGAGATTTGGCAGATGGATGTTAAGACGGCCTTCCTGAACGGGAAGTTAACAGAAGACGTCTATATGGAACAGCCGGAAGGTTTCATAGATCCAAAGAATCCTAATAAAGTGTGCAAGTTGTTGAAATCCATATATGGATTAAAACAGGCATCTAGAAGTTGGAACTTACACTTTGATGAGCGAATCAAAGAATTTGGTTTTGCCAAGAGTGAGTTTGAACCATGTGTTTACACAAAGTTCAGTGGGAGCATAGTAACCTTCTTGGTCTTATATGTAGATGATATTCTACTCATTGGAAATGACGTACCAACTTTACAGAGTGTAAAGACTTGGTTAAGCAAGTGTTTCCAAATGAAAGACCTTGGAGAAGCCGCCTATATACTTGGTATAAAGATCTATAGGAATAGATCTAGACGGCTTATCGGGCTTAGTCAAAGTACATACATTGACAAAATCCTGAAACGATTCAGGATGGACGAATCCAAGAAAGGATTTATCCCAATGCAGCATGGCATAGTGCTAAGCAAAGCACAGTGTCCTGTTTCTAGTGAAGATCAGGACAAGATGAAATTGATCCCATATGCTTCAGCGATAGGATCAATTATGTATGCCATGTTATGTACAAGGCCCGATGTTGCTTACTCGATAAGTGTTACGAGCAGATACCAGCAGAACCCAGGTGAAGCCCATTGGGTGGCTGTCAAGAACATTCTCAAGTAC
This sequence comes from Centaurea solstitialis, assembly GCA_030169165.1. NCBI lineage: Eukaryota > Viridiplantae > Streptophyta > Magnoliopsida > Asterales > Asteraceae > Centaurea > Centaurea solstitialis. The sequence goes on from CM058041.1 coordinate 60,688,942, forward strand.
ATGAGACGCACAAAAGAAATGTTCTTGGTCTTTGGAGGATCTGAAGACGAGATTAGCGTCACAGGCTACACTGACGCTAGTTTTCAGACCGACAAAGATGATTTTAGATCACAGTCAGGATATGTATTTACCCTAAATGGAGGCGCGATCTCGTGGAAGAGCTCGAAGCAAGATACCATAGCGGATTCCACTACAGAGGCAGAGTACATTGCAGCATCAGATGCGGCAAAGGAAGCTGTCTGGCTCAGGAGTTTTATCACGGATCTAAGAGTTATAGCCAGTATCTCTAGACCCATTGATATTTACTGTGATAACTCTGGGGCAGTAGCGCAAGCGAAGGAGCCCAGAGAACATCACAAGTCGAGACATGTACTCAGGAAATATCACCTCATCCGAGAGATTATTGGAAGAGGAGATGTGAGAATATGCAAGATTCCGACGGATGAGAACGTTGCAGATCCGCTAACAAAGCCTTTAGCTAGAGCAAAGCATGAGGGCCATACTAGTTCCATAGGAATGCAGTACCTGGATACTAGTAGTTAGTTTATGTTATCGATTATCAATGTAATTTTTGAAACATTATGAAAGTTTATTTCACTGTGTGTTGGAAATAAAGAGATACTATTTTAAGATGTTTCAAGAAAAATTACTTTTCGCATATTTAAGGTTATCCATGATTTTTCACGAGTTCGAAAAAATCTAAAGTTCCGTAGCTACTTGTTAAGGTGGGAACCTTAGCAGGATTGTAACGCTATTATGAGTGTTTGGTGGTTTATTCAACGTAATGAGTAAAAGCACAAGTGATGTGGCCAAACATTCATAGATACTCATCAGAGTGTTTGAGTATTGGAAGTGACCAGTTTCAAGTCTGCTTCATGGAGCCTTTGTCATAAGCATTGACTTGATGATAGGTTGTCCTTTGACTTGAGATATCTGGTCTATGATCATGAGGACTACTGTACTCTTAGCATGCTCTAACGCCGCACCGTAACTGGGTGGTCATAAGGGGTATGACTAGATGCAGCGGAAGCCGTGGTTGTAGATGCGGATAGTCAAGATGGGATTTACACCTCCTACATGGGAGAGATATTTCTGGGCCCCCTGACGGTTAAGATTGGCAGAAATGCGTGGCCACGCTCGGATAGAATAACAGTGGGTTATTTGGAAGATCCGTTACTGCAGGCAATCGAGATCAGAGTCAGGAAATACTTGAGTTTATGATTGAACTATCTCAGCTCCATGTCAAAACTCACTTTAAAATATCGTGTGTAAAAGGAATGAACCTGTGTACAATTCAAATATGAATCGTATCTCTGGCTATAAGAGATCTTATAACCTGGTCAACCTAAGTGTCTGGCTAGGGACCTCCTTAGGCTAATAGTGACAGTTAAGTTACTTGTCTGGCACAAGTGGGAGTCTGAAAGGATTATGTGCAAGACAGTAATTAGGATCACTATGTCCAATGTTATAAGACACTAGTGGGTCACACTGCTACACACCCAACCCGAGACCTATTGGATTTATTGTGTGGAATAAATAATAAATTGTTTATTTATTATTTATCGGTAATTACTTAATTGATAAGTATAATTAATTAAGGTAATTATTGAGAGAGATATTTCTTAATTAACAAGTATGATTAATTAAGGAAATCTTTGAGAGACATATTTCTTGATTAACAAGAATAGTTAATTAAGGAAATTATATGGTTTGTGATTCTGTATCATTACCATGTATACCTATATAAATATAGGGTTAGGGTAATGGCAATAATCATCTGATTTCATTCTAACTTATTCACCAAGAATCACAAATCTCTCTCTCTCTCTCGCTCTCTCTCTCTCTTGTCGGCGTTGACACACACACACACACCGGGAGGTTTTTCCGATCAAATCCTAGGCGGTCTAGCAGCCAGTCTCACGGTGGTGCAGTAGCGGTGTATCCCTCACTAGCATCCGGAGGATCGTTTGTATCGTCTAAAGGTAAACGCGAGAAAACCCCCTTGATATAACTGTGTTTAATAAACTACGGATGGATCATTGTTCGGGTTAGGTTTTTATCCGCTGCGTAATTATTTATCTGTTTATCCGACCCGATAGAACCCAATAGCCCCTGTGTTGTTCGTCAAAAAGAAGGACGGATCTTTTCGTATGTGCATCGATTACAGAGAGCTGAACAAGATCACTATTAAAAATCGCTACCCTCTTCCGCGCATCGATGACCTGTTCGATCAACTGCAAGGAGCAACGTACTTCTCCAAAATCGATCTTCGATCTGGTTACCATCAAATGCGAGTTCGCGAGGAAGACATCGCAAAGACAGCGTTTAGAACCCGTTATGGTCACTACGAGTTCTTAGTCATGCCTTTTGGTTTGACGAACGCTCCGGCAGTGTTCATGGATTTGATGAACCGAGTATGTCGGCCATACTTAGATAAGTTCGTGATTGTCTTCATTGATGACATCCTAATCTACTCTAGGAGCAAGGAGGACCACGAGCATCATTTGAGGCTGATATTGGAACTGTTAAAGGCCGAGCAGCTATACGCCAAATTCTCAAAGTGCGAGTTTTGGATTCGAGAAGTTCACTTTCTAGGACATGTAGTGAATAGAGATGGAATACATGTTGACCCAGCTAAGATCGAGGCTATAAAGAAATGGGAAGCCCCGAAAACACCGACGGAAATTCGACAATTTCTCGGTCTGGCAGGTTATTACCGAAGGTTCATCGCAAACTTTTCCAAGATCGCGCAGCCGCTGACAGCCTTAACGCAGAAGGATAAGAAGTTTATTTGGGGAGAGAAGCAAGAGGAAGCGTTCCAAGTGCTAAAGCATAAATTGTGCAACGCACCCATTCTAGCATTACCCGAAGGGACAGATAACTTCGTGGTATATTGCGATGCTTCACATCAAGGCTTGGGATGTGTTTTGATGCAAAACGAGAAAGTCATCGCGTACGCATCCAGACAGCTGAAAGTTCACGAGAAGAACTACACCACTCATGATTTGGAGCTTGGAGCAGTGGTGTTTGCCCTTAAGATATGGAGACATTATCTCTACGGCACCAAATGCACCATTTTTACGGATCATAAGAGCCTCCAGCACATACTTGATCAAAAGATGTTGAATATGAGACAAAGGAGATGGGTTGAATTGCTCAGCGACTACGACTGCGAGATTAAGTATCATCCAGGGAAAGCAAATGTTGTAGCAGATGCGCTAAGCCGAAAGGAGCGGGTAAAGCCCATAAGGTCACGAGCAATGGGAATGGTAGTGCAGACCAGCTTAAAAAGTCAAATAGTGGAAGCTCAAAAGGAAGCTCTGAAGGCTGACAACCTAAATAAAGAAACCCTTCACGGCATAGAAAAGGAATTCGAGGAGAAAGTGGATGGGGTGTGTTACTTCAGGGGAAGAATTTGGATTCCGAGGGCGGAGCAATTGAGAAAGATGATCATGGATGAAGCTCATCAGTCGAAATATTCGATACATCCAGGATCCGATAAAATGTACAAAGGACTGAAGGAGCATTACTGGTGGCCCGGTATGAAAAGAGATATCGCCACTTACGTGAGTAAATGCTTGACTTGCGCAAAAGTTAAAGCAGAGCACCAGAAACCGTCCGGACTTCTTCAGCAACCGGAAATCCCGGAGTGGAAATGGGAGCAAATATCGATGGATTTCGTGACTAAGCTACCCAAGACTAAAAAGGGTCATGATACGATTTGGGTAATCGTTGACAGACTCACGAAATCAGCGCATTTCTTGCCAATAAAGGAGACTTATAGCATCGATAAGCTTGCGCAGCTGTATGTCGGTGAGATTGTCATGCGACATGGAGTCCCGATATCGATCATCTCTGATAGAGACAGTAGATTTACCTCGCGATTTTGGCAATCGCTTCAAGCAGCTTTGGGCACTCGTGTGGATCTAAGCACGGCTTACCATCCTCAGACCGATGGACAGACTGAGCGAACCATCCAAACACTAGAGGATATGTTACGTGCTTGTGTGTTGGAATTTGGAGGTAGTTGGGACGATCATCTACCCTTAGTCGAGTTCTCCTACAACAACAGCTATCATGCCAGCATTCAGTGTGCGCCATACGAGGCACTGTATGGACGCAAGTGTAGGTCCCCACTCAATTGGTTGGACGTGGGGGAGAATCGATTGTTTAGGCCTGATGTCGTGCAGGAGACCACCGATGGTTCAAGAAAAGCTGAAAGTGGCCAGGGATCGCCAGAAAAGCTATGCCGATAATCGGCGAAAGCCGTTGGAATTCCAAGTGGGTGATAAAGTGCTGCTAAAAGTATCACCATGGAAAGGGCTAATAAGGTTCGGAAAGAAAGGGAAACTGAACCCTCGCTTTGTTGGACCATTCGAGGTCATAGAAAGGATCGGACCTGTTGCCTATAGGTTGGACTTACCTATAGAGCTGAGCTCAATTCATGACACGTTCCACGTGTCCAACCTAAAGAAATGTCTGTCGGAGGAGACAGTAGTTCTGCCCTTGGATGAGATTCAAATTGATGGGCAACTGCGCGTCTCAGAGGAACCAATCGAAATTCTTGATCGAGAAATCAAACAACTCCGACGCAGCAGGATACCGATAGTCAAAGTGAAATGGAACTCTAGGCACGGACCAGAGTTTACTTGGGAGCGGGAGGCCTTCATGAAAAGCAAGTACCCGCATCTCTTCACAGAAAACCCCGGCAGTAGCAGCAAGAATTAAATTTCGGGACGAAATTTCTTTCAACCGGGGGTAACTGTGACATCCGTCAATTTTTTTTTTGGCCTTCAGGTTAGCTACTCGTTTAATCACTCTGTAGTATTTCCGTAGGCTAAAAATTTAGTTATTTAAGTCTTTGAATGAAACTAGGTTAGTTGCGTGAAAAAGTTAGGTTAAAACCTAAAAGTTCCGAAAATTTGGCCCGAACAAGCCCGAACCGGCCCGAAATCATCCGGTAATCCTATAATGCCAAACTTTGAAAACGAAATGTACGAAATAAAGAATTTTATTAAAAATATGTATAAACTGATCCATATAGTCCAAAAATTCTCTCGAAAAATCGGTTCCTACCGAAAATCGCCGAAACCCGACACTGCGTTTGAAAACGCAGTGTAAATTTCTACACTGTTAAAAAAAAAAGAAGAAAGATGAGAGGGTGGGGTGGGCCCCACATGGCCGGCCACCCCCCTCCCAAGATCTCTCTCTCTCTTCTCTTTAATCCCTAATCCCTTTCCCCAAATCCATAATCATTTCATTTTCAAAAATCTCTCTCTCTCTCTAAACCCATTTTCTCTCTTCCTTCTCTCTACAATCTTCATAATTTCCAGCCCTAAATTCATCTTCAAAGTCAGATTTTGGAGGTTTAAAGACCACATTCAAAGATTAAAGTATCACAAACACAAGGTAAGATAGTTAGGTTAGAGTTTAACTTCGTTTTTCAACCATTTTAAGCTTTGTTTTCATGTTTCTTGAGGTTTAAACCTCCTCCTATGGATTCTTAATCCTTATTGTTGTTTGGGAAAGAGATTCAACCTTAGAAATGTTGGAAAAACAATCTAAGAAGGTGAGAATCTATGATTTCCCCATAAGAACACAAATTTGGATGCAAAAATTCTTGTTAATGTTGTTTTAGACCATCAATCTTGGGCTAGACTTGTTTGATAGTTCATGCATGAGCTTTGATGGTATCAAATCTTGGTTAGTTTGTTTTTCATTTGAACAATCTGATTTGGGGGTAAAATAGTAAGAAAAACCCCAAAGAGTTATGATTTTATGTGTTTTATTGGTGGATATGATGTTGGATTTGAGACAGATTCTGTCAAGATTTTTGCATGTACTTTACACGACTCAAAAAGGGTCTTTTTGTATTCATTTCTTTATGAAATTTTTATGGGATGATATTTAAGGTGTTAGGGTTCAAACCCACTGGATTTGCATAAAAACACCAAAATTTGAGTTCAAACCATCTTGAAACATTTTCGTGTGCAACAGCACTTGGTCAGGAACTTGAGTCACATTCATGCATGCATAACTCTTTGATAAATCATCCAAACTACAAACTTTTTGATTCTAAACTCAAGTATTCTGAGTTAGCTTTCTATAGAATCCAAAATCAAGTCATTTAGAGTAGTTTTGAGGGTTTAACCAATGAAAACAAATTGATAGTGCAATCTGTCCCATGATGGCAGAACCACATGCACAACTTCAAAGAGGCATATCTCCTCAAAAATCACTCTAATGATTTGAATCTTGTCTCATTAGCTTGGTATGTGTGTTGGTTAGAAAATCCCTTTTGAAATTCGTGAATTAGTGGTGTAATGAATTATCTATGAGTTAAACTTTACCAAAAGGTATTCTGGAATTTCAGCTTGTACCACTGATTTTGTAGAATTATTTAAAAATAGTAAAAGAACTCTAAAAATTGTGAAATTTGGTGGAATTGTTCCTAACATCCCCTAATTCAGAGGGTAAAAATTTAAGGACTTAATATTTAGAGGACCTAAGTTCAAAGTAGCAATTTCTACAACTCAAAATTTGTGACAGATTCTGGAAATTTCATAAAAACCCAATTTTATAAACTTTGAACTTCCAAAATGTTTGGAAGACTTTCAAATGTGACAAAATGAATTTTTATTAGGTTGGACTATAAAAATAATATAATGGCATTATATGGATTTCGGTACGATTTTTGATAAGGACCGTTGGACCTAGAACTTACGTTAAAATTACGTGTTTGATAGGACGACCCTAGTTCGGAGCCGGGATTTAGGTCACGCATCAACCCTTACGAATCCGCACTAAACACCCGAGGTGAGTATTCACAGCCCCATTTTTATCGTTTTTACGAAGTTTTTGGGGTGAAAAGCATGCTTATGAATAAATGTGTTTAATTGTGAAAATGTTGTGAAATGGATTTTTAGTACCAAAGAGAATTGAAATGCAATATGTTAATGAGATGAAATGTTATGTGATTATTGAAATGAAATGTTTTCTTGAAATGAAATGAAATGAAATGTTTTGTGTATATTGAAATGAAATGAAATAGAAATGTGTTTCGAGTATCGAAATGAATTGAAATGAAATGAATTTGAGTATTGAAACAAAATTGAAATGAAATGAATTTGAGTATCGAAATAAATTGAAATGAAATGCAATGTGAGCTAAATTATGATATGTTGAAACATGATATAGTGAGCACAAAAATGAAAATGTCCCCTGCACTACTATTAACCCTTACAAATTGGGCCTATGATACAAGTGGATAGCGCTATTTGGATTGACATACCCACCTAGAACTGACGAGTAATAGGTGCACTGTATTGAAAAATATTCACCCCGGCTGGAATTAGTTTTCCCCGGCAAGGTTGGATAAGGGTGTAGCTATGTCATAAAATGAAGGATTGTAGTAACTCACTAATGCATATCATGTAATTAACACATCACTTGGAAAATTTACTCACTGTTTGATACCAAACTGCTATTTTTGGGGTGAATGAACTGATTCACCAAACTGGTTACAAAACATATTGCGAATAAACGTCTTATCGGAATGGATATTGTACATAACTGTTTTGCATCTATAAAACCTGTGAACTCACCAACTCTTGTAGTTGACACTTGTTTAACATGCTTTTCAGGAAATCCGAAAGTTTGATCAGGTCTTTAGTGGAATGTTGTGTTCACCAATCAAGACAATGTCTATTTTGTTTAAGTCTGTAAAACTTGAATTATGGTTGGGTTGTAATACTTTTTAAACTATTTTAATTTATATTATGAATGATTGGTGTGGTTTATCTCCTATCGCGATGAAATCTTAACTGTCACACCTCGCGGTTCCGCTTTAGCGGGGTGTTACAAAGAGATTCTAGAAAAGAAGAGCTTATTTAAGTTAATCGTTTTATTCCAATTCATTATTGTTACTATTGTATAGTAAGAATAAAAACGGCTCTTATCTTTTTGTTGATATGACCAATTATATAGGACGCCAGTTCTATAAACTTGTATAGTAAGAATAAAAACGGCTCTTATATATCATTGATGTACTCAACATAGAGTAAATTACATTGATACATCTCTTTCTCCTACCATTTCACCGCCATTGTCTCTTCTTCTCAATATAATCCATCTTGTTTCTTAAACTCGAATGACATCATAACACAAAAGTGCCGCAAGACACTTCAACAAGAATGTGAAAGCTAAGATATTCCAACAAGGCAATTACGTCCAATGATGAGTGTTTAAAAACACCAAGGAATAGAATGCATGTAAGTTAGGGATGGCAGCGGGCCGATTTCGGGTTAGAGATTGGTCCCCCCATCCTCGTCCCCGCTTAAAAAACTACGGGATTTAAACTGGGATCCCCATCGCGTAATCGGGGGAAAGCGCGGGGAAACGGGTATCCCAATTTAGTTTAAATGGTTATTTAAACGGGTAAATTTGACCGCAGGGATAACAATTGATATAGTCAAAAAAAATTAGGAAACAGTTGATATAATCAAAAAATTCAACGACATGATCAATTTATCATATTTGCATCCGATGGTCTATGGGAGCATCTTAACAATTAGGAAACCGTTGATATAGTAAAAAATTACCTTCACAATGCAAGAGTCTAATTAGTTCTATCTTTTTCACATAACAATTAATGAGCACAAAGAATTATTCAATGGATCATTCAACGATGTTTCCAAAAATATTCGTTACAAAATTACAACTAGCTATGAACATGTATAATAGTGTTTTTTGTACTATTTGCATGCCTACGTTATGTACTTAGGGTTGCAAAATGAGTTAAAACAAGTCATTATTATTGGCGATAAGTTTAAAGACATATTACAAACGGTTTCACAAGAAGTGAAATATACACTTAATTATACATAAAATATGGACACATAAACCTGATTTGTGTGTTAGAGGGAAGTTCTAAGATCCTAAAGAAGGCCATGTCACATGAGGTGGAAAAAAGCAATTGTTGAAGTATGTAGGTTTGAAAAAAAAAATCAAGAAGAATGTAAGATGACATTTCCAAGATAATATATAGAAGTCGTAGTTGTGTTTTTGGATTCCAAACATGTCAATAGGTCAAAATGCCTCATGTTGTCTCTCAGATGTGGTGGCATCAATTTCTCACCAAAAACTCTTGTATTGCTATCGACCACCGTGGAACTAGGTACCTCTTAATTTTTTCGACTACTAGTTGGTGGTTAGAGTAAGGTATCCCCCCCCCCCCCCCCCACAATGCTCTACCCCACATTCTTCTAAGTGTAACACAGTGAAAGTTAGAGATTTGAATACAACAAATCGAAGAAAAAATAGAGGGTCGGTTAAAGATATTTTAGACAAGAAGAGCTTATTTTAAGCTAATCTAGTACAAGCAAGATTCTTGGTAAGCAGCATCAAACTGTAGAACTTTTTATAAACACACCGTAAAAAGTAGTAAACGTTTAGTTACCACTTACTATCACTTCATGAAGAGTTACACAAGATGATCGCATTGTCAACTGAAAGATTACAATGTTAACAAATTACTTTGTCAAAAAACAAATGACTCCATCAAGATTAACCTCTTTCTTTAAAATAAGAGAAATCTTAACTAAATTGCTAACATGCATGAAAAGGAAATGTAAATTGATTAAAATGAGAATTGACTAAAAGTAAGTTGTTATATGATGTAGCTAGCCATATTGGAAACTAAATAAAAATCCATTTTACTACAGAATGAACGGGGACATATATTGAAATTCATATACTCCTTTTTCTTAGTTATACTAAAAAAATGCAATACAGTAGTAACAATCAGAATAAACGGATTAGCTTCAAAATTGGCTTTTCATGTCGAAAATATCTACGACGCTCTAATTTTTTCTTTAATCACCGTATTCAAATCCCTAACTTCAAGATATTACAGCTAGAAAGATGTGGGCGGAGCGGGCCATGACAGAGCAGGGCTTAACCTTTAATCTATCCATCGACTGATAACTGGAAATACTATGCGTACCTAGTTTTATGGTTGTACATAACGGTGCAAGAGTTTTCAATAAGAGATTGACGCCACGACCTCTGATATACAATGTAGGGCCCTTCGAGCTAGCTTTACTCACACGATTCGAGTCCAAAAGCACAACTATGATAGTTATGTCGTATTGAAATGTCAATTTACTCATGTATCGAGGTTCTTCAAATCCAGGTGAACTTATACAAACGCATCACATCCACCTTTCTTATACACATCACTTTGTCCTAATGTTTCAACTTCTCACCTGGGACAACTCCAAATCAACAACCATTCACCATTTTAGAATACTCAGTTAGTTATTATGGTGCGAGCTCAATACCCCAAGGTTTTCCTTTCGTATATATGTAAATATTTTTAAATAAAAAATTTAATCAAAAATTTAGTACAATGTATAATATAGAATAATGTAAGGAATATAAGTTTCATGCTTTTTTACTTATACTTGTTGCATAACCATTTTTACATAAAGAACCATCGCACTCAGTACCTTAGCTCGTAAGATTGTTGGTAAACATCAACATCTCTAACCTAGCCGATAACACTAACCATGTATTGGTAAGATTCTTGGTCAACAACACCAACCAATCGATTGTTGATAAACGCACGGTAAGAAGCGAGCGATAAATGTTTAGTTACCCCTTACTATCACTTCATGACGAGAGTTTAAACAAGATGACTTGTTGTAAATTGAAAGATTACAATGTTAACAAATTAGTCCATCAAGGTTAATATTTCTTCGTTCAAAATAAGAATCATAAATAAATTGCTAGCATGTAAATTTACTAAAATGAGAAGTTACTAAAAATAAGTTGTTATCTGATCTAATTAGCCATATCGAAAACTAGACAAAAAACAATTTTACTAGATAAAAGCCACGGAAATAAATTGACGTTCGTACACCTATTGGTTGTTCTTACTTGTACTAAAATAACGCAATATAACCATAACAAATGTGAATCAGAATAAATGGATTAGCTCAAAATAAGCTTTTCGTGCCTAAAATCTCTATGACCCACTTGTTTTTCATTCAATCACCGAATTCAAATCTCTAACTTTCAAGGTATTACACCTAGAATGACGTGGGCGAAGTGGGATATGATGGAGGGGGGCTTACCCTTTAATCTCTCCACCGAATGATAATTGGAAGGGCTAAGGGTTACCTACTTCGATGGTTGTAGATAATGGTGCAAGAGTTTTAAGTGATTGACTAACATCAATGCTTTTGATACACAACATGAGGCAACTATATGTAGTTTAATATAAATATTAAAACTAAAATTGTGTTTTTCTTTTGATAAAAATAAAACAGGATTTCTTCCTTGGAATTATATAAAATTAAAAACTAAATTATATAGATAATCCATAAAGCTATTTATTATTTTTATAGGGTAACTTACTAATTAAAATATACCGTTACCGAATAAAATTAAAATAATCTGGGTTTGGACCCGTTTGTTAAAACAAACTTTCAGGGTCCGTGAATTAGGGTTAAATTAAACCCCAAACACCGAAGCCTATCGAGTATTAGAAAAACCCGAAACAACTGCCCTACCAATATTCTTCAAATCAGAGTATAGTCATCTTGGTCGCCTTCTATAACACGGCTTTCACCGGCCTCTTAGGTCTTAGCACTTCCATGCAACACACAAATCGTATTTATGTGTCCATTAAAGTATGCACGTGCATATATCAATATATACATCGTTTTGTAACATGTCTCTAAACTTATCCGTAATCGTATCTAACTTCTTAAATTCATTTTGCATCATTAAGGTTATTAAGTAAGAAACAAAGTGAGCATGAAAAGACCTTTCAAACGTTCGTAACTAGTTTTAGTTTTTCAAACAGGTACTGCTAAAAGCATTATCAAATGAAATGTTAAATAACTCTATTTGTGCAATTTTATTGTGTGATGAAGATAGAATTGATGAGTGTATTACATTATGGGAAGATTTTTTACTATATTAACTGCTTCCTAATTGCTAAGGTGCTACCAGAGACCGTTCGATGCAAATATAAGAAATTGATCATGTGGTTGGATTTCATGCATGCACAGATATGGATGAAGCTAAACTCAATATTTGGTATTTTATAGGATTACGAAGACGAAATTTGGCACACAATGGATCCTTTTTAAACTCTGGTTTTTAGAGGTATATGTCACTTACTTATTTATATAGATATTTGCAAACCAATTATATCATATCTATTCAACATTATACAACAACAAAAAAATTAATAAGATTATCGATAATTATTCTTCAAACACTCACATAATTGGGAAATCTTATTTTCGGTCCTTTGGCTCTCCACATAAAACACGGCAAGTAGGAAATAGTTTGTCTCACAAGGCATATTGAGTTCTTGACTCCTTTTAATGTTGGAAAACGTTTATAAAAAGTTATCATTACTTGCTAAGACTGTATAAATAGACTGCATATCTACGATCAATAGATTTAGTTGACCTTTCAGTGAATCAGGATGCCTAGTGATGAAGTTAAGATCAAATTTGTATCGTTATGTGGGAATCTCGTGGAGAACTCTTTGGCATGTTCTTGTTTGATTGTTGCTTGGGGGTTCGAAACACGATTCTCACATCTGGCTTGTTTATAGTAGTACGGGCCCCGTACTATTATAAACGCCGGTACAAATTGGATTTTGTCAGAATTATAAGGAATCCTGAGAATCTAGAGGGGGAGTGGATGCGTGGTATGGATACACAATAGGTTGAGTTTGGTCTATAGAGACAGTTTAGAGATCGGTTGCACTATAGGTTAGTTTGGCCTATAGAGAGAGTTTGGAGAGCAGTTTGACTATAGAACATTCAATCAATTGATAATAATCCTAGAGCAGTGCGGTTAAGAATGTGTGTAGTGCCTGTCGACAAGTAGGAAATAGTTTGTTTCTCACGAGGCATATCGAGTTATTGACTCCTTTTAATGTTGGAAAACGTTTATAAAAGTCAGCGTTACTTGGTTTTAGGTTAGCCTAACCAAGTTTATAGGTATCTTAAGCTTAATAATTTCACATTCCACCAACATGAAACAGTTGTCACAAACTCCATCCCTTTCTTAATGTCCTCCTTAGGGTTACACACCCATGTTTAATACCCCTCGAGATGCCTCAGCCTAATTGAACTACCCTACACCTCAATAGTTGGCAGTGCTTTGATACCATATGAAACTCCCTTAGCCCGAAGCAACAAACTGATTGATACCTGGATATGTCATTGGACAAAAAGTCATGAGTTTGAAAACCGATCAAAAAATTTCAACACACGTACCTCTATATGCGAATTTTCATCTTCATGGTCATATTCCAATATATTAAATTTGGATCTATTCATATATGCCCATGAAATCAAACCACATGATCGATTTCTCATATTTGCATCCGACGGTCTAAGGGAGCATCTTAGCAATCAGGAAGCAGTTCATATAGTCAAAAATCATCATGATGCAAGATTCTCATAAAGTCCATTTTCATCGCATTACAATAATAGGCACATTAAATTATTCATTGGTTCATTCGACGAAGTTTCCAACAATATCTTTTAGATAACTAAAACTCGCAATTAACACATATAGTAGTGGTTTTTTGTACTAGTTATAATTCCCATGTTATAAACTTAGGGGTGCAAAATGGGTTAAAACAAGGTAATACTATTGTAGACAAGTTTAAAGACATTACAAACACTTCACAAAAGTGAAATATACACTTTATACAAAGAATATGGCACATAAACCCGAATTGTGTGTTAGAGGGAAGTACTAAAAGGTCGGAAAAGGCCATGTCACATGAGGTGGGTAAAAAGCTACCGATGCAGTACTCAGATTTGAAAGAAAGTATAGAGGAATGTAAGGCGACATTTTCATGACAACATATAAATGTAGGGCCCCATGTTGTCTCTCATAGGTGGTGACATCAAACTCTTACCAAAAACTCTTGTATCACCATCAACAACCATCGAAGTAGGTATCTCTAGCTAATTTTTCCAGTTATTGGTTGGTGGATAGAGGAAAGATATCCCCGTGCACAAGGCTCTACCCCCACGTTCTTCTAAGTGCAATACCTTGAAAGTAGAGATTTGAATATAATGATTCAAAGAAAAAAAGAGGGTTAAAGAGATTCTAGAAAAGAAGAGCTTGTTTAAGTTAATCGTTTTATTCCAATTCATTATTGTTACTATTGTATAGTAAGAATAAAAACGGCTCTTATCTTTTTGTTGATATGGCCAATTATATAGGACGCCAGTTCTATAAACTTGTATAGTAAGAATAAAAACGGCTCTTATATATCATTGATGTACTCAACATAGAGTAAATTACATTGATACATCTCTTTCTCCTACCATTTCACCGCCATTGTCTCTTCTTCTCAATATAATCCATCTTGTTTCTTAAACTCGAATGACATCATAACACAAAAGTGCCGCAAGACACTTCAACAAGAATGTGAAAGCTAAGATATTCCAACAAGGCAATTACGTCCAATGATGAGTGTTTAAAAACACCAAGGAATAGAATGCATGTAAGTTAGGGATGGCAGCGGGCCGATTTCGGGTTAGAGATTGGTCCCCCCATCCTCGTCCCCGCTTAAAAAACTACGGGATTTAAACTGGGATCCCCATCGCGTAATCGGGGGAAAGCGCGGGGAAACGGGTATCCCAATTTAGTTTAAATGGTTATTTAAACGGGTAAATTTGACCGCAGGGATAACAATTGATATAGTCAAAAAAAATTAGGAAACAGTTGATATAATCAAAAATTCAACGACATGATCAATTTATCATATTTGCATCCGATGGTCTATGGGAGCATCTTAACAATTAGGAAACCGTTGATATAGTAAAAAATTACCTTCACAATGCAAGAGTCTAATTAGTTCTATCTTTTTCACATAACAATTAATGAGCACAAAGAATTATTCAATGGATCATTCAACGATGTTTCCAAAAATATTCGTTACAAAATTACAACTAGCTATGAACATGTATAATAGTGTTTTTTGTACTATTTGCATGCCTACGTTATGTACTTAGGGTTGCAAAATGAGTTAAAACAAGTCATTATTATTGGCGATAAGTTTAAAGACATATTACAAACGGTTTCACAAGAAGTGAAATATACACTTAATTATACATAAAATATGGACACATAAACCTGATTTGTGTGTTAGAGGGAAGTTCTAAGATCCTAAAGAAGGCCATGTCACATGAGGTGGAAAAAAGCAATTGTTGAAGTATGTAGGTTTGAAAAAAAAAATCAAGAAGAATGTAAGATGACATTTCCAAGATAATATATAGAAGTCGTAGTTGTGTTTTTGGATTCCAAACATGTCAATAGGTCAAAATGCCTCATGTTGTCTCTCAGATGTGGTGGCATCAATTTCTCACCAAAAACTCTTGTATTGCTATCGACCACCGTGGAACTAGGTACCTCTTAATTTTTTCGACTACTAGTTGGTGGTTAGAGTAAGGTATCCCCCCCCCCCCCACAATGCTCTACCCCACATTCTTCTAAGTGTAACACAGTGAAAGTTAGAGATTTGAATACAACAAATCGAAGAAAAAATAGAGGGTCGGTTAAAGATATTTTAGACAAGAAGAGCTTATTTTAAGCTAATCTAGTACAAGCAAGATTCTTGGTAAGCAGCATCAAACTGTAGAACTTTTTATAAACACACCGTAAAAAGTAGTAAACGTTTAGTTACCACTTACTATCACTTCATGAAGAGTTACACAAGATGATCGCATTGTCAACTGAAAGATTACAATGTTAACAAATTACTTTGTCAAAAAACAAATGACTCCATCAAGATTAACCTCTTTCTTTAAAATAAGAGAAATCTTAACTAAATTGCTAACATGCATGAAAAGGAAATGTAAATTGATTAAAATGAGAATTGACTAAAAGTAAGTTGTTATATGATGTAGCTAGCCATATTGGAAACTAAATAAAAATCCATTTTACTACAGAATGAACGGGGACATATATTGAAATTCATATACTCCTTTTTCTTAGTTATACTAAAAAAATGCAATACAGTAGTAACAATCAGAATAAACGGATTAGCTTCAAAATTGGCTTTTCATGTCGAAAATATCTACGACGCTCTAATTTTTTCTTTAATCACCGTATTCAAATCCCTAACTTCAAGATATTACAGCTAGAAAGATGTGGGCGGAGCGGGCCATGACAGAGCAGGGCTTAACCTTTAATCTATCCATCGACTGATAACTGGAAATACTATGCGTACCTAGTTTTATGGTTGTACATAACGGTGCAAGAGTTTTCAATAAGAGATTGACGCCACGACCTCTGATATACAATGTAGGGCCCTTCGAGCTAGCTTTACTCACACGATTCGAGTCCAAAAGCACAACTATGATAGTTATGTCGTATTGAAATGTCAATTTACTCATGTATCGAGGTTCTTCAAATCCAGGTGAACTTATACAAACGCATCACATCCACCTTTCTTATACACATCACTTTGTCCTAATGTTTCAACTTCTCACCTGGGACAACTCCAAATCAACAACCATTCACCATTTTAGAATACTCAGTTAGTTATTATGGTGCGAGCTCAATACCCCAAGGTTTTCCTTTCGTATATATGTAAATATTTTTAAATAAAAAATTTAATCAAAAATTTAGTACAATGTATAATATAGAATAATGTAAGGAATATAAGTTTCATGCTTTTTTACTTATACTTGTTGCATAACCATTTTTACATAAAGAACCATCGCACTCAGTACCTTAGCTCGTAAGATTGTTGGTAAACATCAACATCTCTAACCTAGCCGATAACACTAACCATGTATTGGTAAGATTCTTGGTCAACAACACCAACCAATCGATTGTTGATAAACGCACGGTAAGAAGCGAGCGATAAATGTTTAGTTACCCCTTACTATCACTTCATGACGAGAGTTTAAACAAGATGACTTGTTGTAAATTGAAAGATTACAATGTTAACAAATTAGTCCATCAAGGTTAATATTTCTTCGTTCAAAATAAGAATCATAAATAAATTGCTAGCATGTAAATTTACTAAAATGAGAAGTTACTAAAAATAAGTTGTTATCTGATCTAATTAGCCATATCGAAAACTAGACAAAAAACAATTTTACTAGATAAAAGCCACGGAAATAAATTGACGTTCGTACACCTATTGGTTGTTCTTACTTGTACTAAAATAACGCAATATAACCATAACAAATGTGAATCAGAATAAATGGATTAGCTCAAAATAAGCTTTTCGTGCCTAAAATCTCTATGACCCACTTGTTTTTCATTCAATCACCGAATTCAAATCTCTAACTTTCAAGGTATTACACCTAGAATGACGTGGGCGAAGTGGGATATGATGGAGGGGGGCTTACCCTTTAATCTCTCCACCGAATGATAATTGGAAGGGCTAAGGGTTACCTACTTCGATGGTTGTAGATAATGGTGCAAGAGTTTTCAGTGATTGACTAACATCAATGCCTTTGATACACAACATGAGGCAACTATATGTAGTTTAATATAAATATTAAAACTAAAATTGTGTTTTTTCTTTTGATAAAAATAAAACAGGATTTCTTCCTTGGAATTATATAAAATTAAAAACTAAATTATATAGATAATCCATAAAGCTATTTATTATTTTTATAGGGTAACTTACTAATTAAAATATACCGTTACCGAATAAAATTAAAATAATCTGGGTTTGGACCCGTTTGTTAAAACAAACTTTCAGGGTCCGTGAATTAGGGTTAAATTAAACCCCAAACACCGAAGCCTATCGAGTATTAGAAAAACCCGAAACAACTGCCCTACCAATATTCTTCAAATCAGAGTATAGTCATCTTGGTCGCCTTCTATAACACGGCTTTCACCGGCCTCTTAGGTCTTAGCACTTCCATGCAACACACAAATCGTATTTATGTGTCCATTAAAGTATGCACGTGCATATATCAATATATACATCGTTTTGTAACATGTCTCTAAACTTATCCGTAATCGTATCTAACTTCTTAAATTCATTTTGCATCATTAAGGTTATTAAGTAAGAAACAAAGTGAGCATGAAAAGACCTTTCAAACGTTCATAACTAGTTTTAGTTTTTCAAACAGGTACTGCTAAAAGCATTATCAAATGAAATGTTAAATAACTCTATTTGTGCAATTTTATTGTGTGATGAAGATAGAATTGATGAGTGTATTACATTATGGGAAGATTTTTTACTATATTAACTGCTTCCTAATTGCTAAGGTGCTACCAGAGACCGTTCGATGCAAATATAAGAAATTGATCATGTGGTTGGATTTCATGCATGCACAGATATGGATGAAGCTAAACTCAATATTTGGTATTTTATAGGATTACGAAGACGAAATTTGGCACACAATGGATCCTTTTTAAACTCTGGTTTTTAGAGGTATATGTCACTTACTTATTTATATAGATATTTGCAAACCAATTATATCATATCTATTCAACATTATACAACAACAAAAAAATTAATAAGATTATCGATAATTATTCTTCAAACACTCACATAATTGGGAAATCTTATTTTCGGTCCTTTGGCTCTCCACATAAAACACGGCAAGTAGGAAATAGTTTGTCTCACAAGGCATATTGAGTTCTTGACTCCTTTTAATGTTGGAAAACGTTTATAAAAAGTTATCATTACTTGCTTTTTGGTTAGCCTAACCAAGTTTATAGTTATCCTTTACCTCTATATGCCAAGTTTCATCTTCATGGTCATATTCCTATATATTAAATTCGGATCTATTTATATATGTCCATGAAATCAAACCACATGATCAATTTCTCATATTTGCATTCGATGGTCTAAGGGAGCATCTTAGCAATCAGGAAGCAGATGATATAGTCAAAAATCATCATGATGCAAGATTCTCATAAATTCCATCTTCATCACATTACAATAATGGGCATATTAAATTATTCATTGGTTCATTCGACGAAGTTTCCAACAATATCTTTTAGATAACTAAAACTCGTAATGAACACGTATAGTTAGTGGTTTTTTGTACTAGTTATAATTCCCATGTTATAAACTTAGGGGTGCAAAATGGGTTAAAACAAGGTAATACTATTGTAAACAAGTTTAAAGACATTACAAACACTTCACAAAACTGAAATATACACTTTTTACATAGAATATGGTACATAAACCCGATTTGTGTGTTAGAGGGAAGTACTAAAAGGCCGAAAAAGGCCATATCACATGAGGTGGGTAAAAAGAAACTTATGCATTACTCGGATTTGAAAGAAAATGCAGAGGAATGTAAGGCGACATTTTCATGACAACATATAAATGTAGGGACTCATGTTGTCTCTCATAGGTGGTGACATCAATCTCTCCCCCACGTTCTTCTAAGTGCAATACCTTGAAAGTTAGAGATTTGAATACAATGATTCAAAGAAAAAACAACAGGGTTGTTAAAGAGATTCTAGACAAAAAAGCTTATTTTATGTTAATCGTTTTATTCAAATTCATAATTGTTACTATTGTATAGTAAAAATATAAATGGCTCTTATCTTTTTGTTGATATGGCCAATTATATAGGATGCCAGTTCTATAAACTTGTATAGTAACAATAAAAGCTACTCTTACATATCATTGATATAGTCAACATTGAGTAAATTACATTGATACATCTCTTTCTCCTACCATTTCACCGCCATTGTCTCTTCTTCTCAATATAATCCATCTTCTTTCTTAAACTCGAATGGCATCATAACAGCAAAGTGGCGCAAGACACTTTAACAAGAATGTGAAAGCTAAGATATTCCAAGAAGGTGATTACGTCATATGATGAGTGTTTCAAAACATCACGGAATTGAATGCACATAAGTTAGGGATGGCGGCGGGCCGATTTCGAGTCGTGAATTGGTCCCCTATCCTCGTCCCGCTTAAAAAACCACAGGGATTTAAACGGGGATTCCCATCACGTAATCGGGGGAAAGCGCGGGGAAACGGGTATTCCAGTTTAATTTAAATGGTTAATTAAACAGGTAAATTTCACCGCAGGGATAACTATTTAACATAAAAGGTTATTTTTCATAGTGGGGATACCCGTCAGTGTTTATAATTTACCACGAGTCTCAGAAAACTGATTTTATTGAAATTGTATAACATTCTTGAATATCGAAGATTGTCTAGCCCTGTGGTAAGGTAACATCCTGGGGGTTAGTGAATAGTATCCCTCACTACCCAGGTCCGAACCCAGCGGTGCACACCTGGTGATATCCAGATTATGGGTCTGCCACATTGTCGTACCTTTAATTGGGCTGGGTTGTGACCGATGGGGATTAGTCGGGTGCCCGAATGGATCCCAGATACTCTAGAACGTATGTGTGTGTTAACTTGTTCAATATATATATATAGAGGGAGAACAGTTTGCACATTTTTTGTGGTTTGCAATTGAAACTCCCTCTATATATATATATATATATATATATATATAGAGAGAGAGAGAGAGAGAGAGAGAGAGAGGGGGAAGTTCATTTGTAAACCCAAAAAAGGGTGTAAACTCATAGTTGCGTACATAAATCAATGAAAAATATTTTATGGAGTTGTTTGATATAAAAATGTTTCATATACTAAATTTTTTGATGAATTTTTTTCATATCAATGTGTTTTTTTACGTAGAAGTAAAAAAAAAGTTTCACATATGTATAAAACATTCTTGAATCCAAACACATCCGAAAGAAAATTCAAGGCCTAAGGTCGAAATGCTTTCAAAATATTAAAATTAAACAATTTAAATAAAATGTCTATAAATAATAGATAAACTAATTACATAACCGAATATGTAGTCGAGTAATCGGGCCGGATATATACAAACATGTCCCTGTCCTTGTTCAAAATAATCAGGTTTTTCCGTCCTCGTTTATTGTCCGCGAACCCGACTCGATTATTTCGGATTTCGGTTTTCCCCATCGGTTTCGACTTTTTTTTGACATCCTTAATGTAAGTTAGGCACTAAGTGGGAAGCTGCTTACCAAATATCCACAGTTGTTGGAAAAGGAGCATCCAAATTACAAACTCTTGACAGCGAAGACATCCCACGTAGCTGAAATGCGCTAGACTTCGAAACCATACTGACTTAAGCATCGGAGGGTCCTTAGCCTAGCCAACAATCACTGGTGAGATTGTCTTATGCAGATCACACGACAACTAGTTTACAACCCTTGAAAAACTTACGATTTGTTCGAAACAAATTCGATAACTTGACGTCTTATGACTAGAAAGTTATAACTATGACTCAAAGTCTAAGATACGGTAATTGATCGCAAGATACATCGTATCCATCGAGGTAACATAAATTTAAGGCATAGGCGTCTATTGATGTCAGTTCATACGATTGGCAGTCCCGAATAACTTACTCAGGATCATTCATTTTCTAAAGCTCTTATAAGACAAACTTAAGTGTGCATATGACTAAATTAAACACTTATAAAGTAAAAGTAATTTACGTCAAAAATCAACATTTGTATTAATTGAAACTTATAAGTGTTTAATCAATATACCGATGATCGATCTTAATTACAAAAGAAAAGAAACAGAAAGATTAGAAAGGAGGTTGGTTGATCAGCTTAACAACAACAAAAGAAGCTTCGACTTCCTTTTCCTCCCCCGGGCTCCTCCTCCGTATCATTCGTTTCTAGGTCTCCCAAAGTTCCGACCTCACCAAGAAAAAGGTCAAGTTCCGACCTCTTCCACCTTCAACTTAAGAGCCTCGGTATGCTTCATATAATCAATGAATGTTGTCTTAGTCGAGACTACATCGGCCTCAACTACAACCACCTCGTCCAGGAGTTCCTTGAAACGATTCTAAACGTCCTCCTTCGCTAAAGTCTCTCTTCAGTTGGTCGAAGGCATCGTCCAGGGGCTTAGATAGCTCCTCCACCTTCTTTTCGGATGCCTCCTCCCTGGGACATGGATGCCACTTCCCTTTCCCTTATTTTATCACCTTCAAGATTAGTCAAAAGGCCAAAGACAAATCTCGCCTTCCAGCTTCGATCATTTACGACAGTCCCTTAGACTAAATGGTCACCTCTAAAACAATAAATAAACAAACTAATATGTGGCCTGAATCAGTAGATTTCACTGGTATGGCATCAAAAAATTGTATCAGTGAACCTTGACATCTAATTAGACGTCACTGGTTCGAGCATGTATGTTCGATCATGTATACGATCCGCCAAAATTGGGGCATTACTTGTTTTGGCAACAAGTTGAACATTGTAAGGGTATACCCTAGCCAAACCGGTAAAGGGCCACAATACGAAATACCCTAGAGGTCGACAGCCTAAGTTGAGACTAATACATTACTTTCAGTTATTATATTATGTTTTGATGTTTAAATATATTTTTTTGTGTTTAAGAAATGTCTCCGGCTTAGAAAAAAAAAAACAATTAATTAAACGACTTTTAATTCATCGCAAGGGATAAACAGGTCATTTCAAAACAGAAAGTAAACACCAACACATATTTTACTGCACGGACGAATTTATCGACACAAGGCAAACAACTTAACCCATACAAGGCTTAGTAGAAAAAAATGGTAAACAGCCCCTAAAAGTAACTTGTAATCTGATATAACTAACCATATCAGAAACTAGATAAAAACCATTTTACCTAATAAAGAACGAGGAAAGAAATTGTCATTCGTACACCTATTCGTTATTCTTACTTGTACTGAAACAACGCAATAAAAAAGTAACAAATGTGAATCTGAATAAACGGATTAGCTTCAAAAGAAGCTTTTCGTGTCCAAAATCTCTAAGACCCTCTTGTTTTTTCCTTCGATCACCGTACTCAAATCTCTAACTTTCAAGGTATTACACCAAGCAAGACGTGGGACGCAGTGGGCCAAGGCGGACGGGGAGCTTACCGTTCAATCTATCCATAGGCTGATAACTGGAAACCCTAAGTGGTACCTAGTTAGGTGGTTGCAGATAGTGGTGCAAGAGTTTTAGGTGAGAGATTGACGCCACCGCCTCTGAGAGACAACATAGGGCCCTTCGAGCTCGCTTTACTCACAAGATTCGAGTCCAGAAACACAACTACGACAGTTATGTCGTCATGGAAATGTCGCCTTACTCCCCTATCAATTTTCTTCAAATCGGAGTACCTCATCTCCCGCTTCTTTGCCGCCTCCTGTAAAGCGGCTTTCACCAGCCTCTTAGCACTTCCCTGCAACACACAAATCAGGTTAATGTACCCATTATAGTGTGTCCGTGTATACATCAATATATATAGACCATTTGTAACATGTATCTAGACTTATCTACAATTGTATCCGACTTGCTTCACTTCATCTTGGACCGGTAAGTTTATTATGCAAGCAACATAAGGAGCATGAAACAAAAAAAAAAATACTTACACAAGTTCTTAGCCAGTTTTAGTTTTTCGACTACTAAATAATTTTATTTGCGAACAAAGTATTAAATAATTTTATTTGCGCAATTTTGTTATGTAATGAAGATGGAATTGATGAGCATCTTACATTATGCGGATGATTTTGGACTATATCAACTGCTTCCTGATTGCTAAAGTGCTCCCAGAGACCGTCCGATGCAAATATGAGAAATTGATCGTGTGGTTGGATTTCATGCACGGATATGGATGGATCTGAACTCAATATTGGGCGTTTGATAGGATCACGAAGACGAAACTTAGCATACAATGGCTCTCTGTTAAACTCTGCCTTCTTTAGGTATACATCACCTATCGATCTAGATATCTGCAAAACCAATTAAATCATATCAATTCAACAATATACAAAAAGCATCAATAAGAATATCGATAGCCATAATGAGAACACACACAAGGATGGGATATCTTATTTTGGGTCCTTTGGTTACAGATGAGATTAATGCCTTGATATAGAACACGCCAATAATTTGTTCGTCACAAGGCATATCAAGTTATTGACTAGTATTAATCTTGGAAAACATTCTAAAATTATAACCATCGTTTGCTTTTTAAGTTAACTGAACCAAGTTTATAGGTAGCCAACACCGTAAGGCTAATTGGATTCATTATAACCAATCTTCTTTTATTTTTTTGGATTTTTTGGAATAAGAAAGTTAAAAGAGGTTCTTCTGATTCTTGCTTGAGCTGGTCTGTCATCTTCATAGAGATGGTTCTACTGCCAATTTGATCTTTCTTTAATTTTTCCCTTCAAGAACTTGTTGAGTCGGAATCTTTTTTTTATTATATTAGGTGGTGTTTGGTTCGCATAATGGATTTGATGGGATTGGAATCCATCAAAGGAATTTGGCTTAGAAGAAACTGAAATGGAATTTGACCGCATGTTTGGTTGGTAGAAATTCAATTCCTTCACTTAAGCCTTGGAATGTTGAAATCCTTAAATTCTGGAATTCAAAGGGTTCCATCAAGTTCATTCCGCGAACCAGACATCACTAAGAAATTTGGTCAAAGGATTTTGTCATTCCAATTCCATCAAATTTCTTTAATATCTGCGAACCAAACAGCCCCTTCGTATTTTCTATTATCAAACTTATTACTATTATATGATCAGAACTTTACAAACAGTGGTCCTAGGGAAAGAGTATCATCCAATAACCACCAAATCCACTTAAAACTGTGGTAGAAAAAAGTCATTGATAGCCCATAAGTTAACAATGATCGATCTCACATATTTCTAATACCCTAGTCATATCAGGGCTTAATCAACTTAATGCATTAATTAATCAAAAAAATTCTATAGCCAGATGCAAAGAATGAGGTGATTAAAATAAATAAGAACTTGAAAACACGTATTCTAGCAACACTACACGTATTGTAAAACATGAAATTGAGATTTATAGCGGAAGATGACAAGCAAGTCACAGAGATAAATAATGTGACCAGTAAAAGAAAAAAAGAAAAAACAAACCTAAAACGAGCTAAGACCATGAATATCTAAGGATAACTTTAATCATTTATATATTTATGGAACACACCATCAACCTGAAAATGAGCCTACACACATAATTTTCATAAGCCCAAACATGTTGAAAAACTATTAGATAAGAATCATGCCTATCAGCCTATCATATTACATTCATTCAAGAAAATTCGACTACCATTGCTTTGCTAGTTTGGTACAAATTTTAAGTAACTCCAAGAAGGGTAACATTAAACATTTATTACTTTCTATCGTATATGATCTAAACCAATAAAATAACAATAAACATCTTTACTAATCATCCCAGAATACAATGTCACAAACTACTGCAAAATTAGAAGGTAAAACATAAGACTTAATTAAAACAACATACATGTTAAATCTAAGAGAAGAATAGTTGGCATGTGAACTTTCAGTTTTGGGGGTGGATTTGATCCAAAGCTTGTTTGATTCTGATAAACCCCCAATTTCATTAACTTATAGTGCTATCAAATAAGGAGGAGCCATACTGGTATTTTGGGGTTCTTTATTATTTTTGTTAGGGTGAATCATTTTTTGCTGGTGTCGGGGCCAAATTCTTTATTGGGCAGGATAGCAGTAGTCTAAATAGCTTTTGTTAGAAAGGAATTAATTATACTTTTTTGACAGAAATCGGCGAAAGCCAAATTGGGAGAAAACCGGCATCTCTAATTGTTGGGGTTGTATTAAATCGTTGAGCGATAATAAAATCCTTCAATATACCCATCATTAGGCAGCATGATGGTCTCCATGAAGGCACTTGAGAAAACATTCGAGCATAAAAAACAAGGTTTTCTCGTTGAGTTTGGGTTACTTACCTGGCAGAACTGGAGGGGTGCTTCTTTCGTTTCAGGGTGTATTTTATGTGGTCAATCTGGGTACCACCAACACGTAGGAAGGAACACCAAATCGTGTTATGAAATGGGGTTGGACGAGTGAACGTGAGGCGATGTAGGTGTTGCCACTACCAAAAGAATGAAATCGGAAAACTTACTAAAGAAATGCAGCTTGGATCATCCAACCCAGAAATAGGCCTTTCCTGTGCCCGGTACTTTTAGTCAAGAAAAAAGACGAAAGTTGGAGGTTTTATGTCGATTATTGAGCCTTGAACAAACAAACTGTATCCGACCATACCCATAATAGATGAATTGTTGGAGAAGCAACACAAGGCCACAATTTTTTCTAAGCGGTTGTTTGGCAGTTGCTGAATGGTTTGGTGTTGGATAACTAAGTAATCGGAATGATTAAGAGGCTCTTATGATATAGTACAAAATAAAATATGGTTGTTTGGAAATTGTTGAGGATGAAATTTAAGCGCTGAATGGTTAAGGAAGTCCCAAGATACAAAATCATTCAGAGCATTTTGGAACTATTAAGAGGCAGTCCTTTGTTTTTTGCCAAAAAAGATTTACTTCTTAGCAATTTAACTGAATTGTTAAGAGGTAAACAAACAACCCTTAATAAATCCGATCATCACCAAGTCCGAATGAAACAAGAAGACGTGCCAAAAGCGCCCTTCACGATGCATGAAGGGCATTACGAATGCCCTTTGGTTTGGCCAACACACGGGCCATATTTCAAAGGGCCAATCAATCCTATTTAAACAGGGTTGAAGTGGACCTAATTAAGGTGCGAGCAATGGTGGAGTGGCCACAGAACAGACAGTCTCGAAGTTACGAGGTTTTCTGAGGTTGACGAGGTATTACCTTATGTTCATTGCGGGTTATGGAATATTGGCAACACCCATCACCATTCTCTTATGCAAAATTAGTTTGTTTGGAGTGAAGAATCAAACAAGGCGCTCAATGTACTTAAATCCGCTTTCTCCATGGTCGAGTCCTACGCCTCCGTAATTTAGCGCAGGATTTGTTATCAAAACAAACGCGTCTGGTTTTGGCCTAGGTGTTGTCCTCATGCAGTAGGAACAACTGATACTGTATTTTAGTTAGACATTGGGAATGCAACGTGTCAAAAATCTATATACAAAAAGGAGCTAATGGTGATTGCATTCGCGGTTAGGATGTAGAGAGACTATAATAGAGCTGTTGCAGCCCCTCTCTACCAGCTCGGGTTTGGGATGCCATCAGCATGGGTTTTGTGGATAGCCTTCCAAACAACCAAGGCAATAACGCTATATTAGTGGTTGTCGATCGACTTAGCAAATACACACACTTCTTACTAGGCTTGAAGCATCCATTCTCGACTCAATCTGTGGCTCTCTTAGTTGCTCAAGAAATCATCCGGTTGCATGGGGTGCTAACTTTGATAATCACGGACCAAGGGCAGCTCTTTCTAAGTTCATTACAGAAGAACATATTTCAGCAACGTGAACCAAACTTTCTTAGAATACGGCATACCACCCCTAGATTGATGGTCAGAAAGATATGGTCAACAAGACCCTTGAGCAATATGTACGAAGCACGATTTCCAAATGCCCCAACCAGTGGTCCAAGTGGTTGTATTGGGCTAAGTTTTGATATAACACTGCCTACCACATGGGTCTCAAATGCTCCCCGTTTCACATTTTGTATAGTAGAGATCCACCCACCCTACTTTAATACCGCAGTGGTAGCACCACTTTTCAATCGGTCGACTAAGTTATACAAGAAAGACAAAAGATTTTGGATTCTGCAAGGCTCCACTTGTTAAAGCACGACATAGCTAGGGTGTAAACGATACGATACAACTCACAACCTACTCGATTTCGACTCGGTCAAAATCGACTTGAATTGGCTCGACTCTAACTCAAGCTCGACTTGGCATATTAACGAGTCAGCCTACACAATACTCGACTCGGAAACCTCGTGAGATACTCGATATTTTTATATATAATTCGTTTTATAATATAGCTTGTAAAATATAATGTGAACATTTATTAATAACTAACCAATAAAAAAAATGTTAGTTTTGAGATACTCGAGCTCGACTCGCATGATTGACACCCCTAGACATAACATAAAGCAACAAGCATTCTTGGGTAGGAAGAATGTTAGTTTTGACGTGGGGGTCTTGACTTCTGAAATTACATCTATTTTGCCCACACTCTTTAAGCATGGGTCGCAACATGAAGCTTGCCCACGTTTTTATGGACGGCCAAGATTGGTCCAGTAGTATATAAACTTGAGTTGCTAACTTCCACTAACATCCACCCTATGTTCCATGTCTCACAGTTACGACATGCAATTGGTTTGTATTCCTTGTCTCCTTTGGTAACCCCCCCCCCCCCCCCCCCCCAACTCACAAATGACATGGTTTTGCTAGTGGAACTAAAAGACATATTGAATGTGCGTCAGGCTAGGCTACAAGTCCACGACAACATAGAGATTCATGCTAAATGGAAAAGACTACCAGAATTTGAGGCATCGTGGGAATATCATCACGGGATCCATCATTAGTTTCCCAACTTTCACCTTGAGGACAACGTAAGAGTTTTGGGGCGGGGTATTGATAAACCCGCCAATTTCGGATTACTGACATACGCAGGAGCAAGAAGTAATGCTATCAGATAAAGAGGGGCTATATTTGTAATTTGGGGTAATCTATTATTTTGTTAGAGTGAATCATTCTTTTTAGTGGTGGGGACAAGAGAATCAAATATTTATTCTAGAGGGTAGCAGTAGTATAAATAGCTTTTGTTAGTAAGGAAATGATTATGCTTTTTTGACAGAAATAGGCAAGATCCAAATTGGGAGAAAACCAGCTTCTTTAATTGTCGGGATCGTATTCAATCGTTGACCGAATATAAAATCCTTCAATGAAATATTTGTTCTTTCTAAGAAGAATCTACACAGAATAGCATTAAATAGATCCATTGCTCCAACCAAGAATACAGTTAATCCAGCATTAGCTACATGAGCACCTAATGCTCTATCTACATGACCTTTTCCTTCGTAATCTAAGAATCATGACAAGTTTCGAAGCCAAAAGTACCCGGTATATCCCACTGGAGGTATGGTCTCGGAAGGTAGGATGTATGTAGATCTATCCCTACTCCAATGAGTAGAGAGGTCGTTTCTGTGAAGACCCCAGTTTGAAAGCTTCCAATAGTTAAACCTATCCAGAAAATTGTCGGCCAACGAATGTGGTTTTGATCCTATGATGGCAGAGATCATTTTATACGATTTTATCTTGTTGCTATTTTTATTTATTACCCGTGATCCAGAAGTCACCTTTTCCTTTCTTTGTGAAAGTATCTCCGAACAAGAATTGATCCCTTTGGATCTTGTTCCATGATGACCTTTTTATTGATTTTGACAATTGGGTCTTTCTATGAATGAAAAAAAGGTACTTTGGATCCGGAGTAACCACTAGACGGGGTTGCAAGATAACGTGTACCCATGGAACATTGGTTCGATATTCAATGTGTGAAACAAAAAAGAAAGAAAAAAAAAGTGATGTCACAAAGAAGTTGAGGTCAAATCAAATATATTACATCAAAAGCATCCTTGCAAGATGAACATGCATATAATACCAAGATATGGAAAAGATATACGTCATAAACAATGAAGTCGATACTCCATTTCCCCACCCCAAAAAAAAACAAGAAAGGTAAAAAGAAAAGTATGAACAATTTTAGAGGTCAAGATCGGAACTACTAAAATTCGCATTTAGAAGGGATTTATTTCCATATATTCCTCTAAATATTTCTACTCTAGTAGTTTTTATATGATTAAATACAGCAATCTATGTGTACAACAAAAGAAAAGGTTGTTTTCCATTTTTAAGTTAAAACTAATTGATTTCCCTTGAACGTCATATGTGGATCTTTCTTTCTGGATAGAGATAGAAAGAAAACATTAGTTTTATGAAATATTCCACTTCCTCCTAGAACTAGGCAGACTTGGGCAATGCAAGTAGTAGCATAAGCATTCTACCTCAATTGTTTTGGAGTTCACGAGCCTAAAGTACTTAATCACTAACTTCCAAGTTCGTTTCTAGAATAGCAAATCTATCCTTGAGCCTTGATTTCATATAATTCACTTCACATCACTCGATCATTTCAAAGTCCATGTTGTTAACTTTCAGACTCTTGTACCACATAACTAACTCTCACAAGGGTAAGCCTAAGCGAAATAATATTAATTACAACCTTTTTCCACTTGGAAAAAGATATCCCTGGACAAAGTTCATGGATACAATAATAAACACCAACGATTATTGAGAGATCACTAGCACATTATTGAATATGGTTTCCGGGTTGCTACTCTACTATTCAAGGCAATTAAACAGACCAATTGATGACGTAAAACACACGCCAGCCAGCAGCCAGAGACACCATTACAAACAGATATCATTCATATATGAATCAAAACATACCTGTATGAGGCCCTTCACACGCCATACGTTATGCTTTAAAACCACAATCTGCGGGTCATCAGGATGCAAAGCGTGGAGCTCCTGCCTAACGGACTCTATGCTCGCGTTATGTTCTACCGACAGCTGGATGGCAATAACCTCCCCAGTTGACCTCACACCTCTTCCCAACACAGCACGTGAATCGCCAACATTAGCAACGTAAAGGGTCCCACTACAGATCACACCAACCAAGCAACAAGTCCCAACCGCAGCCAACTGTGGTTTCACCGTCCACTGTTTAGCAACAACAGATAAAAACCCTTCTTCTGTCGCCTGATACGCTTTTCGTATCACATCAACCGATACCGATCGTTCTTCCGATGCAAACCCTACAAAAGTACAAAACCCCCAAAATCAACAACCAACGAACCGAGAGCACAATAAAAAAAGAGTAAGGCATTGTTTGGTAAACACAAAGTAGCTTATAAGCTAGCTTATTTTTTTGTGTACATGTTTGCATGGACAAAAAGTAGCTTATAAGCTAGCTTTTTGATAAGCTACTTGGAGGTAGCTTTTTGGAGCTTTTTCCAATTATACCCTTATTAATATTAATTATTATATTCTAATATACCATTTTCGGTCATTTCGCCAAACATAATTTGTTCATAAGCTAGCTTATCAGTCAACAGGTAGCTTATCAGCTTGTTTGCCAAACATAGCCTAACAAGGAAAGTTAACAATTTCTTTCACTCACTCTTGAGATTATGGAAAAGATGATCATTAACATAACGAGACGTCTCGGGGCCACCATGGCCATCATATACACCAACAAAGGTTCCAAATGGACCTCCTGAATCAAGAAAGCTCAATGGACCTGACTCAATTTGGCTTTGATCCTCAAGCAACATGTTGGCTTGAACCACAGCCATGGAGTAATCACCATTAAGATGCTGGCCAATGTCTTTATACCAAAGAAGACCTTCCTGTCTGCCAGCTGCATCAGAACCACCACCACCATCCAAAGGTCGCCAGCAGGCCTTAAGAAAATTTATAAATCTTGATAACATCCCTCATCTCACTCTCACCACAACAAACTTAACACCAATTTTCTCTCACCATCCAAAAAACAGATGTCAACAACAACACCAAAATCCAATGTTTTCACTTTTTCCTTCTGCAAATACAACAAATCAAAACCAATGAATCTAGAAAACTTTGAATCAAAAATCACATGAGTTCGTTCTCCTAACACACAAAAGGAATTAAGATGAATGTTTTAGGTCAAATCAAATCATTTATAATCGGGCAATTGATTAGAAAGTTGAAACGAATTGAAGCTATAAATAGAAGAAGAAAGACGGCTTACAGTTGAAAAATTAGGTCTTGTTCAGGGGTGCTGAATGATGAAAAGGATGGAGATCTGAAGGAATAAGAGCAAAGGGCATGTGATGGTTTAGATCTGTAGATCAATCAGATGTATGTAGATACGTATACGTATTATGTATGTATATCGAATTTGATGATGAAATTTGGGGTTGAAAGAGGGAGAGAAGTGATGAAGATGATCAAAAGAGTGAAGAAGAAGATGAGAGAGAAGAAGGAAGTTGTAGTTTTTATTAATCAAGACTTCCACCTCCTCCCCGTCCTTAAACATTTTTCCATTGTTAAACAAATAACAAAATATTTATAGAAAAATGGAATATGTGTTAAGCTTAATAAAATTTACACCTTTGTTTTAACTATAGTGACTTCATAGTATTGAAAATGGTTTATTTATCAAGTTTTTAGGCCGTGCGTACCAAGACCATAGGCTAGGCAGGTTGGGAGCCGGCGGGCTGAGCAGCTTGGGAGAGCTCCACTACGCCGTAAGCAGGCTCGACGGCATGGGGCTGCAGCGTTGTGGTTACATTGTCTACATGCCCTCTTCCTCTCTCACACTCTCTTTTTTTTTCTTTTTTTTATTGTATTATGTATTTGGTTTAAAATGGTTTAGGTATTAAATAGAGATGATTCCATAGAACTTATCGTGGATTTATAGAAAAACTGATGTGACTGTAGAGTTGGAAGGACCGGAAGGATTCTTGTACGTATAGCTTTAGAGGAGAGATTCATATAAAAAATCATGTTTTTTTCTAAAAAATCATGTTTTTTATTCGTATAAAAGGTAACATTACTATTGTTGTGGGTAAATTTCTTAAAGTAAAATGTTTCAATAATTCAGAATAAGAAAAATAAAATTATAATTAAAGGATTAACGAAATAAGTTGCTTTTGATCTTGAAAATAATAATGTTTAATTAATTGAAAAAGATTTTTAATAAATTTTTTATAGTTCTGTATAAAATAAAAGATCAATACTTAGCTCAGTTGGATAGGTAACATCCCTGAGGGTGTGGGGTGAAAGCCACACTATTAGGGTTCGAATCTCATGTGACATTTCTAAGATATCCAGACTTTAGATCCGGTCCTTTGGTCCACTTCCCTGCCGGTCGGGTTCAACCATAGATTGAGCCGAGTTGCAGCAGATTAGTAGGATTACCGATACCGCTGAAGTGTGTGTATTAATTTGTGGTTTAAAAAAATAAAAATAAAAAAGTTACATTAAAATTTAATAGGTTTGTTTTTAATTTGAAAATTTTAACGGTAATAATATCATTACTAATTAAGATATTTAATATTCAATAAACTTTTAAACATATTTCAAAGAAAAAGAACAGAAAAAAGATATAATTGATATCGAATACAATATAACTTTGATTGTGAAATCTTACATCAATTGAAGAGGGGAATAAATATTGCCTTACAAAATACTAGATACCTTTTATCGTGTACGTGTTTTAAGGTTTAATATTGTCAAACCAAGTGTAGATAAAGCATAGAATAGTTGGTATGATTGGTTGGGAATGTCTTTTTTTAGTAACTGTGGGTTCTCGGACCAACTTATGTGTACCTACTAATCCCCAAGGCAATCACGAATGGTCTGGAGTCATCGTAGGTGAACCACCATGGCCATAAGGGCTTTGGCAGCACCTGGGTTCGAACTTGGGTGGATGAGATTTTCCACTACATCCCCCAAGGTCTTACTAGTACGCCACAACCTAAATGGTTTTGGTTGGGAATGTTACTAATGGTATCAGGCTAAAACATAACTAGTGTGCCAGTAAGGACACTTAGCTCCTTAAGAGTGTGGATTGTGATCTAAGGTCAGCCATAACTATGTGTAGCAGTACGGTCATACTAGGCATCATAAGACCAAGAGCCATCAAAGACCAAGAGCCATCATAAGGTTTGGTTAACGTTTTCTTTAGTTGTGTTATTCTGTTACATTTAATAAAAATTAGTATTTGGATTTTTTATTGTTTTAACTAAGTTCCAAATCCCTAAAAAAATTCAACCTTGTCGCACATGACATCAAAAACCCTAAGATCCCCCCTAGCTAAGATCATGCATCAGTTGGAGAACGGAACGAATGTTGCATATAAGAGATTGGATATCTACTTTATAGAAGGCGTTTTAAAGCCCTGAATCTCGGTATGGGTAAAATAGATAATATCCAGTACGGTTAATCAATGATATTACAAACTCTTAAAAGAGAGAAATGTATTTATGCTATACAAGTGTCATAAAATAGGTTAGAAGGTCAAACAAGTCTCAATTAGCTTGTCGTTTGCCAAACAAGTCTCAAAAAATATGTTTAAAAGTTTAAAAGAAAATTCAATCTAAATCAAGAAAATTCAATCTAAATCAATAAAATTCAAAATATATAATTGGAATGGATCAAACATGTTACATTTGGATAGTAAAAACTAAAAAGGTCTTCTAAAACCCAATTTGCGATACATGGACTAGTTTACTTCAAAACTGAAACCGAATGATTGTTTTTCAAACTTGAATATGTTTATATTTTTACAAGTTAAAGCAAAATCAAGTATGTATTCGTTTTCAGACCAAACCATGTTAGTTTGGTTCTGTTTTTGGCTCCATTATTTTTTATTATTTTGATTTTGGTCATATTCTACTTTGGTCCAGCAAAATTTTAACATGTGACTAATTCAGTAAGTTGTGGATGGCGATTCTTCTACATTTGACATTTATGATGACGTTACGAGTTTTACTAAGTCAAATTTGCTTTAAATATTGGCTATTTTTTGTGACTGGCATATTTTTTTAAACGTAATTATGTTTTTATGATGTTATAATAATTGATAGTGTTCTATGACGTGATAGATTTTGTGTGAGAGAATAATTTGGGTATTGATTGAGACTTGGCAATGTGACAATTGATCAATGTATGATCATATTTGGGTTCTTTTTCTCTTTTATAAAAGAATGAGTTTGGATAGTTTTTAAACAAACAACAACATGTGATATGCACATGATTAAACATGTAAATGTTGAGTTATATGCGTAAAAGATCATCATATTATGTGATGTTTGTTTTGGCATTTACTTTATTATACTTTATAGCAACAATTATTATTTTTGTAAAACAGTAAATTACATTTGATCCTTTATAATTGTTCATTTAATAAAAATTATTTATAAATTTTGTTTATTACAAATTTGCTCAAGACGTTTGTAAAAACTTATTGTTTTTCGTCCCTCTAGCTAACGAGTATTATATTTTTTTTTTATTTGCTCAAG
The DNA here is from genome assembly GCA_030169165.1 of Centaurea solstitialis. NCBI lineage: Eukaryota > Viridiplantae > Streptophyta > Magnoliopsida > Asterales > Asteraceae > Centaurea > Centaurea solstitialis. The sequence goes on from CM058041.1 coordinate 60,723,863, forward strand.
TAATTACATATCATTTCTTGTATTTTCCTTATTAATTCGGTCACCATCGAAAGCATAATGGCCAACTCATCCATCACCACCATTAGCAGTTAGGACCACCATTAACCATCGTTAGCCACCAACACAAGCAGAAGAAGAAATAAAGACACAAAGATACAACCAGATCGAATAAAAAGTAGATGCATAAACGATGTTGAGTTCATTTAATTGAAAAAAAAAATGAGATTGTTTGAAATACTATAAATTAAATCAAAGAGCCTAAATTATTAATAAACTTCAAATCCTAAGATAAATAAATAAAACCCCTTGATACAAGATTTTATTTATTTAACATAATGGGGAGACCAAAACTTAACTAGAGATAATTGAAAAACATATCGACTACAAGTGAAAGGGACGAAAGCCAACAACGGTTGTGAACCTTGAGAAAAATTTTGTACGTAATATATGAAGCTTACGAACGATTTTCATCAAAATGAACAAACGTTACGAAACAAAATTGCAATTTACTCGTTAATAAAGTAAGATAATTGTAGCTTTAAAAGGTATTTTCGTAACGGAAATTTGGGGAAAAGTATGTTTAATTAATAGGGTTCCCTAGCAAAATATGCTTAAATTTCAAAATATTTATAACATAGCCATCTTATTACAAAGTATGCTTTAATGTCCCAACTTAATATGCGTTTACTTTTCTTGAGACACTCAATAAGATCTTAAATATTTAGATATTTCTAAGATGAACCACACTAGACTTGTAGCTTTCTTTTTTCTAGATAGGGTTACAACTTACAAGCTAACATACCTTGCCTCAATATGAGTAAGTTTCTAAAGAAACTACACAAACTCCATGAGCTTAGTAGCCTGCCAACACACCTACTTCCTTTGCCACAAAACAGATTTTCAAGATGAAAGAAGTGCAGGTCTATAAATGTATGATTGCTAGCTACACTTATTTTAGGACAAACTAAAATAGTCAAGTGGATACTAGCTTTATCTTAGGACGTAGAATGTAATAAATAAATAAATAACACTAAAATGAGTCATAAGTGGTGACCTATTATATCTGAAAGTCAAATAAGTGCAGCATAACTCGAGCAAAGGTGATAACGTAACATGCTACATGAGAGTAATTTCATATATAAAGCTGTCTCATATTTTTTGCCATTTTGACCATCCATTCTTCTACTTTTACGGCTAAAAATGCAGCAGCATCTCCATCGGATGTTCCCCAAAATTGCAACAAAATTAAACGACCGACTCTAAATTTGTAAATTAGACCTCTTTAAGGTACAAAAGCATGAAGATTGGAAGTTTACTTGCTGTAAAGGTATACAAAGCTGAAGATGAAGAATGCAGCCATCTGCAAACAATCAAAGACCGGTGTTAAAATATCTTTTTACCTGCTTACAAAAAATGCAGTCTTTTGAGATAAAAAAAATACCGTAGAAAATGATGCTCCGTAATATGGAAAAGCTGTTGGTATGAATCTTTCATATTCATTGTGTCTGAAAGGCCGAACTGGGATCTGCACAGTGATCATGTTGTAACTTGTAAGTGTTAGAAAGGCAACAGGCTCATCTTAAGTTTATGGTATCTCCAACAGATTCTCCAAAATGGAGAAAATAAAGATTTGAGTTTTTAACATATTTTTTTGCCTCCAAAACCTTCTTTCAAAATGAAGTAAGAGAGAGAAAGAGGGGATAAAATTAAATGGTTTTTTATAATTCCCACCAGTGAAGTTGAATGCATTGTCATCTCATTTTAAAATTTATTTCCAATTTTCTTGTTTTTTCTTCTCATTCTACGTTCACTACTTGTTCCTTCTACCTGTCTTCACGAAAACAATCTCTCTACTCTTTTGTACTTGTGAGTAGGGGTGCCAATAGGTCAGGTTGGGTTGGGTTCGGGTTCAACCCGTTTATTAATTGGGTTGAAAATCTCAACCAAACCCAACCTATTTAATTAAATGGGTTGATATTTTCAACCCAACCCAACCTGTTGGCTTGATGGGTTGGTAGCGGGCTGACTTGTTTATGAATATCTCAACCCAACCTGTTAAATAAATGGGTTGAAACTGGATTGACCTATTTAACTTAAACTTTGAATAAAATAAATGGCTAAACTACTTATGTATATATGGACATCGGTTGGTCGCCGAAATGAAAAAGAATGCTTATCGTCAGTCACCAAAAAGAATGGTTGTTGTCGGCTAGGGTTTCACTTAAGAGGAGACAATAATCATAGCATGGAATGAAAATTGAAAACGAAACGACGTAAGAAAACAAGGAGTTGTGAAAATTTGAAATTTAGAATTGAAGTGGCTAGAGATAAGCTGTGAAAGGTAATTAAAATATTACACTTGAATAGAATTTAAATTATATAATATATAATTAAATAAATAAATAATTACATCTAATTAAAATGGGTTGAAATCAGGTTGTAAATGGGTTGGGTTGGGTTCGGATAGTAAACAGGTCGAAAATTTCAACCCAACCTGACCGATTAAATAAATGGGTTAGGCGGGTTGACCCATTTATCTTAAATGGGTTGAAAATCAATCGGGTTGAAAATCAATCGGGTTGGGTCACTTTTTGCCAGCCCTACTTGTAAGTGGGATTTAATGGGTAAGTTCTGTTGGTTTATTAGGTTGTCTAATAATCTATCCTGCTCTTCAGTGAAAAGATATCAATTGTATATCTACTTACTGTATTTAGTACTACTTTACCTGTTTTGCAAGGGACAAGCTAGTGTATCCAAGCCTTTGATATTCAACCTTAAACTGGAACACACCATATACATCTGGCACCTTAAAAGAAGTATGATACAACCCCTGCAAAAATAAGAAGAATAGAATATTTAACCACTTTTTAAGTAGCATAACAATTCATAAGCAGAATGTAAGATATATAGAATGCTACCTTTTTATCAGTAGACATGGTTTTCAACACATAGGGGCTCATCATGTAAAATTGAAGCTGAACATCATTTGCGACATATGGTTCCCAACTTGATCCAGACCACTCGTAGATCTCCACCAAGTATTCCTAAAAATAAGTTCAATTTAACTATAAGGTCATCCTTAGAGGTTTCTGAACTTTCCAGCAAACAGAATGCTGATATATAGTATGAAAGATTACCAGGTCATCGTTGATCCTGTAGATAGCAGGTTCATCGGTCTCAGCAACTCTGTGGTGTCTAACGTTCACAGCCTGTTACATTCAAGATGAAGATTCAGAAAATTTTGAAATGAAGTAAAATAAAAATGGAGTAATTATTTGTTTCAGCTCAGTCCAGAGAAAGGGTGAAGGTGGGAAATCACACTCACACCTAATTAGATATACAAGAAAAGGTAAAAAAAAAAGGAACACAAATAAGGAAAACAGAAGGAATATGGGAAGAAACACTAGTAGATCTCTCACCTTTAAATGGCCTCTTTCATGGAAGACCCATTTGCTAAGCTCGGTAGCAAACTGTTCATTGCCGGATTTTGCATATCTGTTACAAGTAACTGTTAGCTAAGTTGCTGGCACAACCAGATGAAGCAAAATCCAAAACTTCCCAAATCAAAGCATATAATTGGAAACAAGATGCAAAGGTTTAGAACCGTGATGATGTGTAGGCTCACTGAGTCCAAATTATAGATTCAACTTCATCTCGTTCCAATACCAATTAACATAATTGAAGTTCCAAATGGTAAGCTCATTCATTTTATCAAGAACTCTATAAAACTGAATTCTGCTTAATAGAATTTCTTGATGGAGAATCCTCGAGTGTTACTAAATGAAGTTTCTATTGTCCTATTATAAGAATTCACCTCTTGTGCACATCTTAGCAACTAAGACCAACCATTATAACCATAACAGGTGTTTATCTTATTCAGAGGGACATCCTTTGATTTGTCAAAGAGCAAAATACTGCCTAAGATGGGGCATCATTTTGCTCAGCATGCATTCAATTACCAGTTACCACAGCTCCAGCTTGCTGGCACATCCTTCACATATCCTCTTTATTAATATAATTATCATTCAGAGAGTATATTGCTACAACAAAAGATTGAAGTAACGAACCCAGTCGGTGTACTAAAGTAAACGTATGAGATATGAAGAATACTGCAAGGAGATACACTCACTTATTTGAGCTCCCTGCCTTTTGCACTGGTGACTTGAAGAATCTGCATGACATAATATACAGTTCCACTTCAACCCAAAAAATACATGATGGTAAAAATGGTACTAGACATAACTGAAAAATATTTCATACTTGTTGCTGAACAGATCCAAAGAGCCGGAGAACAAAACTCTAGCATTATTTCTAGCCTGCAATATCAAAAGATTAAAAAAGTATATTAGAAATCCCCTTTAAACAATTGATATCTAACTGATGCAATTAAGCAATATTGAGCTAGCAAAACAAAGCATACAAGTAACCATTTAGGATACCAAATAGATGTCTCAATGGTATTAAGCTATTAATGTACAAGCCTATGGATTAGAGTGAGCACTCTACACATGATTTCATTTGTCCCATCCCCTAATCCAATTATATACCACCTAAATCAATTTCATAGGGGTTCCTTTTGCAATACCATTTTAATATCATTCAATGCTACCAAATCCTAATTATCAGTAGTACATGTTACTGCCGCCACCTGATTGTATCTCCATTTCTATTTTTCTCTTAAATTTCTTTTGCTATTGATGTTTAGTAGCACTAGCTTGATGACTCGAAGAGCTGCCATGTATTTGTAGATGTATCTACAGACAGATACAAATCCTGTAATATACTTTAGAATGATCAGAATCTAAGACACCTGAGTACCTAACATGGCAAGTAACCCCATCCACCCCACCCAAAAATAAATGAAAATGGATAATATAAACTATGGTCAGTCTTGGTCTCTTGGATCAAAGAAAAGTTAGGGCTTAACAGAACCAGAATGTTCATAATAAGGTAAAGTAAACTCGTACGTAGAGAATTACCTGCACAACTGAAACCAATGAAATGGAAGATCCAGAAAGGGCGGGAGGACTTGACAGCTTGGACTTTGGATTAGCAGAATATGCTGATGGAGAAGCTGAAAGAACCTTCAAAACCTGTAAAATGAGTTGAACATCAAAAAGGGAACCTCGTCTCACAAGTGAACCAGACATCATAGAAAGCTAACAAATGATGCACTTTAGCCTTACCAAGCTATTTGCCGGGTTCAAAGAATGACCAATCCCTTTGAAAAGTACAGGAGCCTGTATGAAGAGAAAAAAAAACTTGCTAAGAAAAACCAACACAAATTTATCTGCACAGCTCCAAGCTTATCTGCTCCTTTTGGTCAACACTCTCATGAATAAAAATATGGTTGGAAATCAGAATGGAATGATTCGTTCTCTATTTATAATAATCTCACTCCCTTGATTACTGTCCCAGTTTGATTTATACAATTCGAAACACGATGAGACCAAATGGGTTTTACTTATCTTTTATTCCAAGGGTTATATTGTAAAACTAATTTCTGTATGTGATATATTGAAAGAAAAATACCCAAACATAAAGAACCTAAAAGAAGGTATTTGCCTAAACAGGATTCCCATTTCCCAAGTTAATTTCCTATTTCAGTGCTGAGGCCAAACCAATGTTTGTCCAACTCCTATCACCCTCATTATTGTGTACCAAATGCAGCACTGAAGCCGTAGGCATTGCTAGCTGAAGGATAAAAGAATTTCCACACCACTGAAAATCTTTCCAGTAGTATATAATATTAATACCATTGACAATAACAAGTGCAGCAAAAACAGTAATAGGAAAGACATGAAGTGGGAGGTATAAGTAACAACTATCAAACATATAAATCATCTCCTTCAATGTATCTGCCTTAGCAGAGGGAATAGTAATCACAGAACAGAACAAACCATTTGACCACATGAACTGACCTCAATTTTTGTAGTCCCCAAAAGTACGTCAGCCTGAATAAAATCATCAGCAGCAATTAATGTGTGATCTCCCTCAGTTCCAGAGACAGCATAGCTACCATGATCAATAACCACAGCAGATGAATCCTGTGCAATGGCAGTAGAAAAAATTTCAATCTGAGCTTCTTGCTTTGTTTCAGAAAATAAGCTAATGTTAGCATAGCTTGATAAAGAATTGATAATTACCCATCCTAAAAAAGATACTAATGAGTAAGTCCTCAAAAGAATACATTGCCTTCTCATTCATCAAGTTAGCAGTCATCAGAAAATAAACACACTTACAAGACATAAACAAGGAGTAAGGACACATTCATTCATGACAAACATAACTATTCCCTAATAGAATAAAACAATATTTGTATGTCTTAAGATCTAAATCAGACAAGCCACAACTTCTTTCCAACAGAATCACAGTAAAATATATACAAGCAAAGGCAAGAACTTCGGTTATATAAACTGAAGAAGCTGACATATAGAGGATGCAGAAGATAGTTCATTTGGTATTCAGTTATCTACCGAGAGGAAAATCTATGAGAAATTAGTCCTCTTCCCCAATTTTCTCTATATGACGATATCTCTTTTATGCCTAAACATAGATGGAGTGATCTATCGACTTAGACTACCACTTGTCAAAGCTTTTGATCAAAGTGATAAAAGTCACTTAAACCAATGAACGCAAAGGACGGTGTGTCATGTGTGATCATCTACCGTAGTGGAAATGGGATACTTTTATTTCCAAAACGTCGCATTGCTAAGACATTTAAAGGCTGTCATGTTTGCATTTCCATATCAAACACACTCTAAGAAAGAGCTGTAAGACCAACCATTTTTTAAAGTTACTTTCGTGTTCAAAACATAATTTTATACAGTTCAACAAGTAGCACATTACTGAAAACTGAATCAGAGTGAAGTATATCAGATCAAAAATTTGTCCCAAGATTTCCCCAATTAACAAGTGTATATATATATATATATATATATATGAAGCTACCTCATCAAAATCAACTCCACACTCAGCAGCAATATTTCGGATCAAATCAGACGCACTCGCATCGGCAGCAACGATCAAGTCTTTGCCAGAGTCCACGAAGTCCAAAATAGCAGCCACATCCAAAGATCCTCCAAATCCTGTAAAATTTCAAATCCTTCATTCATTCATTCTTAATCAAATTCACCAAAAATAAATTATATTCGAAATTACGTTCGCTGGTAGGAGAGAACAAAATCAGGCCGTCGTATAGATACTGTCCGTATCTCTGAAGTGCGATCTTCGGATCATCAGAGAGCTTGAAATCGAGCTCAAATCCACGCGTCTGTAGTGAACTGAAGAAGATCGAGTGGGAAGACTTGAGAGCCAAATCGTCAACCAACACTAAAATGCGCCGATCCGTAGGGTTCTCGAGAGAAAATGAGTTGGAGAGTGCGAGTAACAATGAGATCGAAGCTATGAAGACGGTGGCGATGGAGAAATTCGCCATATCTCTTCTTCTTCTTCCTTTTTTGGTTTTTAGGGTTCTTGAGGTTTGGATCGTAACTGTGAACAAGACTTTAAAACCTTGACTTGCTAAACAGATGCAGTTTTTTGCAAAAGGTCCCTTTACTTCCACTTGTTTACATTTTTTGACCTAACTTTTTCGGTTCTGAAAATGACAGTAGTTTGTTAAAGGTTGTGCATTTTGGCTCAATGCTTTTAGAGTTATAGTTTTCGTCCATGCGATTAAGATTCACTGTTTTCACGATGAAAATGGTAATAAGTTATAGAGTAAATTACGACTTTCGTTCTTATGGTTTAAAAACTGGTTTTTTTTTGTCCTTGTGGTTGTGAGCTTTTTTCATCCCCCAAACTAACTATGTTAAATAAAGGGTATTTTGGTCTTTTCATATTCATCTAATTTTATATCAAAAAGCCTTGTCATTTTAGTTTTAATCATCCTCATCGTCTCATCACCGTCGTCGACTCCATGCCACTCCAGCCTCTCGCAACCACCATCGTCGACCAACCATCTCCGGTGAGCATATTGAGATACCCCAAAACGCATCGATTTCCTTCCCCAAATCCGTTGTGTACTCTAGTGACAAGCGTGCTCCTCCCTTCTCTCCTCCATCTCCGGTGAACACAACCACCAACTACAGCCGCATCCATGATAGAAAAAAGCTCTGATCTCTGGATCCAGAACCGTCATGGTGCTCGATATATGGCAGAAAGAAGAGTGAGAACCGGAATATTTAAGCTTTTAATATAGACTTGGGGTTATTGATTAGATGAGTTTTTAAAGGGTTCTTTTTCATTCAAAAGATTTCACTATGGACTTGAATAGTTATCATCATCACCTTCGACATCGGTAACTAATTTTGCCGCGATTACTATTTTTAAATAGTCTGATTCATCATGCTTTATTGCTTCAATCGTAGGTTATATTCTGTTTGTCCCAAAAAAGATAGAGAGAAGAGATGGAATGAAATCTATGAAATAGATGAACACACTATGATTTGTTGAAAGCTTCAAAATGGTGCAAAGATGATATTCAATAAGTATAAACCACAATTGTTTGATGAAACCTTACATTGAACCCTAAACCTCTCATTCTATATATATTAATGAGAGGGAATACCAAAATGACATAAAAGGCCCCCGAAGTTTACAACTTCTAAACAAGGGCTTACAAAAGAGATAATTGTTCAAACATAAGGAAATTAAACTACTAAAGCAATTAAACATAGGCTTCTGACTCTTCACAATCTGAGGTCTAACAATCTCCCCCTTTGGGAAGAAGTCAGAAGGGTGGCGGTAACTCCAACGCTGGTTCCCACTTCGACATTTGTAGGAACTTATCCCACTCTCCAATTATCCTCGGTCGCATCTTCATTGCAGCTTTGACTCGTCGGTACATCAGCCTCTCCTTCAGTTTCCTCTCAATCAAGTTCATTGCCTCCAAGATCTTTGCCTTCCCGTCAACAAGCTTCGACGAAGGGATCTGATCTGTCAAGAGTCTGCTCGAGAGCCCGTTGTACACATAAAGCAAGGTACCGTCACAGAACTTGGCAAGCTCGCTGAATCGCATAAACTTGCGCTCCTTCTTCTTCTTGGTCACGTAGACGACCCCATGCTCTGGTACTCTGGAAGGCATGTAGAGAAAGTAGGCTCCAATTGCGGGCACGTGCAGGTTCGGACGGAGCAAGTTGACTTTGGGCTGGCGGCTCTCGATGGCTATTTGATAGTCTTTCACGCGCGCAAGTGTGATGGCATGACGAACATACTTATTCAGAACTTCGAGGCCATCTGGGTAATACTTGGGTCGGAGGATCGGGCCTTGTAGATACTTGATGAGTGCAAAGAGGTCTTCGAGGTGAATCCGGTCCAGGTCAGCTTCGGTGAACGTCCAGCTCTGTAATTCTCCAGCGGGTCTGCAGGTTCCATACATGCGGACGTCAAACTCGAGGAATAACTGATGTCTGTGTCTATAGGGGCGAACATTCGTTACCTTCGTGAATCGACGTCTTATCCTTTGTCGTCCGTGAGTCGCCTAGTTACAAACCCTCTGGTGGACGTACGCCGTTCTTCTTCTAAGCTTCTTCATGTGAGAGATCCCGAAGTACACCTTTCGGGACCATACGTGTAGCTTTTCTTGCTGAAAGATCCGGAGAAAGATTCCTCGAGAAATGGCATGAAGATGACCGAGTGGTTCCAGTTCAGCTGGATAACAGTAGGAGCTGAGGAATCGGGAGTAGTTGTTGAGATCATCTGTGGAGCTTTGGAAATGGGAAACTCAATCGTGGAGAGGAAGCTGTCATAATCGGTGTCTCTGAGAATGTCATCCCCCTTCTGATAGATCCGAAGGCTTTGAGTGATCGCCCGAAGAATTTTCCGGGCTTCTTCCGGAATCTGGAGATCTGAGAGGTCTGTCGGTGCTGCTTCAGGGGAGATGACATCAACGTTTGCTATCTCGGCTAGATGAGGGAAGTGTATCACCTCGTCTAGTGGGATTCACTCGTAGTGCCAACCCTCAACATCAAGAGTCTCCGTATCTGAATCTTCATACGGAATGGCGGCGGCAGATTCTGATGGAGCACTTGCTAGAGTAGTGGTGGTAGTTAGAGCAGTGGAGGAACCGGAACCGGAGGCTGAGTGGAGGTTGATGCGAAGCCTTTTGGAAGCTTGCACCTCCCCCTCATGAGGACCCGGAGCCGAGTCGTCAGGGTCATCATGCCTCCGTTTGGAAGGCTAAGCCTGAGACCGACACATGGCCTCCAATTCCCTGATGCGTTGCTGGAGAAGCTCGATCTGTGCGTCTCTCTCTCGGAGCTGGGCGGAGAGACGGTCATTCTGAGTAGTGTACGACGTGATCAACATAGAATGTTCTGCCTCCGTGACATACCCAGGAATGTCGGGTAGGTTGCTCAAGGTCGGAGGAGCGAGACGGAGGACATCTTCGGACTGACGGGGAGTCGGGGCTTCGGTTGTCGGGGCATCCTCCACATGTTTGCCCTTCATCTTGCGTTTGAGCTCATAAAGCTCCTGATCCCTGTCTTCTTGGAGCTTCCTGGATGCCTCAAGATCCGCTTTTCTCTTCTGTTCAATCTCGGCCAAGGCTTTCTCCAACGCCTTGAGCCGCAAATCCCTAGCCGCATTGGCTTCCTCCATGGTCTGTAATCGTGAGTGGACGACTTTAAGGATGTCGTCCAAATCCATCGGACCTCGAAGTCCCGGTGTTACTTGGGTGGTTTTAGGGATTCCACCCGAATCCGCCAGACCTAAAAGTCCCATTGTTGCGTGAGCATCTTTTGAGACTTTGCTCGAGTCTGTCGGACCCGGTCCTGGTGGTACAAATTCCAGTGCTGCTTGAGCTCCGGTTGACGAGAAGAGACCCGAAGAGGTGCTCTCTCGGCCTGATTGCACTGCTGCCGTGATGTCGACCGTGCCAGGGCTTCCGGAGGATCCTCGAAGGGCGTCTTCGGACACGCCGACTACCTCCGTTCTGGCAGAGTCCCGAGGGATCTCTGCATGAGTGGCCCACGATCGTGTCCTAATGATAGAAGAGATCACATATGTCCCGAGAAATGGCTCTGCGACTCGATGTGCACTCAAAGAAGTCGAGAGATGGGGCAGGGTCTCTTTTAGCTCAACACCGGCGGACTCCAAGCGAGTGGCCGGTGGAAGTTGTGCTATATCCCCGTGAGAAACTGAAACGACCATTTGTTGAGAGATGGTCGAGTGGCTGGCGGAGGTGTCCAAATGCGCTAGTTGGCTACTAGCGTCTTGATCAGACACCATAAGGTGCCCGGTCTCAGTGTGGGTAACCTCTGTGTGGGATGGACTCGGGATAAGAAGGACAGCCTGATCTACATTCCTATTCGGCTCTTCTTCTTCGACCGTCTCCTGAATTTGAGCCCAAGGCTCGTCTAATCGGACCTCTTCATCTTCGGTCTCTTTTTCAAGACCCTCTCTAACACCCTCATCACCACTTCCTTAACCCCAACCAGATTGTACAGCTTCAACATCTTCTTCTTCTTGACCGACGGTTCGGTCATCTGACATCAGATCTCCATCAAGATTGAGATCGTCGGATACGCCATCATCGTTGAACGAGGAAGTGACCTCGTCATCATCTCTCTTCTGGGCCTTCCCGCCCTTTGCTGGTTCGGACTCTTCGAACTCTTCGTCAGATCCATAATCAACCTTATCGGACTCTGTGGCCTCGTCATCGTCCTCACGGCGGTCGGATTGGGTATTCAGAGGACTCGTGACCGTTGGAGTCATCGCCGGAGGGATCGCCAGATGGTTGGCCTGCTTGGCGAGGAGCCGCGTCCGCATGAGGTGGCGAGGGGAAGTGTGCTTGTTCTTGTGGGGAAGCTTCCACTTCCTCACCCACTCGCTCGGTTTGTGGTGGCGGCGACGGCGTGCGGTGATCATCCGAAGACGAGTGCACGGGGGAGTGCTGGAGTATCCCAGTGTATTGCTTGACTCGGTAGCCCAGCACGTGCTCGAGTTCTGGTAGGACGGGAGTGGATTCCTCTACATAAGTTCTCGTGCGGGCTCGCCGAGCTCGGGTCTCGACAGCTCTTTGATAGGCTTCGGCTCCCTCGATGTGTGGAGTGGCGGACGTCCGTACAATTCTACTCGCTTCACCCCTAACGTCGACGTTCATCACACCCGAGCCAGAAGCTCTCCCACTAGAGCTTTGGCCCGCCGTGCCGGTGGCACGGCTTCTAAGAGGGACGGGTCGCGCGTCCGGGGTAGGGCTCCTCGGTTCTGAGGAGTCCGTGGACGCGACTTCTAAGCCTACAGACACACGATATAGTCCTACACTCACTGCCCTACAGTCCGCCATGTCCAACACGTTCTCTGGAATTGGCATCTCCACTTGCCCCGGCCTCAGAGTTTTCTTGTTCATCCTCCCGATCTGCTTGCTCTGGAAGCGTTGGTGGCCAGATCTGCGTCGTACCGTCGGATGGTGATCCATATGATCTCGGATCATGATGCTGAAAAATCTCATCCACGGGATGGATGAGTGACGGTTCCTCGCAGGGCCTACCACGACATCGTTGATGATATCCAGCCAGAGTTGTTGTGCGACGTCAATTCGCCTTCCATAGGCGACAGAATGAATAATGTGCCACATGTGGGTGGATGCTCGGTCCACTCCGTGGGTCTTCGAAGAAAGAGTTCGGTTCAGTATGTTGAAGACCGTGAACCAGATAGGGGGCAGCATCCCTTGAGTAACGTGAGAGATCCCGTTGAGCCTCTGGTTTGGGTTGATATGGACTCCGAGAGCGAGGATCTCGCTGAAGAGCTCGGATCCGGATACTAAGGGATCGAACGGGGCCTCGGGAGTGGTGGCAGGTAAGTGAAGGATTCGCCTGAGGTCCTCCAAAGTGATCCCCATCTCAGTGTGATCGATGCGTCCCACGATGGTTAGTACATCGTTTCTTGTCTCCACTCGGGACGTCTTCCAAAACTGCTGAAGGTACAGCAGTGGTATGTCAACAGTAGTCTGCATCGCGTAAGCCAGTGGATGCACCTTGAGAATCTCGAGTACAACTTCGTCTTGAACAACGAAGTTAGTCAGGTCGACGTATTCGTTGTTTTGATTGATCGGGCGAAGATCACTCGAAGAGATGAGTGCGCGATCAGCAGCGTTGTTGATCGGCGAAGGCGGTGTGTTTTGTTGACGAGCCATTTCTGTCAAGTCAAAACGAGAAACAATGTTAGTATGTGTCCTAAAAAATGCTAAGTGTTGAAAACTAGTGAGATTGAGAAAATGCCAAATTCCGATTCGGATTATGTCATTTTCCGAATCGGAAAATGAGATAATCCGATTCGGAAAAGAGCATTTTCCGAATCATACCAGATTATCAAACACTTAAGGAAAAAAAAGGCTATACCCTCGACTAGGCGCGAGTCGGAAAACCTCGAAAACCCAAAAGTGGGTATTTCGTATTTTCCGAGTCGGAAAAAGATCAAACACACGAGGGGAGGTTTTTCGAGTCGGAAAAAGATCAAACACACGATTCCATATGTATGTGTGTGTATATATGATCTACACACATATATTTGTGTGTGTATATGTTTGTGTATGAGTTATATAGAGATGGAAAAGAAACTTAAAGTATATACATATGAACAGGCTATGTAATGGTATAACTATCTAAAGTTCGAGCCCTGGGGGACGCATTCTGGAGGTACGGGGGCTTCGACCCCGGGCTGCATGCTTTAGCAATCGGGCTTCGGCCCAAAATTGCCGAGGATTAGTCTGGGCCCATTGTGGTCTGGGATACCTCTTAAAAAAACTATCTAATCTACATATTAATACGAGCTTAACAATCACATTAAATTCATAAAATAAAGAGATATCGGGTTGGTCGGGTTGGGTTGGGTTTGCATGACACTAACCCGATATCAACCCAATACCTACGGTTTGAAAAAATCTCAACCCGATTAGACGTCGGGTTGCTTCGGGTTGGGTTATTTTGCATCGGGTTGGGTTGGGTTGATCGGGTTCGTCGGGTTGGTCGGGTTTTTGAACACCCCTAAGGTAGACAAGGCTAAACTTGAAGTTATTGAAAAACTATCTGAACCAACTAACGTAAAGGGAATCAGAAGCTTTCTTGGCCATGCTGGCTTTTATAGACGATTTATCAAAGACTTTTCAAAAATTTCAAAACCTTTATGTCTATTATTACAGCATGATCATAAATTTGATTTTAATGATGAATGTAGAAATGCATTTGTCACTTTAAAGAAAGCCTTGGTGACTGCACTGGTAGTTGTTGCCCCAGACTGGGACAAGCCTTTTGAAATCATGTGTGATGCTAGTGATAGGGCTATTGGAGCAGTTTTAGGTCAAAGGAAAGATAAAATTTTTCATTCCATCTATTATGCAAGCAAAACCCTTAATGAAGCACAAATTAATTATACAACACCTAAAAAGGAATTATTTGCAGTGGTTTTTGGTTTCGAAAGATTTAGGTCTTATCTAATGGGCACCAAGGTCATTGTACATACCGACCATGCTGCCATCAAATACCTAATCTCAAAGAAAGATGAAAAACCACGACTGATAAGATAGGTTTTGTTACTGCAAGAATTTGACCTAGAGATTGTGGATAGAAAGGGAACTGAAAACCAAGTTGCTGTTAGGATTATGTGCGAGACAGAAAACAAGTTACCGTATCCAACGTTATAGGACACTAGTAGGTCACACCGCTGCACACTAAATAAGAGGATGTTTGGATTACTTGGTTGAGAGAAATAATTAATCGTTTATTAATTATAAAAGGAGAAAGAAATAAATAATTAGTTGAATTATTTATTTATAAATTAATTAATCAGTTGAATTAATTAATAAAGAGATAATTATGGAATATATATTTAATTATCAGGATGATAATTATAAGGGTATTCCATATGGTATCAAACACTGCCTTATTAGTTAATATAAATAAAGGCATGAGGTTTGATTGAATAATAACTGAATTGATAATTCTCAAATCAATCTCTCTCTCTTTTCTTCTCTACCGCCGGCGATCATAAGCAAAAGGCGAGAGCCGAAATTTTTCGTTTGCGTAGTAATCTGTGGTGGTCTAGCAACCGTTCCTCGAGAAGTGTCAGTAGCGGTGTACCCCCTACAAGCATTCTGGAAGTTTATTCATCAAAAGGTAAACCATCAAACCCACTTTAATTGTATCTGTTAAGGTTAGGATTGGATCCTCGATTGGGAATCAGTTTTTGTTATCCGCTGCGCATGTTTATGCCCTTGGTTCCCAACAGTGGTATCAGAGCCACTTCCTAAACCTAACAGATCAGGTTTAAATCTGATTGCTAGTTAATTGGTTTCTTAAAAATCGTTACTTTTGTGTTTTAAAAAATCTGATTTTTAATAAACCTAACACAAACGACGATCGGCGGTGGAACGGCGGAAGTTAGCCGACCGGACCTCCAGGCCGATCGCCGGAGAAACACCACGTCGGTCAATACCGATCAAAGACACGAACCACCACCGCGCCACCGATTGTGGTGGCGGTAGTGTCGAGTGAGCGTAAAAACCGCCGGCCACACCACCCGCTTGGTGGCTGTGGCGTCGGGTAGCGGCGTGGATCAGAATCGACGAGGATCACCACCGCACCACCGATTGTGGTGGCGGTGGTGTCAATCGAAAGTAAAAGACCGCCAATGGGCGGCAAACGACGGTGATCGACCACCTAGGCGGTGGCGATCGATCGAACAGCAAACCGTGGCGGCGGCGATTGTCGTTTGCCACCGAACCCGATATCCGCCGCACCACCAGTCGAGGTGGTGGTGGCGATTGCTGTTTCTCGTCCGCCGCGTGACCACGGCGGCTGTGGTGAAATCCGCCGCTGTCGCCGATGGTTGTTGGGGGCGGCGGTGGTAGTGGGAGCATCTGCTGCTGCCGTCGTTCTCCAATTCGACCACCACACCACCGATTGTGGTGGTGGTGGCGATGGTGTTTTGATTGTTTAAGATCGCCGGAGGCGGCGGTGGTGGTAGTACGGGCGGCGGTGGTGGCGATCGGGTCATCATCATCGCCGGCGTTGAAAACCGCCGATCGACGGCCAAGTTTTTGGCGGAACGGTGGCAATTTGATGTCGTGGTTCGTTTCGATTTTTATCATTAACGGATCTCAGTTTGGGATCTGTTTCCGGATGAATTTCGAGTTAAGGATCGTTTTTCAGATAAGGTTAAAACAATTCAGGATAAGTTTTAATTAATTGGTTTTGAATTAGTTATTAACTTTGTAGTTATTAAATTAAGATTCAGTTGCGTTTTAATTTATTTATTTTGAGTCATAGCTGAACCCTTTCTAGACCCGTGGTTGTGTTTATCTGTTTTATAAGGGAGGCCTGCGTGCCATTTACAACCCTTTTGTAATTCTAATTAATTCTAGACTAGTTGAGAGGCCTGCGTGCCATTTAATACCCATTTGTAATAGTTAGTTGTAAAGACGGAATCAAGATGAAACAAGACGACAACCATGGATCTCGGAGCCAGTGGGAGTACCAGAAGACGAAGACTTTTGTCACTTAGGGTTTGGACCGTTGTTTTGTGTTGGCTCACAAAACAACATTAGTTTAAGGGTTTAAGCTATGACTGTGCTTTTTATATTTAAATTGCGTGGTTGTTTAATTTACGTAATTGTTATTAAATATAAATTGCCCTTTTGAACGGATTGTTTAAAAATTAAAAGGATACAAATACAGTTAGTGTTTGGATCCAGTTTTTCAAAGATTTTGAAAAAGGAAACTGGCAATTTAGACCCTTGTTAAAATCATAGATTAGTAAGTGCAACCCACTTTAGGGGCACTTCCGGTGTAAGGTACATAGGGCGTTGTAAGTGCACACACTATGAACGCCCGTGTTCAAACCGAAACTGGAAGGTGATAAAACTCTGCGAATTATCTCCGGGTGGTACCGGCCAGAGTTTGTCCAGGTCCCGGGTGGTGCAATCTATTTTGGTAATTATTTATTCACTGGGTGGTACCAGGCCAAAATGCACTAGAGGGACAAAATATGCACGGATTATTAATATCCGATGTCCCGACGATCTAGAAGTCGTATTTTCAGATAGGAATACGATTGGTATAGTGTTACCTACCATAGATCGCATGAGTCGGTTTGACATGATCACATGCTTCCCGACACATGTGAAATATGGATTCTAGTCTAATAAATTTATTTTAAGGGTAATAATTTATTAGAATTACATATAATTATAAACTAAATTGGAATTTGTATTCTTATGTAGATGTCTCCAATTAGCATTCCGTTTTATTCACCTGAGGAATCACTTCGCCTTATTACGGGCAAGTGGAAGCTTACGGGCCAGAACTTTCCAGTTTGGAAGTTGCACTTACAGAATGTTTTGAGTGCCCAGGGTAAGCTTTATGTGATCAATAAGCCCATGTCACGACCCAAAAGCAATGCCCCAGAAGAGGAATTTGCTGAATATTTCAGATTCATGGCAGATGAGTCGGATGTAATGTCCATTCTAGTTTTCTCTATGTCACCCGAGTTCACGGGAGACTTAAGAGTAAAATTCTGTCACGAGGTCGTAAGGAATGTAGAAAACCAGTTAGGTTTCTACAAGCACACGGGCAAGCTTTTGATCATGCAAGAGATTCTCTCCCTGAAGCTACAGAAGGGTCAGTCAGTTAAAAACCATCTTGTTGATATGAGAAGGCCTTTTAAGTGTTTATCACGTCTGGGGTACAAGATGACTCAGGAGGAGTTAGTGTATCTCATGTGGTTCTCCCTCACAAAGGAAGTTCAGGACACAGCTAGTGCCTACATGAAGGAACCAAAGAACGACGTGGATAAAGTTCATGAAGATATCCTGGCCAGTCTAGAGCCAGTACCCGAACCTGCGAATCTCATGGACACTGATATAATTGATGAGCTGGGAGATCTGAGTTGCCCAGAATGCGGCAGCGAAGATATTTGCGAGCACTCGATGAACATCGACCAGATGGATATCGGTTTACCTGATACTCCAGGTATCTTTATGATAGATTGCTTAATCACTTCTTATGAATCATGGGTAATTGATACAGGCAGTGGTAACCACATTTGTAATCATTTACAGGGATTCACTAGAAGAAAGACTCTGAGGAAGGACCGTTCGAACCTACGAGTTGGCGAAGGCACTCCGTTGATTGCTGAAGCCGTGGGATCTTATAGTCTTAGTTTACCCTCGGGTCTAGTTTTGGAACTGGATAATTGTTATTATATTCCAAATATGATTAAGAATGTATTGTCTTTCGATTTGTTGGTAGACCAAGGCTTTTATTATAAATATTCTTATAAAATGATTTCAGTCTTTAAAGATAATATTTTCTATTTTAAAGCTACACCCGTAGATGGTCTATACACTGTAAATCTTAAAGACAACAATAGTGAAATCTATCATATAAGTAAGAGATCCAAGGATATTGAGGATCAGACTTACCTCTGGCATTGTCGTTTGGGCCATATAAACAAGAAACGTGTTGAACTACTCCTAAAAGGAGGTTTTCTTGGCAATTTCGACTATAAACCTTTTGATAATTGCGAATCTTGTTTGTCTGGCAAAATGACAAAGCAACCTTTCAACAGTGAGAATGAAAGGGCTACTTACTTGCTTGAAATAATCCACACAGATGTATGTGGACCTTTCAGTCATGTAGCAAGAGGAGGATACCGGTACTTCATTACCTTTACTAACGACTTCAGTAGGTATGGTTATGTCTACTTGATGAGACATAAATCTGAAACCTTTGAAAAATTCAAGGAATATCAGAATGAAGTACAGAATCTACTTGACAAGAGGATCAAGTTCTTACGGTCAGATCGTGGTGGCGAATATCTCAGTGATGAGTTTGACAATCATCTGATGGAGTGTGGGATTGTATCCCAACTCACACCTCCGTATACACCTCAGATGAACGGTGTATCAGAAAGGAGAAATCGTACTTTGCTTGACATAGTATGAACGATGATATGTCATTCTAC
Source organism: Centaurea solstitialis (assembly GCA_030169165.1). NCBI lineage: Eukaryota > Viridiplantae > Streptophyta > Magnoliopsida > Asterales > Asteraceae > Centaurea > Centaurea solstitialis. The sequence goes on from CM058041.1 coordinate 60,742,826, forward strand.
GCTGCCAATATCATTCTGGGGACATGCGCTCGAAACAGCAGCACACATACTGAACAGAGCGCCAACAAAGTCGGTAGAAAAGACTCCATACGAGTTATGGAAGGGTAAGAAACCCAACATATCTTTTCTGAAAATTTGGGGTTGTGAGGTTTACGTCAAACGACCTACCTCAGAAAAACTCAAACCCAAATCCGACAAGTGTTTCTTCGTTGGATATCCCAAGACCACCGTGGGATATTATTTCTACAACCCTGAAGAGGACAAAGTGTTTGTTGCTCGAAATGGAAAATTTCTGGAAGAAAAGTTTCTCAGTTTAGAGAACACCAGAAAGGATGTAGATCTACAGATAGTAGACGAAGAAAGCACTACACCAGTTGTTGAGCCAGAAATTCAACATAACAATGTTGAACCTCAATCAGAGCCGATTGAGGAAGTGCAAACACAGGACCTTCGCAGATCCAGCAGGATAAGACAAGAACCAGATAGGTATCTTGGGTTCCTAGTCTCTCAAGATAGCGGAGACTTAAATGAACCAACATCCTATGGAGAAGCTGTGTCAGGCAGTGAGTCTGAACAATGGCAGGAAGCCATGAAGGCCGAGATGCAATCCATGTACGACAACCAAGTCTGGGAGTTGACTGATTTGCCACAACACTGTAAGGCTGTTGGACGCAAATGGGTTTTCAAAAAGAAAACCGACATGGATGGGAACATACACACCTTCAAAGCCAGACTGGTTGCAAAAGGATTCACGCAAACTCATGGCATTGACTATGATGAAACCTTTTCACCAGTGGCAATGTTGAAGTCAATTAGGATTCTTATGGCCATCTCAGCGTACTTTAATTACGAGATTTGGCAAATGGACGTCAAGACAGCCTTTCTAAATGGAAAGTTAACAGAAGACGTCTATATGGAACAACCAGAGGGGTTTGAAGATCCTAAGAATCCTAATAAGGTGTGTAAGCTGCTAAAATCTATTTATGGATTGAAGCAAGCATCTCGAAGCTGGAACTTACACTTTGATGAGCGAATCAGAGAGTTTGGCTTCGCTAAAAGTGAGTTCGAGCCATGTGTTTACACTAAGTTCAGTGGGAGCATAGTAACCTTCCTGGTCTTGTATGTAGATGACATACTACTCATAGGAAACGATGTACCAACTTTACAGAGTGTTAAGGAATGGTTAAGTAAATGTTTCCAGATGAAAGACCTTGGAGAAGCCGCTTATATACTAGGTATAAAGATCTACAGAAACAGATCTAAGCGGCTTATCGGACTTAGTCAGAGTACATACATTGACAAAGTACTGAAGAGATTCAGGATGGATGAATCCAAGAAAGGGTTCATTCCAATGCAACATGGCATAGTGTTAAGTAAAACACAGTGTCCTGTTTCTAGTGAAGATCAGGACAAGATGAAATCGGTCCCATATGCTTCTGCAATTGGATCGATTATGTATGCCATGCTATGTACTAGGCCCGATGTTGCTTACTCAGTAAGTGTTACGAGCAGATACCAACAGAATCCGGGTGAGCCCCATTGGGTGGCTGTCAAGAACATTCTTAAATATCTGAGAAGAACGAAAGAGATGTTCTTGGTCTTTGGAGGTTCTGAGGATGAAATTAGTGTCACAGGATACTCTGACGCTAGTTTCCAGACCGACAGAGATGACTTCAGGTCACAGTCAGGGTATGTCTTTACCCTAAACGGAGGTGCGATCTCATGGAAGAGCTCGAAGCAGGACACGATTGCAGACTCAACTACAGAAGCAGAGTACATTGCAGCATGTGATGCGGCAAAGGAAGCTGTCTGGCTAAAGAATTTTCTATCGGATCTCAGAGTGGTTGCCAGTATCTCGAGACCGATCGATATATTCTGTGATAACTCAGGAGCCGTGGCGTAAGCAAAGGAACCTAGAGAACATCACAAGTCGAGACACGTGCTCAGGAAGTATCACCTCATCCGAGAGATCATTGGAAGAGGAGATGTGAGAATATGCAAGATTCCAACAGAAGACAATGTCGCAGATCCGCTGACAAAGCCACTAGCGAGGGTAAAGCATGAGGCACATGCGAATTCCATTGGGATGCAGTACCTGGAAGCCAGTAGCTAGTTCTTAGTTTGTTAATTATGACTATAGTCTAATTTAGAAACAATGTAATCATGTAAAGGTTTTATTTCACAGTGTGTTGGAAATAAATGGAGGTTTTAATTTCATGATTGTTCTAAATTAACTATTTTTTGCATATTTAACGTATCCATGATTTTACAAAACTCTGTATGAAATCTAAAATTTCCGTAGCCACTTATTGAAATGGGAATTTCAATAAGGAGTTTAACGCTATTATGAATACTTGATGATTTATTCAAAGTAAGGAATAAAAGCACAAGTGATGTGACCAAGTATTTATAGATACTCATCAGAGAGTTTGGGTATTGGAAGTGACCAGTAATCAAGTCTGCTTCATGGAGCCTCAGTCATAAGCACAGACTTGATAGGTTGTCCTTAGACCTGAGATACTTGGTTTGGGAACACGAGGACCACTGTACTCTTAGCGCGTACTAACGCTGCACCGTAACTGGGTGGCCATACGGGACGTGACTAGATGCAGCGGAAGCCGTGGATCCAAATGCAAGTAGTCAAGAAGGGATTTGCACCTCATTCAAAAGAGAGATATTTCCGGGCCCCTTGACGATTAAGATTGGCAGAAAACGCGTGGCCACGCTCGGATAGAATAACAAGGGTTATTTAGTAATATCCGTTACTGCAGGCAATCAAAATCAGAGTCAAGAAATACTTGATTTTTAGAAATGAATCCTCCACTCCATGTCTTAAAATCACTTTAGAAATATCGTGTGCAAAAGGAATGAACCTGTGTACAAATTCAAGCGTGAATTGTATCTCTGGATATAAGAGATCTTATAACCTGGTTAACCTAAGTGTCTGGCTAGGGACCTCCTTAGGCTAATGGTAACAGTATAGTTACATGTCTAGCACAAGTGGGAGTCTGTTAGGATTATGTGCGAGACAGTAACAAAGTTACCGTATCCAATGTTATAGGACACTAGTAGGTCACACCGCTGCACACTAAATAAGAGGATGTTTGGATTACTTGGTTGAGAGAAATAATTAATCGTTTATTAATTATAAAAGGAGAAAGAAATAAATAATTAGTTGAATTATTTATTTATAAATTAATTAATCAGTTGAATTAATTAATAAAGAGATAATTATGGAATATATATTTAATTATCAGGATGATAATTATAAGGGTATTCCATATGGTATCAAACACTGCCTTATTAGTTAATATAAATAAAGGCATGAGGTTTGATTGAATAATAACTGAATTGATAATTCTCAAATCAATCTCTCTCTCTTTTCTTCTCTACCGCCGGCGATCATAAGCAAAAGGCGAGAGCCGAAATTTTTCGTTTGCGTAGTAATCTGTGGTGGTCTAGCAACCGTTCCTCGAGAAGTGTCAGTAGCGGTGTACCCCCTACAAGCATTCTGGAAGTTTATTCATCAAAAGGTAAACCATCAAACCCACTTTAATTGTATCTGTTAAGGTTAGGATTGGATCCTCGATTGGGAATCAGTTTTTGTTATCCGCTGCGCATGTTTATGCCCTTGGTTCCCAACAGTTGCAGACCATCTTTCTAGAATAGAGAAACCTGCTGAACCTGAGGGAGAGATAACTGATACTTTCCCTGATGAAAGGATCTTGAGTGTAGAGATTGAGATGCCATGGTTTGCTGACATAGCTAACTATCTTGCTTGTGGCATCAAACCATCTAATTACACTCCTCACATGTATAAGAAATTCTTTCATGATGTCAGACAATATTTGTGGGATGAACCTTACATGTTTAAACTTGGTACAGATCAAATCCTGAGAAGGTGCATTCCAGAAGCTGAAGTGCCTGCAATCTTGCAGCAATGTCACCAGGCACCATACGGAGGACACTTCGGAGGACAAAGAACAGCGGCCAAAGTGCTACAATCTGGGTTCTATTGGCCTACTTTATTCAAGGATGCCCATAACTTCACAAAAAGATGTGAAGAGTGCCAAAGAACTGGCTCCATTTCCCAGAGAAATGAGATGCCACAAAGTGGAATCCTTGAAGCTGAGTTGTTTGATGTTTGGGGAATAGACTTCATGGGACCATTCCCCACATCAAATAACTGTCAATATATTCTCTTGGCTGTTGATTATGTCTCAAAGTGGGTAGAGGCAGTGGCATGTGCAGCAAATTATGCTAAAACGGTGGTGAAATTCCTCTACAAACAAATTTTCACAAGGTTTGGTACCCTCCGCGCTTTAATAAGTGATGAGGGTACTCACTTTGTGAACAAGATGTTAAGTGGAGTTCTTGCAAAATACAACATTCACCACAAAATCGCCATCGCCTGTCATCCACAAACAAATGGATTAGTTAAACTCTGTAATAGAGAAATCAAAGGGATTCTGGAAAATGTTGTAAAACCATCTAGAAAAGACTGGGCTTTGAAACTTGATGATGCTTTATGGGCATACCGCACTGCTTTTAAAACTCCACTTGGTATGTCTCCATATAAGCTCATTTTTGGAAAAGCCTGTCATCTCCCTTTGGAACTAGAACACAAAGCTTACTGAGCAATTAAAAAATTAAACATGTGTTTAACTGATGCTGGTAAATTGAGAAAACTTCAACTCTGTGAGATGGATGAGCATAGGAATCTGTCCTATGAAAATGCTAAGTTATATAAGGAAAAAACAAAAAAATGGCATGAAAAAAAAATTCGTCCCAGAGAGTTGAAAGCAGGCTAAAAATGTTTATTATTTAATTCCCGGTTGAAATTATTCCCAGGAAAATTAAAATCCAGATGGTCGGGACCGTTTATGATCCACAAGGTTTATCCTTATGGAGCAGTGGATTTAGTTAACCCTACGAATAATGTTGTGTTCAAGGTCAATGGACAAAGAGTTGAAACCCCAGAGGGTAACCCCGAGGGTTTGGATGCTTCATCTTGAAAGCTTACAAACCTTTTAATTTTTGTACAAAATAATAATTAGTATTAGTTTTATAAATATACATGTATTAAATATATTTTAAAGTTTTATCTATATAAATGTAATTTTTACATATATAACACATATTTTTATGTTATATATAAAAAAATTTAGTTTTTAAGTATCTTAAGTATATATATATATCAATATATGTAGACGTAAAAGTATTAAAAAAAATTAAAAAATTAAAAATAAAATAAATAAATAAGATAGTTTTTATTACTTAAAGTATTATTCAAATATAGTTATATATGGATATATCTTGTTGGAGATAAAGAGTATTCTGAAAGTTTTAATCCTCATCATTAGTTTTTCAAAAAGATGCGCCTCCATCTATACACCTTTCTGTACAGAGTGATGCTGTCATCTCAAAAAGAAAAAAAAAAAAAGAAGCAGCAAAACCGTCATACTCTCTTATCAGTTTTTTTTACATAAAATAAAAGAATCTCATTAATTACCTCTTATCACTGTTTAGGTGAAAACTTACGATCGTACGATGATTAACTTAAATCGTAAGATATCTTTCAGGATGATAATCCTGTATTAAGATAAGGTTCTAAGATAAAGACATGTGTACCCTTGAACATAAGTAACTAATCATCGAAAAACTTTTATGGAGAAGATCGTACGATATAATCAGAGAACATACAATATCGTACGATATTATACTAACGGTCAAATATATCTGTAGTTTAACCTTTTATAACAAGTAAGTTGATCATCCTATCCAATGATTGTCCACCTTCGAGAAAGTCTGAGATTGAATACTATACCATACTCACCAAGGTTGGAGTTCATCATTACAACGGTCGATTACCAAAAATCAATCTACCGTTAAAGACCAAGATACGATCTTCATAAATGCGCAACCGTTAAAACCAAGATTCTAGCAACAGTTATGAACGTTACACTCAATAAGCCATAATTGACAACGGTTATACTCGGGGTAGCTATAAAAAGAGTGGAAGGCTGCCATTCAGAGATATCTTTTTGGACTCCGCACACCTAAAGCTCAATATTCTCTCAGTTGTCTTTTACGATCTTTTGTAGTTTATATTCGATCAAGCTGTGTATTTCCTTGTAATCGTACGATCAAAGCTGTAATCTTCAAGGACATCACCCCTTATTGGTGATACATAGTGCAACGTCGGCTATCGCCTTTAGTCGACCGCAGGTTTTTTTCCTCGATCCAGAGGTTTTTCCGGCATCATCAATTGTATTGTCTTTTTATTCATTTTATCGCACGTTTTATCGAACTAGATTCTTTTCTCTCGACGGATTTGCCTCACAATATCTTATGATACAAACTAGTGCAATTTTTTACATAAACAATTTGGCGCCCACCGTGGGGCCCCGTTTTGAGAAAATCTCGTTTGATAAAGCGCCTGCCTACTAATCAATTTCTTCGAGTTCTTTTGAATATTTATTGCAGGATCATGGAAAACAATTTACAACCATCTCTGCAACAACAGCTAGCAGCAACCCAACAACAAATTCAACAATTAACTAATCAAAATATGCAAGCCAATGGAGAACTCGCACGATTACGAGCCTTAAACCCCCAAACTACTCAAATTAATCCTACGTTCTCATTGCATCACCAAATACCACCTCATTTTCCACAAAATCAGTTTAGTGCTCCACAAGCATCTCAAAACAATCTATGTCCACCTCCAAATAACATCTTTCGACCCTTTTTTCCTCCTCCTCCATCAGGACCACCTCCCGAGCCACCTATGTTTACCTTCGCTCAACCTCATGGTGGACCTCGACCATTCCCACACATTCCAGAACCATTATCACATGTCCCGACGGCAACTACTCCAATAACTCATATTCCAACTCAACCAAATAATCAGAAAACTGTCGGCACACTCCCTGTTAACGATCTTATGGACATACGATTAAAGATGCTGGAAGAGCAAAACAAAGCAATGCTCGCATTGCTCGCAAAACTCCCTGGAGCAGCGGTACTCGTCGAAGTCGAGCCCAAAACAGGAATCCAAGCCTCACCCTATATCGACGAGATTGCCCTCATGGACATACCAAAGAAATACAATATTCCTACTTTTACGACAAAATATTCGGGGATAACAGATCCAGTGGAACACGTCGCACAATATAAGCAACTTATGTGGACTGCATCGATCCCCTCTCAATATCAAGAAGCTTGCATGTGCAAGAGTTTCGAGTCCACTCTTACGGGAGCAGCATTACAATGGCTTATCAACTTAAAGCCAAAAAGTATTGGATCGTTCGCTGAATTGGTAAACCAATTCACTCGACGGTTCGCAAGTAGTCGCAAGATGGAAAAGCAAACAAGAGATCTATACTACGTGGGCTAGATAATTCTTCGAAATTATATATGGATCTTACAAAGTCTCCACCGGAAAACTTCGATGACGTACGAGCTCGAACGCTGGCCCACATGAGGATAGAAGATGATGCCATCTTCTGATGAAAACACTCAAACGAAAAGAAAAACCTTGGCGCACAAAAGCATGATTTCAAACCGAAAAGGGTGAACAAAATTGGAAACTCTCAACAAGAGCCCAAAGCTCATTCGAACAAAGGTTCAGGTAAAACTAGATATCCCGAATTATCTACTTACCCTTTTGCATGTACAACCAAAGAATTGGTGGATTCTCTGCGCAATATTGATGTCAACGTACGATGGCCCAAGAAGCCGAAGAACCCTAACAAAGACAAAGATCAAACCAAGTGGTGCGGGTTACATGGCGATCATGGACATACGACAGACGAGTGTATCAGTTTGAAGAAAGGGACCGCACATCTCAAAAAGAACGGACATCTTAAAGACATCATCCCCGACGAAGCAAAAAGACCGGCGTCACCAGTTCATACCAAAGTCGTAAACCGCATTACTGGAGGATCAGAAATATGCGGTCTAACATATTGAGTAGCAAAGAGGCACGCAGGAGAAGGACCCAAAGGGTATCCCATTCCAGATGAATCCAGAACTACGACTGAAAGAGAGCTTGACGCAGCAAAAGTCACGTTTGATCAAGATGATCTCTCGGGAATCTACCAAAAACATCATGATGCTCTAGTCATTCAGTTAACTGCCGGAAACCAAAAGAGTATTAGTTGATGGTGGTAGTTCAGCAAATGTAATATTCGCAGACACACTCAAGATCATGGGCATCGATCTATCCAATATCGTATGCTGTACCACCACGCTAATTAGGTTCAACAGAGACACAACAAGCACTCTCGGAGAAATTGTATTACCTGTCTTCGCCAAGGGAATCAACAAACAGACAAAGTTCAATGTCATAGACTACCCGTCTACTTACAATGCGATACTCAGAAGGCCTTGGATCCATGATATGAAGGCTGTACCATCAACATACCACCAAAAGATCAAATTCCCATCTCCTTGGGGTGTACAAGAAATCGTCAGTGAAAAGAAGATCGCCCGAGAATGTTACAAGATCACGATGAAAGCAAAACCCCAGGATATCTAGCAACTACAGAGCCAGGATGGAGTACGATCGTACGATGATCTTCAATTAGAAGAAGTCGTACTCGATCACAAACATCCTGATCGAAAGGTCTTCGTGGGAGCAACAATAACCTCTGACATAAAAAACAGTATAATATCTTTTTTGCAGGAACATTCAGATTGCATCGCGTGGTCGCACGAAGACATGGTTGGGATCGATCCCGACATATCACACAAGCTGAACGTGGATCCATCCTTCAAACTTGTAAAGCAGAAACGACGCAAGTTCGCACCAGAGCGCAACAAAGTGATCAACGACGAAGTTGATAACCTGTTTAAAACAGGAAAAATCAGAGAAGTCAAATATCCAGACTGGCTAGCAAACGTAGTCGTCGTACAAAAGAAGAACGGAAAATGGCGAGTCTGTATTAACTTTACGGACTTAAACAAGGCTTGCACAAAAGACCCATTTCCCCTACCACATATCGATGCGATGGTAGATGCAACAGCAGGTCATGAATTACTTACATTCATGGATGCTTACTCTGGATACAATCAGATTCTAATGCACACGGACGATCAAGAGAAGACTGCGTTTATGACGGACAAAGGAATCTATTGCTACAAAGCGATGCCGTTCGGTCTAAAAAATGCAGGGTCAACATATCAAAGACTTGTGAACATGATGTTCAAGGAACATCTCGGACGTACGATGGAGGTTTACATCGATGATATGCTCGTAAAGTCAGAACGACCTTACGATCACATACAACACATGAAGCAATCGTTCGATATCCTACGGCAATACAAGATAAAGCTCAATCCAACCAAATGTTTCTTTGGAGTACGTGCCGGAAAATTCCTTGGATATATGGTCACCCGGCACGGTATAGAAGCAAGTCTCGAACAAATAAAGGCCATCATGGAAATACAATCCCCGAGGAACGTGAAGGAAGTCCAGAAACTCACTAGACGAGTGGCGGCGTTAAATAGATTCATCTCGCGATCATCCAACAAATGCCACCTGTTCTATAACGTTCTACGCAAGAATCAAGGTTTCGATTGGACAGAAGCACACGAAAAAGCATTACAAGACCTAAAGCAATACATGGTCTCTCCTCCATTATTAACCAAACCAATCGAAGGCGAAAGCTCAGCTATATCTAGCTGTCAGCAATAACGCAGTAAGTGTGGTACTCTAACGGGAAGATGATCAACAACAACACCTGATTTATTATGTGAGTAAATCCTTTCTCAATGCTGAAACTAGGTACACATCTATGAAAAAATTACTTTTGGGCCTCGTAACAGCTGCAAAAGAGTTAAGACATTATTTTGAATCTCATCATATAATTGTCGTAACTAATTACCCTCTTAAGACTGTACTTCATTAGCCAGAACTTACAGGTCGACTAGACAAATGGAGTATTTACCTCAGTAGATTCAACCTTACGTACAAAGCAAAGATGGCGATAAAATCACAGGCACTAGCAGATTTCATAGCCGAATTCAGTATAGGGACGAAACTACCATCGTACGATGAAATCAACAATGTGATGATTCAAGACAACAAGCCTTGGACCCTACACGTCGACGGATCCTCTAACGTACGAGGATCAGGATTAGGAATTGTCCTGAAATCATCACATGGGGGCAATATGGTGTACCCAATACGATGCAAATTCAAAACCACCAACAACGAAGCAGAATACGAAGCCTTAATCGCTGGATTAGACATAGCTTACAACTTGGGGGCTAGACATTTGCACGTACGAAGTGATTCATTATTAGTGGTGAATCAAATAAATGGCGATTTTCAGGCAAAAGCCTCAAAAATGATGGCATATCTCAAAATTGCTAAGGAGAGGATCGCACGATTCGAAGCTTTTTCGATAGAACAGATCCTGTGAGATCTAAACGTACAAGCCGATGCTTTAGCTAACCTGGGATCTGCATTTAATGAAAACTCTGGAGAACATCCCAATAATCCATCTTACGACTCCAACAATCGAGGCAAAAGAAGAAGTAAAGATGAATGAGGAAGTCTATAACTGGTCGCTCGGTATATGGAATTATCTTGTTAGGACCAAATTGTTCTAATTAGAAAGTTTTATAAAGGAAGTTTTGAGAAGGATTAATTAGTGTTTAGCTAGTTAACTTAGATATTGGGCTTGGGCTTGGGCTTTTGTATTTAGGCCCTATATATCAAGGGTTTGGATGTGGAAAGTAAGTGTGTGAATCATTTCAATGAGAGTCATCTAGAGAGAGAAAGTGTGTGTGTGTTCTTGTGTTCTTGAGAGCTCTTAATAATAAAACAAGAACTTTTGCATCTTTATCTTCTTGATTTCTCTGTTTATCCTCTTTTTGTTTGATTGTTTGGGACTAACAAATGGTATCAGAGCCAAACAAATCATTAGATTTGTTTGTTCCTAATTGAGTCATTCAAAGAGGATTTTTTATTGGGTTTTTGAAACTTTATTTTTGAAAAAGTTTCATTTTGAATTTTTGGGGTTTTTGGGGTTTGGATCTTGATGAAGATGATGAAAATGGATGTTTGGGTTATGTTTTGAAGCAACTTTGAGCTTAATCTCATGTATTTTACAAGTTGCTTCATTTTTTGGATCTGATATGAATTTTGGGGCTGAATATTCAAGTTTTCTGAGTTGGAAAACTCGAATCTTCAAGTTTTCCGAGTTGGAAAACTCGAATCTTCAAGTTTTACGAGTTGGAAAACTGATATTTCCCGAATTCAAAAAAAAAAAAAAATCCGAATCGGAAAACAGCATTTTCCGAACCGGAAAACAGTGTTTTCCGAACCGGATGAATAGGAAAAAAAATAAAAAAATTGAGTACCTTGTTGTTCTCATTTTCCGACTCGAGAAACATGAAATACCCCTTTCGGATTTTCTAAGTTTCCCGACTCGCTCTTGAGACGAGGGTATTTTCATGTTTTGTTAAACTCTTGAATTACCTTGCTGTTCTTATTTTCCGACTCGGGAGACATGAAATACCCCTTTCGGGTTTTCGAGGTTTCTCGACTCGCTTTTGAGTCAAGGTTATTTTCAATTTTTGTTAAAATTTCCCAACTCCATTTTCGACTCGGGAAACTGCATTTCCCGACTCGGGTATCATCTTCAGATAAGCTTTCAAGATCATATTCCGCTGCGATCTAGACCAACCCAAATTAAAATACTTTTGATGCATCAAAACCCTTGCGCTTAAATAGCCACCTCTATTTCCCAAATGGTTCGTAAAGATCTCATCAGCCCGGTTTTTAGCCCAAATTCAGTTTTTGAAGACATGTCAGATTTGTAACGATTTCAGAATGACGGTGATCGGATTCTGTATTTAGTTAGATTACTCAGAAGCCTGACACTCTGCAACCGTTTCTCTAGAGTTTTATTAGATGGAATTATTCCTCCCGGGAGTGCGAGTTGAATTTTTCCTTTGGATGCCAGCTTCGGTGAATGGTACTATTGTTACGTGCTCAATTCTTAACCATTTTACCGTTGTGGAGGCTCGGTTGCGATCTAGAATTTTGAGTGACGGTCGTCATCCATCTGACTAAGAAGACTAGATCTGGATCTGATTGCTTGGCATTTTGGAAGATTTCAGGAAATCGACTATTTTCTGAGTAGTAGAGAGATCAAAGTAGAGCATCTCGTTCAGCATCTACTCCAGTTTTTCATTCCATACGGTGTTTTGGTGATCCAAGCTTCGGTATTTACCCTGTTGTGAACTTATCAGATTTAAAACTCTTATTCTGAATTCCTATTCAACAAGGGGTCAAAGACAGAACCTTTAGTTTTCTTGCTGATCTGCATGGTAACTCACACATGCATCTATACCTTTGTTTCTCTTGGCTGGAGATCAACATAATTGGATGAATCAACATGCTCTGGTTCAAGCTGTTGTATTCTGCGGTTATCAGACGTGTCGAGTTATTTACAGGTTGAGCTGTAGTTTGTGCAATCAGTCGCGGTTATTGCAAATCGGATCTGGTCTTTCAGTTGAAACTGAAGATGAAGAGCTACAATCGAGGGGGAGCTTGGAGATAAAAATGTAGTTGAACGCCACTAAGGTTTTCTTACGAAAGCAAGAGGGAGAAGATCAGAGATGCTTCCTTTACAAAACTTTAGGGGGAGATTGTTAGGACCAAATTGTTCTAATTAGAACGTTTTATAAAGGAAGCTTTGAGAAGGATTAATTAGTGTTTAGCTAGTTAATTTAGATATTGGGCTTGGGCTTGGGCTTTTGTATTTAGGCCCTATATATAAAGGGTTAGGATGTGGAAAGTGAGTGTGTGAATCATTTCAATGAGAGTCATCTAGAGAGAGAAAGTGTGTGTGTGTTCTTGTGTTCTTGAGAGCTCTTAATAATAAAACAAGAACTTTTGCATCTTTATCTTCTTGATTTCTCTCTTTATCCTCTTTTTGTTTGATTGTTTGGGACTAACATATCTTAAGCACGACCAACTCCCTGATGACAAAATGGAAGCTCGAAAGACCAGATCAAAGGCCTCACGATATATGATATTCAAAGATCAGCAATATCGAAGGTCTACATCTGGACTTATCTTACGATGCATAACGAGTAAGAAACAAATGAATCAAATTCTCCAAGAGATGCACGACGGAGAATGTGGAAATCATTCTGGAAGTAGAAGCCTCACCAACAGAATCTCAGGACAAGGTTATTATTGGCCAACTCTTCGAGAAGATGCCATAAGGTATGTACAAAGATGCGATGCTTGTCAAAGACATTCAGGTATGTCACACTTACCTTCTGAACCCCTACATTCTGTCTTAATCCCATGGCCATTCATGCGATGTGGAATGGACATCGTAGGTAAATTATTTCCAGCCCTTGGACAAAAAGTTTTCTTACTTGTTCTTACTGATTACTTTTCAAAACGGATCGAAGCTGCTGCTTTTTCGCAGGAAAGAGATAATGAGGTCATCTGTTTTATCCAGACTAACAATATATACAGGTTCAGAGTACCATCGGAGATCATGTGCAATAATGGTTCACAATTCATAAGTGAAAAGACTCGCAAGTTCTGCGACGAACGCGGAATCAAGCTAATCACTTCGACCCCAAGATATCCCCAATCCAATGGTCTTGCTGAATCCAGTAACAAAGTCATAATTAACTCGATTCGTAAAAGATTGAAGGATGCAAAGGGAAAATGGGTCGAAGAATTGCCTTCTGTTTTGTCTGCAAATCGCACAACTCCAAGAACCTCAACAAGACAAACTCCTTTCTCTCTTGTTTACATATGCGAAGCAGTGTTGCCAATCGAGTCTCGATTTCCAATTGCTAGGCATCGTACGATTGAACAAAATGCAATAGATTTATATTATGATCTAGATGCCCTAAAAGGACTCAGAGACAAAGCATTTCAAAAAATGGCAACACAAAAAGCCATGATCGAACGATATTTCAACAAGAAGGTGAAAGCTAAAGTGTTTCAAGTAGGAGACTACGTCCTACGACATGTATTCCAGAATACCCAAGAGTTGAACGTTGGAAAACTTTCCATCAAATGGGAAGGGCCTTATAGAATTTCCAAAATCGTTGGAAATGGTGCGTATAAACTTACGACCATAGAAGGTAAGGAAATCCCATGTAGCTGGAACGCGAATCATCTAAAGAGGTACTATTTCTAAACTCTTTTTTATCTTTTGATTATTCCTTTACGAGCAATTACTGATTTGGGCGTCGGAGCGCCGTTGGTCAAACCAACGGCCACCCTATAGCCATCCTTTATCGCAGGTATCGCACGATTATCGCAAGCATCGCACGGAACAACTATTGCATATATCGCACGATTATCGCATGTATCGCACGATAATTGCTATAGATGCAAGAATAATTCGCATGTGAAAAAGACAAAACGCCAGTCGCACGAATACTCTTTTGAGTAAAATTAGAAACGTTTCTAAAAAATAAATTCTACGGTCTAAGTCGCATAACAATAATGCGCAATCAAAATTAAAAGCTGAAAAACATACGATATAAGATAAACTGAATTCATTCATTAAAAAAAGTACTAAACCAAATCAAAAGTACTGAAGCAAAAAGATCGTGTGATTATATAAAAGATAAAGCTAAACATGAGGAGGGGCATAGATCCCGCATCGTCGGAAATAACATCCGATCCTACGATCTCTGCAGAAGCTCCTTCGACGACCTTGGTCGCAGGATTGGATCCAGAAATTGCCTCTTTGGCGACTTCCTCCTCAGCAACTATGACTTCAGGTAAAGTTTGAACGTAAAATTGAAGAACTGATTAAATCTATTCATGCTTTGCAGGTTGGATGCAAGGAGTGCAAGGGACCACACTTAACGAAAGATTGCCCGAACCGTCCGATGATGACACCCGAGGAGGTACACTATCTTAACCGAGGCGATTACCAAGGGAGGTGGAACAACAACCGTAACTTCATCCTGAGACCTCCTGGATTCTTTGCACCAAACCAACAAAACCAACGAACGGATGGAGAGCCGCGCGTTTCTATCGAGGACCGACTCATCCAATTCATGGACGCACAAAAGAAGATCAATGATGAGGTAGGTTCGTATTTATGTAACCATCAAAGTACTATCCAGAATTTGGAAATGCAGGTTGGTCGTGTCTCGCAATTGCTAAGTGAAAGGACTCAAGGGGAGCTACCAACGCAAACCCAAGTCAACCCAAAGGTAGAAAATGCGAAGCCAATGCTCATGATGGTCGGAGAAAAATCAAAGAAGAAGTTGACCGATATCTACACGAAAAAGTACGTGGAGAGCGACAGCGGTAGTGAGCCTGATTATGCCACGAACTATGATTCGGAGGGGTTCACAATATCATTCGAGCATCTAGGACTTAAAGGACCCATTTCTTCAAGCGACGATGAGGAAGAAGACGGTAAGCAAGGTGGATATGCGGAGTTTGTGATACCAAAGAAGGATAAAGGTAAGGAGAAGGAGAAAGAGAAGGTCGCGGAAGACGAGCTCATCTACGTTGCCCCTATCAAGCATGATCCGGGAAGTTACAGTTTACCTATTTCATGTTCTAAATTTGAAGGTCTTGCTTTGATAGATACAAGTGTTGCACTTAACATGATGCCTGTTTGTTATTGCAGGAAAATGGGAGTCAAAAAGATTGTACCAACGGACTACCAATACCGAGGAGTGAATGGATACATGACTAAACTGTTGGGGATAGCGGAAGGAGTCCCGATACGAATCGGAAATTTCGTCTACTTTACGGACTTCATCATAGCTAACCTCCCGAAGGATATGGAGATCCCGATTATTCTCGGAAGGGCTTTCCTACACACCGCCCAAGTAACCACCGACATGCGCAATCAAGTGTCAAGCTTGGGTTATGGAGAAAAGCGGATCTATTTCAACCCCTATGGAGAGCCAGTCACCCATCTCGATGAACCCTATGAGGACCCTTCTCAAACCTTCAAGAAGGACACGAGCCGCCCACTACTCCCTCACGAGGATATGAAGAAAACGGAGGACTCTCCGAACCCGATACACCAAAATTATCAAACACCCAACGGGTCAGGACCCTCCAAGAAAGAGCATAGGAAGAAGAAGGGCTCGTCAGCCCAACGCGCCAAGAAATAAGCTGAAAATGGGGTCGAGCTCTAGACCCATTAAAAAATGAAGTGCTTCTCGGGAGGCAACCCGAGCATTTTCTTTCCTTTTTCGTTTTTAGTGTTTCCGTGTGTGTTTTTGCTAATCTTTTTGTTTGTTATTGCTTAGGTAACCATACGGAGGGGATAGAAACCAAAATCGAGCAAATCCGACGCGCGACGGAAATTTTCAAAAAGTGGAAACAGTAAGCTTTTCGCGATCGCTGATTTTTAAAATTGGCGACACGAAGTCAGCCTTCCTTTGTATCAGGTAAGATTTTCGATTCTCGCGGCGCGAGAGTTTTGCTTCGCGGCATGACGTTTTCAAATTCGGGCAAAATTTTTCGAAAACCGCTAGTTTGGCGACGCGAAATCGGTGCAGACGGGTTTTTAAACCCTTCTTTCTCACTTTTTCAAAGAACATAACCCTAATTCCTCTCTAGGCGCCGCGACTTTTCTTCACGAACCTGCGAAAATCGAATTTCTTGTGCTTCAATTTCTTCATTCATGGCGTCAAAGGTATGTTTCCTTACTTGATTTCGTTGGATTATCTTGATTTGGTAAGATTGGATCTTGAATTTGGGCATCAATGGTGTTTTCATGCTTTCATAGATTTAAGATTATTCTTGAAGCTCCATTGGTTGATTAGTGATTATTGTTCAATGCATGCTATGAGCTTTGATTGAGATTTCATTCTAGCATGCTATTTAATTGATTGAATCTAGTGAATGTGCTTTGATGATAAGTGTGGGGATTTTGCACCAAAATCCCCCACCTTTTGTTTTCTTTTGAGCTAGCTAGATTTGAGTTTTTCTTGGGAGCTTGACTAAAAGTTCAAAGATGTTGCACACCCCCTTTGATTTGGATTTCTCATGCATGCATTCGTTAGATTGAACTTGTTAGTTATGGAGGTTTTGTCTCGTTGGAATGAACTATGTTTGAATTTTGTCTTACATTTATCGATCACATCTAGCTAAGACAATTTCGTTTTGGATTTTTGCAGAGACAAAGGACCCGTTCATCGACCTCCACCACTCCTACCTTCCGTGCACCAGATGGAGTCATGCGTTCATCCATTTTATGAACGACCCTACGTTGAATGCTCCAAAGCGTCAGGAGTACTGGGACATAGTTAACCGACTTGTCACTCGTCAAATTTTCGTGCCGAGGAGAGTCGATTGGAACCTCCTTCGTTCCATGGGAGTTGAGAACAACATAAAGGCGATACTCGAAAAGCACGCCTATGACGAAGATGGCACCGAGTACTATATATGCCATGCTTGGGAGCGAGTCTTTGACAATGCTGAGACCCTCTATCGCGAGCTTATCATTGAGTTCGTGGCTACTTTCCGTTTCGACGCCGAAAAGGCCCTTGACGAGTTCTACCAATCATGCATGACATTTCAACTTGGTGGTGTTTGGTGATCACTCTCATTGACCGAGTTTGCCGTTGCCTTAGGGATATATACCCAAGATGAGGTCGATGCTCCCGGATTTGTGGAATACATGTGGGCTAGCGCGAAGAGACAAGATGGTTTTGATCCTCGGTTGGCTTGGGCGATTCTTGGAGATGGCGACTATGGCAACAATCTCAAGGTGAAGGGATTTCTCGCTTCTTCGGACCGACTTTTGAGCAACTTTCCACGGATGACAAGTATCCGAACGCCCCGTACATCATTGCCGTGCAACTCTCTAAGGCGGGTGGTTATCGAGAGGGGAGTCGAATGGGTGGTGGCCAATACGTTACGCTTCTTGCCAAGCACTTCGGTATCCTAACCGAGGGTGCTATTGCCTCGATGACAAACTTATAACACCAAAATTATACATGTTTTGGTTGTGCTTAATTGTCTGATTTTACCCCATTTCTCACCCATTTCTGAGCTAATCACTTGTGTTTTGGACTGATTCTTACTTTTATTGGTTTTGGAGGCCGTGGAACGGAAAAGTACGGAAAAAGGCGAAAAAACGTGAAAATTGGAAAAACTCAATCTAGAGGCCATTTCGCGTCCGCGAGGTTTTAAGTTTGGCGTCGTCAAGTTCGCAAAGAAGGAAAACCTAGGGTTGATTTAAGTATTCGCGAGTATGCAGCTTCGCGATCGCGAAACGAGCCCTGAACTGCCTTTTAAATACTGATCTCCTCCTTCAGTCCAAAAAAATATCTCCATCTTGATCAGCAATCATCACCAATCAACCAGTAGTCACTCCTGTTCATATTTTCTTAGGCTGTTTAGTGAGAGAGAGAGGGTTGTGCCGATACGCTATAGAATTTGATTCTCGATCATCTATCGTTGTACGGTCGGTATAATGTCTGTTTCTACTTCTTTGTTTGTTGAGTTCATAATGTCTAGTGACTAGTTTTCTTTAGTGGTACTTATTGTGATAGATAAACCTTGTGGATGATGATTTTGTGATTTAATGTTTATTGGTTTGTTTTTGGTTTATTGAATGTATGCTATGGTTCCGATTTGATTCGTATTGTATGGTTATTTGAATTCGTTGGTTGGGTGTATCTGTTTGACCAAGATAGATAGACTCCGATAGGTTAATCAACCTTTCTTGACCTTCCCTTCGGAAACCCGGAGAGTTGTGTTAGGTGGTTAGCTCGGACCGAGAGCAGCCAGATATTAGAATACCATGCAATAGAGATAGAATTGGGTAGCTGATACTAGATTGCCTGACAAACAGTCTAAGTATTGGGACTAGGAAGACCAACCTAGTTGATAACCATAATAATCACATGTTAGGGTGTCCTAGACTTAAATTCTTACAATAACTAAAACAACCAAACCTTTGGCCAGTTTAAATCATCCACTTGGGGAGTCGTTATACCATGATAAGTACTACTGTTTTCATTCATATAGTTTAAATTATCTTTTCATTGCTTTCTTAGTTAATTAGTTAATTTAGTTGTCTTTTAATTAATCAAACGTTTTTCATAAAACCCCCCATAGCTTTAGGTTAATTAAACTAGCTAAGATTAATAGTCTACATAACTTGACCGTTCCCAGTGGTAGATACGATACCTGGACTTTCCTACACTATATTACTCACGATCAGGTACGCTTGCCTATGAATGTGGTAAACAGTGGCTAGGCTTTAGAGGTTAAAACTTGTTTCGCTTTTTATATACAATAATTACCGCATCAAGTTTTTGGCGCCGTTGCCGGGGAACGGTAGTTGTTAGATTTTTAGTCTTTATTACTTTTGTTAACCGATCCTTGTGAGAGATTCCATCCCTTGCAAGTTTTTCGCTTTCTAGTTTTTATTTATTTTATTTTATTTTATCTCTTTGTTTCCCGCAAGTTGCCCGTAACCGTTTGTTGTGGTTTCAGTCATGACGGAACTGTTAGAGCCGTTTGAGGAACCGGAGAGAGAGTTCAAAAAGAAGTCAAAAGCTAACAAAGTTCGCCCGAGAGCTATAAATTTTGAAATGGGGGACGAAGCACCGATGTGGATCGCCCGAAGAACCGCTCTGACCGTACCCACCAATTCGATCACGAAGCCGGGCCTAAATAAGGAGATTCCGGGGAAGCTCCTTCACATGATCAAGGACCTTACTTTCGACGGGAAAAACGATAGCAATCCTATCGTACACATGGAGAACTTCATGGACATATGTGATCTATTCAAAACGGAGGAAGGCCGAGACGATGCGATTCGTCTTCGAATTTTTCCTCTTACACTCACCGGGGAAGCCAAAGCTTGGTTACGATCGTTGGAACCAAGTTTGATCACCACTTGGGAAGGACTTCGCTCAAAGTTCCTTTCCCGATTTTTTCCACCATCCAAAATTGATAAGTTACGAGCCGAGATCCGATCCTTTCGACAAGATGACGGGGAGACAATAGCCGAAGCATGGGAGCGTTTCAAACACCTGCTAAATTCGTGCCCGAGTCACGACCTAAGTAAGAGTGAGCAAGTCCAAACTTTCTATAGTGGGCTTGGTTATTCTTCCCGAGCTACATTAGATTCATCTGCCGGAGGTGTCTTCATGTACAAAACGCCCACGGAAGGGTATAAGCTTCTCGAGGATATGTTGATTCACAATATAGATTGGAGGACGGACAAGCGCTTGCAAACCCCGAGAATGGCCGGAAAGATCTTAACCGACTTCGACTCATCCGATGAACTAGCCGCAATGAAAAACCAACAGGTAAAGTTTGAACGTAAAATTGAAGAACTGATTAAATCTGTTCATGCTTTGCAGGTTGGATGCGAGGAATGCAAGGGACCACACCTAACGAAAGATTGCCCCAACCGTCCGATGATGACACCCAAGGAGGTACACTACCTCAACCGAGGCGATTATCAAGGGAGATGGAACAACAATCGTAACTTCGTCCCGAGACCTCCCAGATTCTTTGCACCAAACCAACAAACCCAAAGAACGGATGGAGAGCCGCACGTTTCTACGGAGGACCGACTTATCCAATTCATGGATGCACAAAAGAAGATCAATGATGAGGTAGGTTCTTATTTACGCAACCATCAAAGTACTATCCAGAATTTGGAAATGCAGGTTGGTCGTGTTTCGCAATTGGTAAGTGAAAGGACTCAAGGGGAGCTGCCAACGCAAACCCAAGTCAACCCGAAGGTGGAGAACGCGAAGCCAATGCTCATGATGGTCGGAGAAACATCAAAGAAGAAGTGGACGGATATCTACACGAAAAAGTATGTGGAAAGCGACAGCGGTAGTGAACCTGATTATGCCACAGACTATGACTCGGAGGGGTTCACAATTTCGTTCGAGCATCTAGGACTTAAAGGACCCATTTCTTCAAGCGATGATGAGGAGGAAGATGGAAAGCAAGGAGGATATGCGGAGTTTGTGATACCAAAGAAGGATAACAGTAAAAAGAAGGAGAAAGAAAAGGTGGCGGAAGACGAGCACACCTACGTTGTGAACTCGTATAGATTACCATCCCTTCTCTTTACCACGTACTGAGTGTAGAACAAGGTCTTCTTCAGCAACCACCGAGGTGAAATGGTGTGTAGTTAATCGATGGGATATAGAGAGAAGACATCTTCGGGATTCTGTGTCAGTTGGAAGAACTTGTACTTGGCCTCTTCCCCATGAACTCCTATTACTTCTGGATCAAAGGGTGGTTTTGTCTCTACTTCTGCAAATCTCCATTTGAGGACCTCCTCTATTACATGTACAGACTCTTCAAAGAACAACTTTTCTTGGACCCTTGGGATTTTTTCCATGCTTTGTATGATTTCTTCCACTCCGGGTTGCCAAATGATTGATGTTGGCCACGTTGGAAGCAGAACCTGGACCAAGAGTCATGGCAGTCTGAAGTAGATCATGCATTTCAGTAGAGAACGTGTTGAAGTCTTTATACCCTGCATTCTAAACATCTGCGACATACTGAGCACCTAGATTTGCCAAATCAGTCTTCAAGGTGGTAATAGAATCAGAGCTAAGGGATAGCTTAGCAAATTCTGTGGCCAAGTCGGATTTTGAAGGGACGGAGCTCTGTAAGAATTTAACAGTAGAACAGAGATCTGTCACGCTGGATTGAACTTCTTTCAAAGCCTCTGTTTGAGCCTTAACAGCCTTCGAGAGTTCAGATTTGGCCTTGGATGAGCTTTTCAACTCGTCCAGTTTGTGAAATACCACTGTCACAAAAGCTTGAAACTCCCCTCTTGTGATAGGGGCATTCGGGGAACCTGCAGAATCAACACATGGTTCTGCAATAGCCTTGGAGTTTAAGGCGCCCTCAATGGTTGTTTTGGCGTTGCCATCTTGGGGACTTCCACCGGATCCTTGGTCTTTCCCAGAGGGAGAGCCTACCAGTGTTCTGGGAGTTTCTTTCGCCGAAGGTTCAGAGCCTTTCTTTGAAGAGGGACTCCGTGGAGAATGGGGATGTTCTAGATCCACTGATTCTGTGTTCCCCACTTCTGCCTCTAAAGCAGACTGATTTTGTTCACTCAAGTGGGGGGGGGGGGGTGCAACACATGCATCCGTGTGAGGAGTGACAGATCCTTGGGAGAATGGACCTTTGTATTAAAACCATTACCCTTTTGGGAGGATGACGGAGTAAGAGAGGGATCTCGGCCAAGGTTACTGACAGAGATGAAAAATATCCTCTGCCTGGTTAGTTTGGGTCTGGCTCAGCGTGTGCACGCTTTGTTCAACGGCTATGTCCTTTAGAACAGGATTGCCAGAAATATGGGTTGCACTAGGAGTTGGGCTGGGATGTGTGCCTTTGGCATCTTTTACACCCTCACACTCAAGATTTTCAACTCCACCCTCATTACTCTCTCTTACTTCCTTTTCTACTTCCATAACATCTACGCCTGCTCTTTTTACTACTTCTAATGGAATAGATTCATCAAAAGATAGAAGTATGGTAGCCGTTGGTTCTTTCAAAGGTGGATCTTCTATGACATCTTTCTCAGGGGCTTCAGATTCTTTGGTGATATGCTCTTCAGTATCACTTTCATCGTCTAAGACAACCTCTGTCCCAAGAGGGATGTCTTGCTGAGTAACATTGCGAGGTGGGGGAGGCGGTACAGCAAAGTTCCAAAAACGACCGGTATAGGGAGGCACAGAGGACGACTTCTGTGGGATAGAAGATTCTGCAGCGGCTTGATCAGAAGGTGTAACAGTTCTTTGCCTTTTCACGGATGGAGCTTTTGGAGAAATACGAAGATTATCTCCAAGTGTTTTAGAGATGACAGGGGCTTCTGTGGTGATTACCTCTGTGACTTTTTGCTTCTTTGATTTACTTGGAGACTGGACTAGCTTTCTCTTATTCTGTGAGGGACTTCTATCTACTCTAAGTCTCTCACTCGTCTCACCTTCGGCCAGTACACCCTCATCTCTCTAGAATATCACTTGGGTTCCTAAAGAGGTTCCTATGCGTGGAGGGGTTTCAGGTACCGGCTCTGGCATCCTGGATCCACGAATATAATTCTGTCTATCTAACTCACTTAAGTAAGAAAGCATAGCCTTGGAAAGAGGTCTTTGACACTTGTAGCCCAGCTCATGTTTTGTGGGCTTGAACTCTATCATTGCCCACAACCTTGCAAATGGTTCCACAGAAGGTAACTTTTCTGCCAGAATGTCTCTAAACACAAGTCCAAATAACCTCTGTAGGCAGAGATGAGGATAGTTGATTTCACTTTTTCTCTTTTCTCCAGCCTTGACCTTTTTCAACTCACTCTGATGGGATGCAACCTTCTTATTGATGAGACCCACCATGTCTTCGAAAATCAGCTGAGCAAAATCCAATGGAAGATCAAAATATACACCATAGAGGATGGATAACATAGCATGAGAAGCTTGATTTGGACTGCCAATCTTCCCAGTGAGGCATCTGTTGATGATAGAGAAGTGAGTATTCCAGAGAGGTGCGAGTCCTTTCCGGGTGAACTTGGTTCTCTTAGTGATTCGTTCTTTGGAAGTGTAGGACAGATACGCTAAAAACTCCATTAACTCAAGATCAGTTGGGGTTGGAGAAAACATCACCAAATTCATGTCGTCAAGGGTTGGTAGTTTGAGGGCTTACCTGAGATCATTCACGTCCATTTGAAGTGGGACGAGAGATCGAACACTTGGATGTGATGCATACCCCACGATAACTTCTCCTTCCCCTTCTAGGTTACAGACATAACAACTGAGCAAAAACTGGTTGAGGTGTTTCTGGAACATGTTTGGTTGCGGATAGGGCATAGTGAAGGGGATGATTTCGAAGAACTTCGAGTAGGGTTGCAGCATTGATTGGAAAACCTGTGGTGGAGGGGTGTTTGTCCCTAAAACAATGAGAAGGAGATGGAATAGAAATCAACAATAAAGATGAACACTCTTGAGATCAATGAATGCTTCCATGGAGATAATATTGATATTGCAATAAAATGGTTACACCAAGATTTGTGAAAAGCATTACTGTTAGGACCAAATTGTCCTAATTAGAAAGTTTTATAAAGGATGCTTTGAAAAGGATTAATTAGTGTTTAGCTAGTTAATTAGTTTATTGGGCTTGGGCTTGGGCTTGTGTATTTAGGCCCTTATATATAAAGGGTTAGGATGTGGAAATGGAAAGGTGTGAATCATTCCAATGAGAGTCTAGTAGGTGTTTTTGTATGTGTTTTTCTTGTAAGCATTTTGAGACCTCTCAATAATAAAATACAAGAAACTTTTGCATTTCGTCTTCTTGATTTCTCTTCTTTATCATCTTGTTGTTTGATTCTTTGGACCTCACAAATGGTATCAGAGCCAAACAAATCATTAGATTTGTTTGTTCCTATTGAATCAAACAATTAGAGATGTGTTTATTGGGTTTTTGAAACTTTATTTTTGAAAAGTTTCATTTTGAATTTTTGGGGTTTTTGGGGTTTGGATCTTGTTGAAGATGATGAAAATGGATGTTTGGGTTGTGTTTTGAAGCAACTTTGAGCTTGATCTTATCTATTTTTCAAGTTGCTTCATTTTTTGGATCTGGATTGAAGTTTTGTGCTGAATATTCAAGTTTTCCGAGTTGGAAAACTCGAATCTTCAAGTTTTCCGAGTTGGAAAACTCATATTTTCCGAATCAAAAAAAAAAATCCGAACCGGATGAATAGTGTTTTCCGAACCAGAAAACCGCATTTTCCGAATCGGAATAGTAAAAAACAAAAAAACAAAATCCGAACCGGATGAGTAGTATTTTCCGAAGCGGATGAATAGTAAAATAAAAAAAAATTGGAGTACCTTATTGTTCTCATTTTCCGACTCGGGAAACATGAAATACCCTTTCGGGTTTTCTAGGTTTCCCGACTCGCTCTTGAGACGAGGGTATGTTCAAATTTTGTTAAACTCTTGAACTACCTTGCTGTTCTTATTTTCCGACTCGAGAAACATGAAATACTCTTTCGGGTTTTCGAGGTTTCTCGACTCGCTTTTGAGTCAAGGTTATGTTCAATTTTTGTTAAAATTTCCCAACTCCATTTCCGACTCGGGAAACTGCATTTCCTGACTCGAGTATCATCTTCAGATAAGCTTTCAAGATCATATTCCGCTGCGATCTAGACCAACCCAGATTCAGATACATTTGATGTTTCAAAACCCCTGCGCTTAAATAGCCACCTTTCTTTCCCAATTGATTCGTAAAGATCATATCAACCCGGTTTTTAGCCCAAATTCAGTTTTCAATTGTGAAATTTGAATTTCTCTCATTTCCCCAACTACTCCAGATTCCTTGAAGACATGTCAGATTTGTAACGATTTCAGAACGACGGTTAACGGATTCTGCATTTAGTTAGATTACTCAGAAGCCTGACTCTCTGCAACCATTATTCTAGAGTTTTTCCTCGATGGAATTATTCCTCCTGTCCGGTGGAGTTGAGTTTTTCCTTGGATGCCAGCTTCGGTGAATGGTACTATTGTTACGTGCTCAATTCCTAACCATTTCACTGTCGTGGAGGTTCAGTTGCGATCTAGAATTTTGAGTGACGGTTGTCATCCATCTGACTAAGAAGACTAGATCTGGATTTGATTACTTGACATTTTGGAAGATTTCAGGAAATCGACTATTTTCTGAGTAGTAGAGAGATCAAAGCAGAGTATCTCGTTCAGCATCTACTCCCAGTTTCTCATTCCAAACGGTGTTTCGGTGATCCAAGCTTCAATGTTCCCAGTTGTAAGCTTATCAGATTTAAAGCTCTTATGCTGAATTCCTATTCAACAAGGGGTCAAAGACAGAACCTTTACTTTTCTTGCTGATCTGCACGGTAACTCACACATGCATCTATCCCTTTGTTTCTCTTGGCTGGAGATCAACATAATTTGATGAATCAACATGCTCTAGTTCAAGTTTTTGTATTCTGCGGTTATCAGACGTGTCGAGTTATTTACAGGTTGAGTTGTAGTTTGTGCAATCAGCCGCGGTTATTGCAAATCGGATCTGGTCTTTCAGTTGAAACTGAAGATGAAGATCTACAATCGAGGGGGAGCTTGGAGATCAAAATGTAGCCGAACGCCACTAAGGTTTTCTCACGAAAGCAAGGGGGAGAAGATTAGAGATGCCTCCTTTACAAAACTTTAGGGGGAGATTGTTAGGACCAAATTGTCCTAGTTAGAAAGTTTTATAAATGATGCTTTGAAAAGGATTAATTAGTGTTTAGCTAGTTAATTAGTTTATTGGGCTTGGGCTTGGGCTTGGGCTTATGTATTTAGGCCCTTATATATAAAGGGTTAGGATCTGGAAATGGAAAGGTGTGAATCATTCCAATGAGAGAGTCTAGTAGGTGTTTTTGTGTGTGTTTTTCTTGAAAGCATTTTGAGACCTCTCAATAATAAAATACAAGAAACTTTTGCATTTCGTCTTCTTGATTTCTCTTCTTTATCATCTTGTTGTTTGATTCTTTGGACCTCACAATTACCAAAAACCCTAAACATCTCATCCTATTTATAGTAACATAGGAAAAATACTGAATTACACAACTGGCCCCTGGAGTTTAAGACTCCATAACAAAGGGCAAACAAACTAACTGAAAGTTAAATAAACGGAAATTACAAGGCTTAAAAAGTAAGATAGATTTCTGACTCTTCACAACCAGTGAAGGTCAAACAATCTCTCCCTTTGGGAAGAAGTCAAAAGGGTGGCTGTAACTTCAACGCTGGCTCCCACTTCGACAGCTGTAGGAACTCCTCCCAATCTCCAATGATCCTAGCTCGTATCCTCATAGCGGCTTCAACTCTTCGGTACGTCAACCTCTCTTTCAGCTTCTCCTCTATCAAATTCATCACCTCCAGGACCTTCGCCTTCCCATCATTATGCTTCGTCAGTGGGATCTGATCTGTCAAAAGTCTGCTCTTGAGCCCGTTGTACACATAGAGCAGGGTATCGTCGCAGAACTAAGCAAGTTCGCTGAATCACATGAACTTGCGCTCCTTCTTCTTTCGGGTCAAGTAGACAACCCCATGCTCTGGTACTTTGGATGGAATGTAGAGGTAGTAGGATCCAATCGCGGGCACGTGCAGGTTCGGACAAAGCAGGTTGACCTTGGGTTGGCGGCTCTCGATTGCCAACTGATAGTCCGTCACACGCGCCAGTGTGATTGCATGACGGACATATCTCTTCAAAACTTCGAGGCCGTTGGGATAGTACTTGGGGCGTAGGATAGGGCCTTGCAAGTATTTGATGAGAGCGAGGAGGTCTTCGAGGTGTATCCGATCCAGATCAGCTTCAGTGAACGTCCAACTTTGCAACTCTCCAGCGGGTACGCCAGTGCCATACATTCGGACGTCGAATTCAAGAAATAATTGGTACCCATGCCTGTAAGGGCGTATCGCAATTACCTTCGTGAACTGATACCGAATCCGTTGTCGTCCGTGAGTCGTCCAATTGCATACCCTCTGGTGGACGTAAGCAGTTCTTCGTCTAAGCTTCTTCATATGCGAGATCCCGAAGTACACCTTTCGGGACCACACATGAAGCTTCTCTTGCTGATAGATCCTCGAAAAGGATTCCTCGAGGAACGATCGGAAGATGACCGAGTGATTCCAGTTGAGCTGGATAACTGTAGGAGCTGGAGAATCGGGAACTGAAGTTGTGATCGTATGTGGCACGTCGGAAGTGGGAAAGTCGACCGTAGAGAGAAATCTGTTGTAGTCTGTAGAGCTCACAATGTCGCCCCTCTTCTTGTAGATCCGTAGGCTCTGAGCAAGCGACCTTAGGATCTTTCGAGCTTCCTCTGGAATCTGTAGCTCGTTCGGATTCGTCGGTGCCGACTCGGGGGGAATGACATCGACATCAGCAGTAGTCTTCTCATGAGGGAACTGAATCACCTCGTCTAGCGGAATCGACTCGTAGTGCCATTCTTCAACATCTAGAGTCTCCGTGTTAGAATCTTCATAAAGAACGGCGGATGACTCTAACGGAGCACTCTGTGGAGCTGATGTGGAAGGTGGAGCTGAGGAGGAACCAGAACCGGAGGATCGAGGGAAGTCGATGCGAAGCCTTTTGGTAGCTTGCACCTCCCCCTTATGAGGACCCGGAGCCGAGTCGTCAGGGTCATCATGCCTCCTTTTGGAAGGCTGAGCCTGAGACCGACAAGTAGCCTCTAATTCCTGAATGCGGCACTGGAGTGACTCAATCTATTGGTCTCTAGCGGCGACCAACGCATCCTCTCTCTCTCGAACTTGGGCGGAGAAGCGGTCGTTCTGAGTCGTGTAGGAGGCGATCATATACTCTTGTTCAGCCTTAGTAACGTAACCTGGAATGTCGGGTAAGGTGCCCGAAGTCGGAGGAGGTAGGCGGAGGACATCTTCGGATTGACAGGCGATCGGAGCTTCGGTTGACGGGGCATCTTCCACATGCTTGCCCTTCAGTCTGCGCTTGATCTCGTAAAGCTCGTGATCCCAGTCTTCTTGGAACTTCCGGGATGCCTCTAGATCGGCTCTTCTCTTCTGCTCAGTCTCGGCTAAGGCTCTCTCTAGTGCCTCGACCCTTGAATCTCTTGCCGCATTGGCCTCCTCAAGTCTCTGAATTCGTGATTGGACGACTTTAAAGATGTCGTCCGAATCCGTCGGAACTTGAAGTCCCGGTGTTGCTTGGGAGGTTTTAAGGATTCCACCCGAATTCGCCAGACATTGAAGTCCCGATGTTGCGTGGGCATCTTTTAAGACTTTGCCCGAGTCTGTCGGACCCGGTCCCAGTGGTACTATACCCAGTGCTTCATGAGCTCCGGTTGACGAGAAGAGAGCTAAAGAGGTACTCTCACGGCCTGTTTACACCGCTGTCATGATGTTGACCGTGCCAGGACTTTCGTAAGATCCTCGAAGGGCGTCTCCGGACGCACTAACTACTTCCGTTCTGGCAGAGTCCCGTGGGAGCTTTGCTTGTGTTACCCTCGAACGTGTCCTAAAGATAGAAGGGATATCGAAGATCCCTATGAGTGGTTCTATGCCTCGAGGTGCGCTCAAAGATGTCGAGAGGTGGGGCTGGTCCTCTCTTTGCTTAACACCGACCGACTCCAAATGAGTGGCCAATGGAAGTTGTGCTATTTCCCCGTGAGAAACTGAAACGACCATCTGTTGAGAGATGGCCGAGTGGCTGGCTGGGGTGTGCGAGTGCGCTAGTTGGCTGTTTGCGTCTTGTCCCGACAACGTAAGCTGCCTGGTCTCGGTGTGGGTCGCCTCTGTGGAGGTTTGACGCGGGCTAAGGGGGACGGCCGGTTCTAAGATCCTATGCGGCACTTCTTCTCCGACCGCTTCCTAATTTGAGCGCAAGGCTCATCTAAATGGACCTCTTCATCTTCGGTCTCTTTTTCAAGACACTCTCTTTCACCCTCATCTCCACTGTCTTCATCTCATCCAGTCGCCACTTCCGCTTCGCCTTCCTCCTCTCGACCGACTGTTCGGTCATCTGAAACTAGACCACCTCCCAAGATGGAATCATCCGACATGCGATCGTCGTTGAACGAGGAAGTTACCTCTTTGTCATCAATCTGCTGGGCTTTCCCGCCCTTCACCGGTACGGACTCTGTGAATTCTTCATCGGAGCTGTAGTCAACCTTTTCTGACTCGGTGGCCTCTTCTTCGGCCTCACGGCGGTCTGATGGAATGTGATCTGATGAGTCATGACCGTCGGAGTCGTCTCCGGAAGGATCGCCTGATGGATCGCCCGGTTGGCGAGGAGCCGAAGCCGCTTGTGGTGGTGAGAGTAAGTGTGCTTGTTCTTGTGGGGAAGCTTCCACTTCCTCACCAACTTGAGCGGTTTGTTGCGGCGGTGACGGCGTTCGGCGTTCATCAGAGGTAGAGGTCTGGGGGGATTGACGAAGTACCCCTGTATACTACTTTACCCGATAGCCTAGCATGTGATCGGGTTCTGAGAGGATGTGTGTTGGTTCCTCAACATAAGTAGGAGTGCGGGCCCGGCGAGCTCGGTTCTCGATGGCCCTCTGATAAGCTTCAGCTCCTTCCAAGTATGGAGTGGCGGACGTCCCGACGATTCTACCCACTTCACCCCTCACATCGACTCTCATCACGCCCGAGCCAGAAGCTCCCCCACTGGAGCTCTGGCTCGCCGTGCCGAGGGCACGACTTCTACGAGGGACGGGTCGCACGTCCGGGGTAGGGCTCCTTGGCTCTGAGGAGTCCGTGGACGCGGCTTCTAATCCTATGAACACCCTATACATCCCTAGACTCGTCGCCCTTCGGTCCGCGGAGTTCAGAACATTCTCCGGAATAGGCATCTCCACTTGGCCTGGCTTCAAGGTTCGTCGGTTCATCCTGTTGATCTGTTTGCTTTGGAAGCGAGGATGGCCGGATCTGCGACGGACGGTCTGGTGGCGATCCATATGGTCTCGGATCATGATAATGAAGAATCTCATCCAAGGGATGGATGAGTGACGAGTCCGTGCAGGGCCTTCCACGACATCGTTGACGATGTCCTGCCATAGTTGTCGCGCGACGTCTATTCGCCTTCCGTAGGCGATGGAGTGGATGATGTGCCACATGTGAGTGGATTCCCGGTCGACACCGTGAGTCTTCGATGAGAGGCATCGGTTCAACAAGTTAAAGAGTGTGAACCAGAGGGGTGGCAGCATCCCTTGAGTGACGTGGGATATCCCGTTGAGCCTCTGAGTCGGGTTCGCCATGACCCCGAGAGCGAGAATCTCGCTGAAGTGTTCGGGGCCGGAGATAAGTGGCTCAAACGGGGCCTCGGGAGTATCGGCAGGTAGGTAGAGGATTCGCCTGAGGTC
The DNA here is from genome assembly GCA_030169165.1 of Centaurea solstitialis. NCBI lineage: Eukaryota > Viridiplantae > Streptophyta > Magnoliopsida > Asterales > Asteraceae > Centaurea > Centaurea solstitialis. The sequence goes on from CM058041.1 coordinate 60,773,671, forward strand.
CTCCAGAGTAACGGTCATCTCGATCCGATCGACGCTTCCCACAAGGGTCAGTACGTCGTCTCTGGTCTCCACTCGAGAGGTGTGCCAGAACTGTTGCACATACAGGAGGGGCACCTTGACGGTGGTCTGCATTGCGTACGCCATCGGGTGCACCTTTAGGATCTCCAGCACTACATCTTCTTGAACAAAAACGTTCATCAGATCGACGAACTCGTTGTTCTGGATAATCAGGCGAAGATGCTCCCGAGAAATCAGCGCGTGATCAGCAGCATTGTCGATCGACGAGGGTGGAGAGTTTTGTTGATGAGCCATTTCTGTCAAAACAAAACGAAGTACTAAGTTAGTAGATGTCCGGAAAAATGCTAAGTGTTGAAAACTGGTGAGAGTTGGACATGCCAAATTCCGATTCGGATTATGACATTTTCCGAACCAGAAAATGTGATAATCCGATTCGGAAAAGGGTATTTTCCGACAAAAATTCAAACACTTAAGGAAAAATGACTATACCCTTGACTAAGCGCGAGTCGGAAAACCTCGAAAACCCAAAAAGGGTGTTTCGTATTTTCCGAGTCGGAAAAAGAGCAAACACACATGGGGATGTTTTCCGATTCGGAAAACATGTTTTCCGAATCGGGAAACCTCTCAATACTTAGAAATATTATAAACGAGCAAAAGGTCTTGGCCTAACACGCGATTCGGAAAACCTCGAAAACCCAAAAGGGTAGTTTCATGTTTTCCGAATCGGAATAAGTACGAGTTGAAAAATACGAGGCATAAGACTCGATTCGGAAAACCTGATAATCCGAATCGGATTTATCTGGTTTTCCGAATCGGAAAATAGATATGAATGATCTAAGTGTAAGCGTGCGGAAAACATGAATGTTCATGTTTTCCGAATCAGAAAACTTGAATTTTCCGATTCGGAAAACCGAACCTGTTCGACTTCTTAATCAAAAACCGTCACCAAAACACAGGTTTGAAGCCCAAAACAAGTTACATTCAATCTAAATCAGTTATAAACAAGTTTAGAAGCAATTTTGGACCGATTAAACGTCCCGAAAACCCATTCCAAGAAGTTTGGGTTTCGGGTAAAGTTTAAAAACTTTAGGCTTCAGTTCGGTCCATTAAACGTTAAGATCAGACGTTAGAATAACGTAAGGGTTGCTCGTAAACTACCAGGAGCGCAATGAAGTGATCGGATTCAAGAACGGAGCAATAACGAGCGATGATCGAGAGCGGTTGCGGGGCGGTTACCGGGAGCACTTTGAGAGAGAAGATGATGAATTTTTGAAAAAAGTGAAAAGAAATCTCAGAAATTCGGTATTTATATTTTTTTACCGAATTACGCTGTGTTTGGCTCGAAAAACACTGTTTGGTTCTCTCTTTTTGGTTCATTTAACCCGACTTTTCGAATATGGCAAAACCTACCCCTGGACTATAAGTTTAAAGAAACTTACAAACAAGTCCCTGAACTTGTAGTTTAAGAAAGTTTCAAAACAGACCCTGAACTAGAAGTTTCACAAAATGTGCAAAACTTGTCCCTGGACTTAAGATTCAGAAAGCGGCAAAGTTAGTCCCCAAACTTGTAAGTTCAAAACATGTACTCTACCACTCCCTGAACTTTCAAGTTCGCAAAATTTTACAAGTTCAGCCCCCGTACTCGATCAAGGAGACTTACCTGGTATGTCTCAACCGGGTTTTGTGCGAGTTCTAATCTGAATTAACTAGAAGTCGTTGTGAGTATCCACACCTACAAAAATATGTCCAAAATGGTATCCAAGGTACTGTGGATCCGAGAACGTTAGCACAACAAGTAAACAAGGACACGACACTCCCCCTTGATTCATGCAAACCCTTAAAGACTCCCCCTACACACATGCATACATTAAATAAATTCCCGACTCCCCCTAAACCTCAGGCGGGGAGGTCCAGCATTCCCAACATACTTAGGAGAAAGAAGTAACGCTTCTCATTGAACGGCTTAGTGAACAAATCAGCAAGCTAATAGTCACTTTCTACAAAGTACGGTTCAATATTACCTTTCTCGACGTGATCTTTGATGAAATGATATCGGATGTCGATATGTTTCGTCCGAGAATGTTGAACCAAATTAATTAGTGTTTAGCTAGTTAATTTAGATATTGGGCTTGGGCTTGGGCTTTTGTATTTAGGCCCTATATATAAAGGGTTAGGATGTATGTTTGTCCGTAAACCAATGAGAATAAATCAATAGAAAAGATTAACACTATGAGATCTTGATGAATGCTTTAATGGTATTGATAATATTGCAATGAAAGTAAAACCACAAGTATTGTTGATGAAAGCATTACCCTAAAACCCTAACTATCACCTTCTATTTATAGCATATAGAAGAATGATACAATTACACAACTAGCCCCCGAAGTTTAAGACTTCACACAAAAGGGGCAAACAAACAAACTAGAGTTCATGAAAAGGAAATTACAATACTGAAAAACAAAGGATAGACTTCTGACTCTTCACAACAACGAAGGTCTAACAATCTCCCCCTTTGGGAAGAAGTCAGAAGGGTGGTGGCAACTTCAACGCTGGTTCCCACTTCGACAGTTGTAGAAACTCCTCCCAGTCTCCAATGATCCTTGCTCGCATCCTCATCGCGGCTTCAACTCTTCGATACATCAACCTTTCCTTCAGCTTCTCCTCTATCAGTCTCATCGCCTCCAGTATCTTCGTCTTCCCATGGTTGTGCTTTGTTGGTGGGATCTGATCTGTCAAAAGTCTGCTCTTGAGACCGTTGTACACATAGAGTAGGGTACCGTCAAAAAACTGGGCAAGATCGCCGAATCGCATGAACATGCGCTCTTTCTTCTTTCGGGTCAAGTAGACGACCCCATGCTCCGGTACTCTTGAAGGCAGGTAGAGATGGTAGGATCCAATCGCAGGCACTTGAAGGTTTGGACGTAGTAGGTTGACCATGGGTTGGAGGCTCTCGATTGCCAACTGATAGTCCGTCACACGCGCAAGTGTGATTGTATGACGGACATATCTCTTCAGTACTTCGAGGCCGTCTGGATAGTACTTGGGGTGGAGGATCGGCCCTTGCAAGTACTTGATGAGAGCGAGGAGGTCTTCAAGGTGAATCCGATCCATGTTAGCTTCAGTGAACGTCCAATTTTGCAACTCTCCAGCGGGTACGCCAATGCCATAAATCTGAAAGTCGAATTCAAGGAAGAGTTGGTGCCCATGCCTGTAAGGGCGTACCACAGTTACCTTCGTGAACCGACGCCGAATCCGTTGTCTTCTGTGAGTCGTCCAGTTGCATACCCTCTGGTGGACGTAAGCTGTTCTTCTTTTGAGCTTCTTTAGATGTGAGATCCCGAAGTACACATTTCGGGACCACACGTGGAGCTTCTCTTGCTCATAGATCCTTGAAAAGGATTCCTCGAGGAACGGTCGGAAGATGACCGAGTGATTCCAGTTGAGCTGGATAACTGTTGGAGCTGGAGAATCAGGAGCGGAGGTTGTGATCACAACCTCCGCTCCTGATTCTCCAGCTCCAACAGTTATCCAGCTCAACTGGAATCACTCGGTCATCTTCCGACCGTTCCTCGAGGAATCCTTTTCAAGGATCAATCAACAGGAGAAGCTCCATGTGTGATCCCAAAATGTGTACTTCGGGAACTCACATCTGAAGAAGCTCAGAAGAAGAACAACTTACGTCCACCAGAGGGTATGCAACTGGACGACTCACGGAAGACAACGGATTCGGCATCGGTTCACGAAGGTAATTGCGGTATGCCCTTACAGGCATGGGCACCAACTCTTCGATACATCAACCTTTCCTTCAGCTTCTCCTCTAGCAGTCTCATCGCCTCCAGGATCTTCGTCTTCCCGTCGTTGTGCTTTGTCGGTGGGATCTGATCTGTCAAAAGTCTACTATTGAGCCCGTTGTACCCATAGAGTAGGGTACCGTCACAAAACTGGGCAAGTTCGCCGAATTGCATGAACTTGCGCCCTTTCTTCTTTCGGGTCAAGTAGACGACCCCATGCTTCGGTACTCTTGAAGGTAGGTAGAGATGGTAGGATCCAATTGCGGGCACTTAAAGGTTCGGACGTAGCAGGTTGACCTTGGGTTGGCGGCTCTCGATTTCCAACTGATAGTCCGTCACACGCGCAAGTGTGATTGTATGACGGACATATCTCTTTAGAACTTCGAGGCCGTCTGGATAGTACTTGGGGCGGAGGATCAACCCTTGCAAGTACTTGATGAGAGCGAGGAGGTCTTCGAGGTGAATTCAATCCAAGTCAGCTTCAGTGAACGTCCAATTTTGCAACTCTCTAGCGGGTACACCAGTGCCATACATCCGGACGTCGAATTCAAGGAAGAGTTGGTGCCCATGCCCGTAAGGGCGTACCGCAGTTACCTTCGTAAACCGACACTGAATCCGTTGTCTTCCGTGAGTCGTCCAGTTGCATACCCTCTGGTGGACGTAAGTTGTTATTTTTCTGAGCTTCTTCAGATGTGAGATCCCGAAGTACACATTTCGGGACCACACGTGGAGCTTCTCTTGCTGATAGATCCTTGAAAAGGATTCCTCGAGGATCGATCGGAAGATGACCGAGTGATTCCAGTTGAGCTGGGTAACTGTTGGAGCTGGAGAATCAGGAGCGGAGGTTGTGATCGTATGCGGCGCATCGGAAGTGAGAAAGTCGACCGTAGAGAGAAAACTGTTGTAGTCATTGGAGCTCGCAATGAAGTCCCCCTTCTTGTAGATTCGTAGGCTCTGAGCAAGCGACCTCAGGATCTTTCGAGCATCCTCTGGAATCTGTAGCTCGTTTGGATCCGTTGGTGCCGACTCGGGGGGATGACATCTACATCAGCGGTAGTCTTCTCATGAGGGAACTGAATCACCTCGTCTAGCGAAATCGACTCGTAGTGCCAACCTTCAACATCTAGAGTCTCCGTGTCAGAATCTTCATAAAGAACGGCGACAGACTCTGACGGAGCACTTAGTGGAGCAGTCGTGGTAGCTGGAGCTGAGGAGGAACCGGAACTGGAGGCTGGAGGGAAGTCGATGTGAAGCCTTTTGGTAGCTTGCACACTCCAGATCTGAGGGACGTCATAGCCTCGCAGGTCACTGAGACTTTACATCAGATTCTATCGGGGCTGTTTGCACAAATGAAAGACGAGTTGCTTGTGGCTATGGACGAGCGGATCGAGGCGGCCTTCACTGCACGTGGGTCGGGGACGGGCAGTACCAGCCAGGGACAGAGCCGGGCTACACATTCATGGATTTCATGGCGTGCCAGCCACCGCACTTCGAGGGTAAGAAGGACCCTATCGCCTGCTACCGATGGGTTGCCGCTATGGAGGGTGCCTTCCGCACCAGTGGGTGCCCAGAAGGTATGAAGGTGGTTTACTCGGTTAACCTACTCCATAATGCGGGTAACGACTGGTGGGCGCTTATCCTCAAGAGTCGTACGGAGGAGCAGCTCAGCGCGATGACCTGGGAAGAGTTCAAGGCGCTGCTTGATGAGGAGTTCTCACTGCGTATCGAGAAGGAGAGGATCACGGCAGAGTTTATGAACTTGAAGCAGACTACCAAGACGGTGAACGAGATCACCGCCCAGTTCTTGGAGAAGTCCCTGTTCTGCCCCGATTATGTGAGTTCTAAGGAGGTGCAGATGTACCGGTTCCGTCAGGTGCTAAAGACAGAGATCCGAGAGTTCGTGGCCACAGTAAGGTGTAAGCCTTCAACGACATGGTGGAGATAGCGCGGGCTCGGGAGTTGTATCTCGAGGAGCAGCAGCAGGGGAAGAGGAAGGCGGAGCAAGTGCAGGTGCCGTCAAAGAAGTTCAAGGGACAGAGGAGCGATGGCTAGAGGGGATTCATAGGTTGTCCGAAATGCGGGAAGAACCACTCGGGGGAGTGTCGGCTGACAGAGCCTGTGTGCTTCAAATGTGGCAAGCCAGGCCACCGGAGTCAGGAGTGCGGGGTCACACCGAAGACTTGTTTCCACTGTTTTCAGCCAGTTAGTTGGAGCTACCGTAGCAGCACCAGTGTGGCACCTGTAGTGGCACCAGCTTCCTCCACTCTGCGGATTACCGACGGCTCTTCGGGGAAGAAGAGCGGGCCATCTTCGACTGGACGCGGTCGAGTTTTTCAGCTTACGGTCGAGGAGGCGAAAGTGGAGCCTGATGTGGTTACAGGTACGTTTTAGTTTACAGATATTCATCTGTTGTGTTATGCTAGTAACTTGTAACTCGTAGTTTAGAGTTGCATGCGCACTTGTTGGTAGTTAAATCGTTAATTGTAAACTAGGCATTTTTCCCGTGAATGGGAGGTCAGCGTTAGTCCTATCCTATTCGGGAGCCACTTGGTCCTTTGTATCGAACTCTTTCTGTAAGGACTTTCAGCTTGAGTGAGGTAAGTTAGTCCGCCCCGTGGCAATCGATGTAGCAGCGGAGGAGGTACGGATTTGCGAGGACGTCTTTCGGAGCTGCACAATAGTGATTCATGGGGTGTCCTTTAGTAGCGACTTGATACCTACTCCCATGAACGGAGTTGATGTGATAGTGGGTGTAGACTGGATGTTCCGAAATCACGGCGTTGTAGACTATGCGGAGTAGTTAGTCCGCATTCAGAATCTAAGTGGGGGAGAACTTATCGTGTACGGCGAGGGACGAAAGAAGCGGCTGGCGTTTTGTTCGGTTGCAAAAGCAAGGAAGTACCTTCGGCATGGGTGTGTGGGATACCTGGCATACGCGATGACCAGTTCGGCGGAGGAGAGGAAGCTGTCGGGTGCAGAGGTAACGGTGGTGAGTGGGTACCTTGATGTCTTCCCGGAGGATCTACCGGGCATTCCACCGGAGCGAGAGGTAGAGTTCGGAATTGATTTGGTACCTGGGGCAGCTCCAGGTGCGCGAACTCCTTACCGATTGGCACCGTCGGAGTTGCAGGAATTATCGAGCCAGTTGCAAGAACTTTCGGAGAAGGGGTTTATCCATCCTAGTAGTTCGCCGTGGGGTGCACTGATCCTATTCGTGAAGAAGAAGGACGAGAGCCATCGGATGTGCATAGATTACCGAGAGCTAAATAAGGTAACCATCAAGAATAGGTACCCTCTACCTAGGATTGATGATCTTTTTGACCAGCTTCAGGGGGCGGCGTGGTGTTCAAAAATCGATCTTCGCTCGGGTTATCACCAGCTCAAGGTCAAGGAGGCGGATGTCCCTAAGACCGCCTTCAGGACCCGGTATGGGGAATTTGAATTTCTGGTAATGCCCTTCGGTCTCACCAACGCCCCAGCTGCTTTTATGGACTTGATGAATCGGGTTTGTCGATCGATGCTCGATAAATCAGTAATTGTTTTCATTGATGACATACTGATCTACTTAATGACGAAGGAGGAGCACGTGGCTCATTTGCAAGAGGTGCTCGAGGTGTTGCGGAGGGAGCAGCTCTACGCAAAGTTCTCGAAGTGCGCTTTCTGATTGCAGGAAGTCCAGTTTCTAGGGCATCTTGTTAACCGGGAAGGCATCAAGGTGGATCCTTCCAAAATCGAGGAGGTGATGAGCTGGGAGGTCCCGAAGCCTCCTACTGAGGTCCGGAGTTTCCTGGGCTTGGCGGGATACTACCGTCGTTTTATTCAGGACTTTTCTTGGATTGCGGTACCGTTGATGAGGCTGACTAAGAAGAGCGAGCCATACGTTTGGGGCACGGAGCAAGAGGAGGCGTTTGAAACTTTGAAGCGAAAGTTGTGCGAGGCACCGGTTTTGACACTTCCTGAGGGCGTGGAGGACATGATGGTATATTGCGACGCGTCACACTTTGGCTTGGGGTGTGTTCTGATGCAGCGGGGACGGGTGATAGCCTATGCGTCGAGGCAGTTGAAGCCTCACGAGGCTAACTATACCACGCAAGATCTCGAGCTTGCAACGGTGGTTTTCGCCTTGAAGATTTGGAGGCACTATCTGTATAGGGTGAAGTGAACCATCTATACGGATCACCGCAACTTGAGGTATTTCATGGATCAGCCGAACTTGAACATGCGGCAACGTCGATGGCTCGACGTGGTGAAGGATTATGATTGCGAGATCCTTTATCAACCGGGCAAGGCGAACGTGGTGGCAGATGCGCTTAGTCGTAAGGCGCCCAAGTTATCGTTTCAAACGGCTCACATGAGGATGGCTGTGACCACATCATTTTTAGATCTTGTTCGGCGAGCTCAGGAGGAGGCTAGCTTGGAAGAGAACCAGAATAAGAAGCGGGTTAGAGGCCAGTTACCTTTGATGGTTTAGGATAGTAGGGGGCTCTTGACTAGACATGGACGAGTGTGGGTTCCTCTTGCAGGTGGCGTCCGTCAGACGCTGTTAGAAAAAGCACACAAGTCTAGGTTCTCTATTCACCCCGGGGCTACCAACACGTATAGGGATTTGAGAGTTGACTACTGGTGGCGGGAGATGAAGCGGGAGGTGGCCCGCTATGTGGAGACTTGCTTGACCTGTCTGAAGGTTAAGGCTGAGCATCAACGATCGCACGGTAAGATGTAACCGTTAGAGATCCCTTAGTGGAAATGGGAGAATATCACCAAGCTACCGAAGATACCGCAGAGATTTGACGCGATCTGTGTAATAGTAGACCGTTTAACTAAGAGCGCTCACTTCTTAGCTATTCGGGAGAGCTTCACGTCTGAGCAGCTGGCGGAGCTGTATGTGAAGGAAGTGGTGAGGAGGCACGGGGTACCGGTATCGATCATTTCAGACCAGGACACCCGTTTTACCTCGAGATTTTGGGAGCGGTTTCACACAGATATGGGTACCCGATTGCATTTCAGTACGGCGTATCATCCGCAGACAGACTGGCAGAGTGAGCGTACGATCCAGACACTGGAGAACATGCTTCGGGCTTGTGTACTTGACATCGGTGGTAGTTGGGATATGTATCTGCCCTTGGCGGAGTTTTCGTATAACAACAGTTATCACTCGAGTATCGGAATGCCTCCGTATTAGATGCTTTATGGCAGGAAGTGTCAGAACCCAATTTGTTGGGGCGAGGTTGGTCAGCGTGTCCTCGGGAGCACGGAGGTGGTTCAGCAGACTACGGAGCACATTCAGAGGATTAGAGAGCGGTTGCGGACAGCGCAAAGTAGACAGAAGAGTTATGCAGACAGGCGGAGATCGGATCTTGTGTTCCAGGTGGGTGACTGTGTTTTGTTGAAGGTCTCACCTTGGAAGGGAGTGATTCGTTTCCACAAGAGGGGCAAGCTTGGGCCTTGTTACATTGGACCGTTTACGGTTTTAGCACATGTCGGGAAGGTGGCCTATCCCTTGGAGCTGCCGGATGTATTGGGTCAGATTCACGACACCTTTCACGTGTCTCAATTGCGGAAGTGCTTAGCAGATGAGTCGGCGCACGTACCTCTGGACGACATTCAGGTAGATACGAGCCTGAATTATGTCAAAACGCCTGTTGCGGTGTTGGAGCGAAAGGTGAAGCAGTTGCGGAATAAAGAGATAGGAATCGTGAAGGTGCGGTGGCGGCATCGGAAGGGTTCCGAGTGGACGTGGGAGCCGGAAGCGGAAATGAGAGAGTAGTATCCAGGACTTTTCTTAGATTGATTTCGGGGATGAAATCTTGGTAAGTGAGGGAGAGTTGTAACATCCCAAATCCCTTCCAGATAATTATCTATCTATTTATTTATTTCTTTTATTATGTTACAGAGTTTGAAACCAATTAGGAGATAGGTAAGTGGGCTAGCTATGTGTGGGCCTAAGAGAGAAAGGAAACCCAACCTTTTGTATAAAACAAAAGGTCTAGGGCTCTAATTAATCAGTAGCCTTTTTTCTTGTGGAGAAAGAAAACGAGAGAGAGAGAATCGTGAGGGAGAGATCACCGGAGGACGAGAAGAGATTGCCAGAAGGGGAAGCGGTGAGCGTTTTCTGATCGTATGTAAGGGTTTAAACCCTCTCTCGTTAATGTTTCGTAGACTAGGGTTTTGTGCGCCACCGGAAGCCGTGCGGTGGTTGGCATTGTGCGTCAGCCATAACCGGCAGGGAGTGGTGGTTGTGGCTTGGGAAGCCGTCAGTAGTAGACCACCACGGTGGTCGTCGCGGAGGCGATGTTGTGGTCAGCATGGCGCGGCTGTGGTCGCTTCGTGACTCGAGGGAAGCCTGGCCGCGCCGACTACCGCCGGCTATGGCGGCGACTTAGTCGTTTCGAGGTGTTGGCGGCGCTAGGGTGTTGTGCGGTGGTGGCAGGCCGCTGCCGCCAGCCTAGAGAGTTGGCCGACGCTGGTTCCTAACTGGCAGCGGTGGTTGTGTTGTGTGGTGGTCCGGCAGGCCGTGCGACAGCTTGGCCGTACTCATCGCGGCTTCAACTCTTCGATATATCAACCTTTCCTTCAGCTTCTCCTCTATCAGTCTCATCGCCTCCAGTATCTTCGTCTTCCCATGGTTGTGCTTTGTTGGTGGGATCTGATCTGTCAAAAGTCTGCTCTTGAGCCCGTTGTACACATAGAGTAGGGTACCGTCAAAAAACTGGGCAAGATCGCCGAATCGCATGAACATGCGCTCTTTCTTCTTTCGGGTCAAGTAGACGACCCCATGCTCCGGTACTCTTGAAGGCAGGTAGAGATGGTAGGATCCAATCGCAGGCACTTGAAGGTTTGGACGTAGTAGGTTGACCATGGGTTGGCGGCTCTCGATTGCCAACTGATAGTCCGTCACACACGCAAGTGTGATTGTATGACGGACATATCTCTTCAGTACTTCGAGGCCGTCTGGATAGTACTTGGGGTGGAGGATCGGCCCTTGCAAGTACTTGATGAGAGCGAGGAGGTCTTCGAGGTGAATCCGATCCAAGTTAGCTTCAGTGAACGTCCAATTTTGCAACTCTCCAGCGGGTACGCCAATGCCATAAATCTGAAAGTCGAATTCAAGGAAGAGTTGGTGCCCATGCCTGTAAGGGCGTACCACAGTTACCTTCGTGAACCGACGCCGAATCCGTTGTCTTCTGTGAGTCGTCCAGTTGCATACCCTCTGGTGGACGTAAGCTGTTCTTCTTTTGAGCTTCTTTAGATGTGAGATCCCGAAGTACACATTTCGGGACCACACGTGGAGCTTCTCTTGCTCATAGATCCTTGAAAAGGATTCCTCGAGGAACGGTCGGAAGATGACCGAGTGATTCCAGTTGAGCTGGATAACTGTTGGAGCTGGAGAATCAGGAGCGGAGGTTGTGATCACAACCTCCGCTCCTGATTCTCCAGCTCCGACAGTTATCCAGCTCAACTGGAATCACTCGATCATCTTCCGACCGTTCCTCGAGGAATCCTTTTCAAGGATCAATCAACAGGAGAAGCTCCATGTGTGATCCCAAAATGTGTACTTCGGGAACTCACATCTGAAGAAGCTCAGAAGAAGAACAGCTTACGTCCACCAGAGGGTATGCAACTGGACGACTCACGGAAGACAACGGATTCGGCATCGGTTCACGAAGGTAATTGCGGTATGCCCTTACAGGCATGGGCACCAACTCTTCGATACATCAACCTTTCCTTCAGCTTCTCCTCTAGCAGTCTCATCGCCTCCAGGATCTTCGTCTTCCCGTCGTTGTGCTTTGTCGGTGGGATCTGATCTGTCAAAAGTCTACTATTGAGCCCGTTGTACACATAGAGTAGGGCACCGTCACAAAACTGGGCAAGTTCGCCGAATTGCATGAACTTGCGCCCTTTCTTCTTTCGGGTCAAGTAGACGACCCCATGCTTCGGTACTCTTGAAGGTAGGTAGAGATGGTAGGATCCAATTGCGGGCACTTAAAGGTTCGGACGTAGCAGGTTGACCTTGGGTTGGCGGCTCTCGATTTCCAACTGATAGTCCGTCACACGCGCAAGTGTGATTGTATGACGGACATATCTCTTTAGAACTTCGAGGCCGTCTGGATAGTACTTGGGGCGGAGGATCAACCCTTGAAAGTACTTGATGAGAGCGAGGAGGTCTTCGAGGTGAATTCAATCCAAGTCAGCTTCAGTGAACGTCCAATTTTGCAACTCTCTAGCGGGTACACCAGTGCCATACATCCGGACGTCGAATTCAAGGAAGAGTTGGTGCCCATGCCCGTAAGGGCGTACCGCAGTTACCTTCGTGAACCGACACTGAATCCGTTGTCTTCCGTGAGTCGTCCAGTTGCATACCCTCTGGTGGACGTAAGTTGTTATTCTTCTGAGCTTCTTCAGATGTGAGATCCCGAAGTACACATTTCGGGACCACACGTGGAGCTTCTCTTGCTGATAGATCCTTGAAAAGGATTCCTCGAGGATCGATCGGAAGATGACCGAGTGATTCCAGTTGAGCTGGGTAACTGTTGGAGCTGGAGAATCAGGAGCGGAGGTTGTGATCGTATGCGGCGCATCGGAAGTGAGAAAGTCGACCGTAGAGAGAAAACTGTTGTAGTCATTGGAGCTCGCAATGAAGTCCCCCTTCTTGTAGATTCGTAGGCTCTGAGCAAGCGACCTCAGGATCTTTCGAGCATCCTCTGGAATCTGTAGCTCGTTTGGATCCGTTGGTGCCGACTCGGGGGGATGACATCTACATCAGCGGTAGTCTTCTCATGAGGGAACTGAATCACCTCGTCTAGCGAAATCGACTCGTAGTGCCAACCTTCAACATCTAGAGTCTCCGTGTCAGAATCTTCATAAAGAACGGCGACAGACTCTGACGGAGCACTTAGTGGAGCAGTCGTGGTAGCTGGAGCTGAGGAGGAACCGGAACTGGAGGCTGGAGGGAAGTCGATGTGAAGCCTTTTGGTAGCTTGCACACTCCAGATCTGAGGGACGTCATAGCCTCGCAGGTCACTGAGACTTTACATCAGATTCTATCGGGGCTGTTTGCACAGATGAAAGACGAGTTGCTTGTGGCTATGGACGAGCGGATCGAGGCGGCCTTCACTGCACGTGGGTCGGGGACGGGCAGTACCAGCCAGGGACAGAGCCGGGCTACACATTCATGGATTTCATGGCGTGCCAGCCACCGCACTTCGAGGGTAAGAAGGACCCTATCGCCTGCTACCGATGGGTTGCCGCTATGGAGGGTGCCTTCCGCACCAGTGGGTGCCCAGAAGGTATGAAGGTGGTTTACTCGGTTAACCTACTTCATAATGCGGGTAACGACTGGTGGGCGCTTATCCTCAAGAGTCGTACGGAGGAGCAGCTCAGCGCAATGACCTGGGAAGAGTTCAAGGCGCTGCTTGATGAGGAGTTCTCACCGCGTATCGAGAAGGAGAGGATCACGGCAGAGTTTATGAACTTGAAGCAGACTACCAAGACGGTGAACGAGATCACCGCCCAGTTCTTGGAGAAGTCCCTGTTCTGCCCCGATTATGTGAGTTCTAAGGAGGTGCAGATGTACCGGTTCCGTCAGGTGCTAAAGACGGAGATCCGAGAGTTCGTGGCCACAGTAAGGTGTAAGCCTTCAACGACATGTTGGAGATAGCGCGGGCTCGGGAGTTGTATCTCGAGGAGCAGCAGCAGGGGAAGAGGAAGGCGGAGCAAGTGCAGGTGCCGTCAAAGAAGTTCAAGGGACAGAGGAGCGATGGCCAGAGGGGATTCATAGGTTGTCCGAAATGCGGGAAGAACCACTCGGGGGAGTGTCGGCTGACAGAGCCTGTGTGCTTTAAATGTGGCAAGCCAGGCCACCGGAGTCAGGAGTGCGGGGTCACACCGAAGACTTGTTTCCACTGTTTTCAGCCAGTTAGTTGGAGCTACCGCAGCAGCACCAGTGTGGCAACTGTAGTGGCACCAACGAACTGCCCCCAGTTAGTTGGAGCTACCGCAGCAGCACCAGTGTGGCACCTGTAGTGGCACCAGCTTCCTCCACTCTGCGGATTACCGACGGCTCTTCGGGGAAGAAGAGCGGGCCATCTTCGACTGGACGCGGTCGAGTTTTTCAGCTTACGGTCGAGGAGGCGAAAGTGGAGCCTGATGTGGTTACAGGTACGTTTTAGTTTACAGATATTCATCTGTTGTGTTATGCTAGTAAATTGTAACTCGTAGTTTAGAGTTGCATGCGCACTTGTTGGTAGTTAAATCGTTAATTGTAAACTAGGCATTTTTCCCGTGAATGGGAGGTCAGCGTTAGTCCTATTCTATTCGGGAGCCACTTGGTCCTTTGTATCGAACTCTTTCTGTAAGGACTTTCAGCTTGAGTGAGGTAAGTTAGTCCGCCCCGTGGCAATCGATGTAGCAGCGGAGGAGGTACGGATTTGCGAGGACGTCTTTCGGAGCTGCACAATAGTGATTCATGGGGTGTCCTTTAGTAGCGACTTGATACCTACTCCCATGAACGGAGTTGATGTGATAGTGGGTGTAGACTGGATGTTCCGAAATCACGGCGTTGTAGACTATGCGGAGTAGTTAGTCCGCATTCAGAATCTAAGTGGGGAGAACTTATCGTGTACGGCGAGGGACGAAAGAAGCGGCTGGCGTTTTGTTCGGTTGCAAAAGCAAGGAAGTACCTTCGGCATGGGTGTGTGGGATACCTGGCATACGCGATGACCAGTTCGGCGGAGGAGAGGAAGCTGTCGGGTGCAGAGGTAACGGTGGTGAGTGAGTACCTTGATGTCTTCCCGGAGGATCTACCGGGCATTCCACCAGAGCGAGAGGTAGAGTTCGGAATTGATTTGGTACCTGGGGCAGCTCCAGGTGCGCGAACTCCTTACCGATTGGCACCGTCGGAGTTGCAGGAATTATCGAGCCAGTTGCAAGAACTTTCGGAGAAGGGGTTTATCCATCCTAGTAGTTCGCCGTGGGGTGCACTGATCCTATTCGTGAAGAAGAAGGACGGGAGCCATCGGATGTGCATAGATTACCGAGAGCTAAATAAGGTAACCATTAATAATAGGTACCCTCTACCTAGGATTGATGATCTTTTTGACCAGCTTCAGGGGGCGGCGTGGTGTTCAAAAATCGATCTTCGCTCGGGTTATCACCAGCTCAAGGTCAAGGAGGCGGATGTCCCTAAGACCGCCTTCAGGACCCGGTATGGGGACTTTGAATTTCTGGTAATGCCCTTCGGTCTCACCAACGCCCCAGCTGCTTTTATGGACTTGATGAATCGGGTTTGTCGATCGATGCTCGATAAATCAGTAATTGTTTTCATTGATGACATACTGATCTACTTAATGACGAAGGAGGAGCACGTGGCTCATTTGCAAGAGGTGCTCGAGGTGTTGCGGAGGGAGCAGCTCTACGCAAAGTTCACGAAGTGCGCTTTCTGATTGCAGGAAGTCCAGTTTCTAGGGCATCTTGTTAACCGGGAAGGCATCAAGGTGGATCCTTCCAAAATCGAGGAGGTGATGAGCTGGGAGGTCCCGAAGCCTCCTACTGAGGTCCGGAGTTTCCTGGGCTTGGCGGGATACTACCGTCGTTTTATTCAGGACTTTTCTTGGATTGCGGTACCGTTGATAAGGCTGACTAAGAAGAGCGAGCCATACGTTTGGGGCACGGAGCAAGAGGAGGCGTTTGAAACTTTGAAGCGAAAGTTGTGCGAGGCACCGGTTTTGACACTTCCTGAGGGCGTGGAGGACATGATGGTATATTGCGACGCGTCACACTTTGGCTTGGGGTGTGTTCTGATGCAGCGGGGACGGGTGATAGCCTATGCGTCGAGGCAGTTGAAGCCTCACGAGGCTAACTATACCACGCAAGATCTCGAGCTTGCAACGGTGGTTTTCGCCTTGAAGATTTGGAGGCACTATCTGTATAGGGTGAAGTGAACCATCTATACGGATCACCGCAACTTGAGGTATTTCATGGATCAGCCGAACTTGAACATGCGGCAACGTCGATGGCTCGACGTGGTGAAGGATTATGATTGCGAGATCCTTTATCAACCGGGCAAGGCGAACGTGGTGGCAGATGCGCTTAGTCGTAAGGCGCCTAAGTTATCGTTTCAAACGGCTCACATGAGGATGGCTGTGACCACATCATTTTTAGATCTTGTTCGGCGAGCTCAGGAGGAGGCTAGCTTGGAAGAGAACCAGAATAAGAAGCGGGTTAGAGGCCAGTTACCTTTGATGGTTTAGGATAGTAGGGGGCTCTTGACTAGACATGGACGAGTGTGGGTTCCTCTTGCAGGTGGCGTCCGTCAGACGCTGTTAGAAAAATCACACAAGTCTAGGTTCTCTATTCACCCCGGGGCTACCAACATGTACAGGGATCTGAGAGTTGACTACTGGTGGCGGGGGATGAAGCGGGAGGTGGCCCGCTATGTGGAGACTTGCTTGACCTGTCTGAAGGTTAAGGCTGAGCATCAACGATCGCACGGTAAGATGTAACCGTTAGAGATCCCTTAGTGGAAATGGGAGAATATCACCAAGCTACCGAAGATACCGCAGAGATTTGACGCGATCTGTGTAATAGTAGACCGTTTAACTAAGAGCGCTCACTTCTTAGCTATTCGGGAGAGCTTCACGTCTGAGCAGCTGGCGGAGCTGTATGTGAAGGAAGTGGTGAGGAGGCACGGGGTACCGGTATCGATCATTTCAGACCGGGACACCCGTTTTACCTCGAGATTTTGGGAGCGGTTTCATACAGATATGGGTACCCGATTGCATTTCAGTACGGCGTATCATCCGCAGACAGACTGGCAGAGTGAGCGTACGATCCAGACACTGGAGAACATGCTTCGGGATTGTGTACTTGACATCGGTGGTAGTTGGGATATGTATCTGCCCTTGGCGGAGTTTTCGTATAACAACAGTTATCACTCGAGTATCGGAATGCCTCCGTATTAGATGCTTTATGGCAGGAAGTGTCAGAACCCAATTTGTTGGGGCGAGGTTGGTCAGCGTGTCCTCGGGAGCACGGAGGTGGTTCAGCAGACTACGGAGCACATTCAGAGGATTAGAGAGCGGTTGCGGACAGCGCAAAGTAGACAGAAGAGTTATGCAGACAGGCGGAGATCGGATCTTGTGTTCCAGGTGGGTGACTG
Organism: Centaurea solstitialis; assembly: GCA_030169165.1. Classification (NCBI taxonomy): domain Eukaryota; kingdom Viridiplantae; phylum Streptophyta; class Magnoliopsida; order Asterales; family Asteraceae; genus Centaurea; species Centaurea solstitialis. Next base: position 60,790,636 of record CM058041.1, read on the forward strand.
TGTTTTGTTGAAGGTCTCACCTTGGAAGGGAGTGATTCGTTTCCACAAGAGGGGCAAGCTTGGGCCTTGTTACATTGGACCGTTTACGGTTTTAGCACATGTCGGGAAGGTGGCCTATCCCTTGGAGCTGCCGGATGTATTGGGTCAGATTCACGACACCTTTCACGTGTCTCAATTGCGGAAGTGCTTAGCAGATGAGTCGGCGCACGTACCTCTGGACGACATTCAGGTAGATACGAGCCTGAATTATGTCAAAACGCCTGTTGCGGTGTTGGAGCGAAAGGTGAAGCAGTTGCGGAATAAAGAGATAGGAATCGTGAAGGTGCGGTGGCGGCATCGGAAGGGTTCCGAGTGGACGTGGGAGCCGGAAGCGGAAATGAGAGAGTAGTATCCAGGACTTTTCTTAGATTGATTTCGGGGATGAAATCTTGGTAAGTGAGGGAGAGTTGTAACATCCCAAATCCCTTCCAGATAATTATCTATCTATTTATTTATTTCTTTTATTATGTTACAGAGTTTGAAACCAATTAGGAGATAGGTAAGTGGGCTAGCTATGTGTGGGCCTAAGAGAGAAAGGAAAGCCAACCTTTTGTATAAAACAAAAGGTCTAGGGCTCTAATTAATCAGTAGCCTTTTTTCTTGTGGAGAAAGAAAATGAGAGAGAGAGAATCGTGAGGGAGAGATCACCGGAGGACGAGAAGAGATCGCCAGAAGGGGAAGCGGTGAGCGTTTTCTGATCGTATGTAAGGGTTTAAACCCTCTCTCGTTAATGTTTCGTAGACTAGGGTTTTGTGCGCCACCGGAAGCCGTGCGGTGGTTGGCATTGTGCGTCAGCCATAACCGGCAGGGAGTGGTGGTTGTGGCTTGGGAAGCCGTCAGTAGTAGACCACCACGGTGGTCGTCGCGGAGGCGATGTTGTGGTCAGCATGGCGCGGCTGTGGTCGCTTCGTGACTCGAGGGAAGCCTGGCCGCGCTGACTACCGCCGGCTATGGCGGCGGCTTAGTCGTTTCGAGGTGTTGGCGGCGTTAGGGTGTTGTGCGGTGGTGGCAGGCCGCTGCCGCCAGCCTAGAGAGTTGGCCGACGCTGGTTCCTAACTGGCAGCGGTGGTTGTGTTGTGTGGTGGTCCGGCAGGCCGTGCGACAGCTTGGCCGTACTCGGCAGCCTCGTGCGGCGGTTCAGCTGCTGTCCGGACACTGGCAGCGATGGTGAGTCGGAACTTCCTCCCACCGGCAGAAGCCGGGGGGCGTTTGGAGATATTTTGTCAGCAACGGTCGGCATTAGCGCGGTGGTAAGGGCTGCCACCAACAGCCCCGTTCCGTGGCTGCTCGGCGATCCCCGCGGCGGTTGCAAGGCAGCTGTTCGGTTGATTGTTAACGGTACGGGTCGGGTCGCGGTCAAACCGTTTAGACCCGTCCGTCACCCGTGTTGTTCGAAATTGTCTCGCTACTCGTATGTCTTTATTAGTTTTATTCGAGGGAGTCGTGGGAAGTGTTAGACGGGCTAAAACCCCGACTTTCGGGTTAATTGTCGTGCAAGTAGTTAAAATTCATTGTGTATTTATATACAGAGTTGCGGTAGTGGTTGTTTTGTGCATTGCTTGTCGCGTGAGTAAGGTGAGTTACTCTATAAGTATTTATGTCGTGTATGTGTGGATATTCATGATGGTTGTATTGAAAGGGAACCACATGCCCTTGGTGAGTTGTGGAGGCCGACCCGTGTGCACATTGACGGGAGTAAAGGGAGCCACATGCCCTTGGTGAGTTGTGGGGGCTGACCTGTGTCCAAACTGATGGGAGATATATCATATATGTGAAACCCGTGTGGGTCATGTGTTATTATTTGTGACTCATGATATGTTACATGTGGACGGGTAACACTGGTTGTGGTATGTATGCGTGCTTGTACGTAAATATATACATGGTAGCTCACTAAGCGTTTCGCTTACCCCGTTAGTTGACATCCTTTTTCAGGTGCTATTCTGGCCAAGGAGGCAAGGCCCCAATGTGACTCTAGCGACCGAGATTCCGATGGCGTTGACTTCGCGACTCGATTTATTCTTAACATTTTTTTGGGATTACTCTAGTAACTCTTTTGTTAAATACTTGATTTATTCGTAGGATTTTTCTTTTAAACGATTGGCGTATTTTTCTTTAAAAGTGAATAATAGGTGTTTATTTTAATTCAAAATTTTATTAAGTTGGTTTTTGGAAAACGACATTACATGACGAGATGATGACAAAAGTTCTATGGAGCGTACAAGATGATGCCGTGAAGTTTGCAGAGTCTCTGTAAAGAATGACTAAGTGCATTCTCTGAAGAGCTTTTCAACATGAGCAAGTAGTGAGCAGAAGAATTCGGGAGCTATACCTGCAGCAAGTTGATCGGAACACCCAGAGAATCGTCTTAACGTTAGAGTACTGGCAGAGGCTCTGAGGTGGTTCACAGAGGTCCTGATAATTGGCAGAGGTTCTCACCAGGCCACTCTCTGATCAAGACCGTAAGAGCAAGCAAGACAGAGGCTCTGTGATTACTGACAGAGGCTCTGTGATGTCTGATAGACTATGTGGATCTTTGACAGAGGTTCTGTGACATCGACCTTCTGTGATAGTACTTCAGTCTTTTAGCAACTTTTTGGCTTAGTGATGTCAAGACTCTGAAAATGACACACTTTGAATGAATCTAGGAGACTACACTTAACGTCCCTATTGAGGGATAGACCACCCTACTGATATCCGTTACGACTTCACAAAAACTTCGAAAATCACCAAATCTCCAAATCGATTGATTTGAAGATTTTCTCAACAAAGAGATTCTTAGATATGAAAGACCTCACACACTTCAGAAACTCAAGAACACGTTGTTGAACTAAAATGAAAAGGCATTACGAACAGTTTTCAAAAGCAAGATTTCCAGATCCAAAAACAACATTCTAAGGAATAACAAATTTCTAATAAGAAATTGTTTGAAGAACAGACTCAGATTTGACACAATACGATACGAAACAAAGAAATTCCAGATGGTTTACCTCAAGAAAACTCGTTCTAAAGGATCGAAAACGAATACTGTTGATCCATTCCTGCTCTGATACCAATTGATAGATCCCAGATTATGATATTGATTTAGAAACAGGATGAATTGAACACACAAGATCAAGTACACGCAATGAAAGACTTAACAGTTCAATCCTATTTAAGAAGATGATGAAGATAACTTGTAAAATAATGAAACAGTAAATGAACTAGCAAAGTTTCAACAAGATCAATTGAATTATGAAGAATTCAATTGATTACATTCAAATTAAAGAAACTTACTAAATACATTTGAGAGCCAAATTCCTTTTCATTGATAATATGAATTTGAATTAAAGTGAAAAGCATTACAAAAAAAAAGAACAAACGGCTATATATACTACTCAAAAGGTGACCTAACAAACTTTCTAGGATCTTGACACGTGGCCCAATCCTGGGCGTAGAAAAGAAGTCGGTTGCAATAGTCACGTGAGCAGCACATGGTGGATAACCGTTTAACAGAAGTATACAGTCTTCTGAGGAAGGTTTTGCAGAACTTCTGTCACGCCCGACAGAGGTTCTGTCAAATTAACATTGTGTGCTTCTGAGATTGTTTTCACAGAGCTTCTGTCTGTCTGTTCTTCTGCGGGGAAATCCTTGCATCTTTTATCTTTACTTTTACAAAACAAAAGTGTGAGGCTAACAAAGTGTTTGTCCCATAAATGATAGAGAGAAGAGATGGATTGAAATGAACAATAAGATGATAAAGACTTTGAGATCTTGAATGCTTCAAAATGGTGCAAAAGATGATATTCAATAAAACATAAACCACAATTGTTGATGAAACATTACCATTAAACCCTAAACCTCTCATTCTATATATAGCAATGAGAGGGAATACCAAAATGACATAAAAGGCCCCCGAAGTTTACAACTTCTAAACAAGGGCTTACAAAAGAGATAATTGTTCAAACATAAGGAAATTAAACTACTAAAGCAAGTAAACATAGGCTTCTGACGCTTCACAATCTGAGGTCTAACAATCTCCCCCTTTGGGAAGAAGTCAGAAGGGTGGCGGTAACTCCAACGCTGGTTCCCACTTCGACATTTGTAGGAACTCATCCCACTCTCCAATTATCCTCGCTCGCATCTTCATTGCGGCTTCGACTCGTCGGTACATCATCTTCTCCATCAGTTTCCTCTCAATCAAGTTCATTGCCTCCAAGACCTTTGCCTTCCCGTCAACAAGCTTCGATGAAGGGATCTGATCTGTCAAGAGTCTGCTCGAGATACCGTTGTACACATAAAGCAAGGTACCGTCACAGAACTTGGCAATCTCGCTGAATCGCATGAACTTGCGCTCCTTCTTCTTCTTGGTCACGTAGACGACCCCATGCTCTGGTACTCTGGAAGGCATGTAGAGAAAGTAGGCTCCAATTGCGGGCACGTGCAGGTTTGGACGGAGCAAGTTGACTTTGGGCTGGCGGCTCTCGATGGCTAGTTGATAGTCCGTCACGCGCGCAAGTGTGATGGCATGACGAACATACTTCTTCAGAACTTCGAGGCCGTCTGGGTAATACTTGGGTCAGAGGATCGGGCCTTGTAGATACTTGATGAGTGCAAGGAGGTCTTCGAGGTGAATCCGGTCCAGGTCAACTTCGTTGAACGTCCAGCTTTGTAACTCTCCAGCGGGTCTGCCGGTTCCATACATGCGGACGTCGAACTCGAGGAATAACTGATGTCCGTGTCTATAGGGGCGAACATTCGTTACCTTCGTGAACTGACGTCTTATCCTTTGTCGTCCGTGAGTCGCCCAGTTACAAACCCTCTGGTGGACGTACGCCGTTCTTCTTCTAAGCTTCTTCATGTGAGAGATCCCGAAGTATACCTTTCGGGACCATACGTGTAACTTTTCTTGCTGAAAGATCCGGGAGAAAGATTCCTCGAGAAACGGCCTGAAGATGACCGAGTGGTTCCAGTTTAGCTGGATAACAGTAGGAGCTGAGGAATCGGGAGTAGTTGTTGAGATCGTCTGTGGAGCTTCGGAAGTGGGAAACTCAATCGTGGAGAGGAAGCTGTCATAATCGGTGTCTCGGAGAATGTCATCCCCCTTCTGATAGATCCGAAGGCTTTGAGCGAGCGACCGAAGTATTTTCCGGGCTTCTTCCGGAATCTGGAGATCTGAGAGGTCTGTCGGTGCTGCTTCAGGGGAGATGACAACAACGTTTGCTGTCTCGGCTAGATGAGGGAAGTGTATCACCTCGTCTAGTGGGATTGACTCGTAGTGCCAACCCTCAACATCGAGAGTCTCCGTATCTGAATCTTCATACAGAATGGCGGCGGCAGACTCTGATGGAGCACTTGCTGGAGAAGTGGTGGTAGCAGGAGCAGAAGAGGAACCGGAATCGAAGGCTGAGTGGAGGTTGATGCGAAGCCTTTTGGAGGCTTGCACCTCCCCCTCATGGGGACCCGGAGCCGAGTCGTCAGGGTCATCATGCCTCCGTTTGGAAGGCTGAGCCTGAGACCGACACATGGCCTCCAATTCCCTGATGCGTTGCTGGAGAAGCTCGATCTGTGCGTCTCTCTCTCGAAGCTGGGCGGAGAGACGGTCATTCTGAGTAGTGTACGACGTGATCAGCATAGAATGTTCCGCTTCCGTGATGTACCCAGGAATGTCGGGTAGGTTGCCCGAGGTCGGAGGAGCAAGACGGAGGACATCTTCGGACTGACGGGGAGTAGGGGCTTCGGTTGTCGGGGCATCCTCCACATGTTTGCCCTTCATCTTGCGTTTGAGCTCATAAAGCTCCTGATCCCTGTCTTCTTGGAGCTTTCTGGATGCCTCAAGATCAGCTCTTCTCTTCTGCTCAGTCTCGGCCAAGGCTTTCTCCAACGCCTCGACTCGTAAATCCCTAGCCGCATTGGCCTCCTCCATACTCTGTAGTCGTGAGTGGACGATTTTAAGGATGTCGTCCAATCCGTCGGACCTTGAAGTCCCGGTGTTGCTTGGGTGGTTTTAGGGATTCCACCCGAATCCGTCAGACCTAAAAGTCCCATTGTTGCGTGAGCATCTTTTGAGAATGTGCTCGAGTCTGTCGGACCCGGTCCCAGTGGTACAAATCCCAGTGCTTCTTGAGCTCCGGTTGACGAGAAGAGACCCAAAGAGGTGCTCTCTTGGCCTGATTGCACTGCTGCCGTGATGTCGACCGTGCCAGGGCTTCCGGAGGATCCTCGAAGGGCGTCTTCGGACGCGCCGACTACCTCCGTTCTGGCAGAGTCCCGAGGGATCTCTGCATGAGTGGCCCACGATCGTGTCCTAATGATAGAAGGGATCACATATGTCCCGCGAAATGGCTCTATGACTCGATGTGCACTCAAAAAAGTCGAGAGATGGGGCAGGGTCTCTCTTAGCTCAACACCGGCAGACTCCAAGCGAGTGGCCGGTGGAAGTTGTGCTATTTCCCCGTGAGAAACTGAAACGACCATCGGTTGAGAGATGGTCGAGTGGCTGGCGGGGGTGTGCAAATGCGCTAGTTGGCTGCTAGCGTCTTGACCAGACACCATAAGGTGCCCGGTCTCGGTGTGGGTAGCCCCTGTGTGGGATGGACTCGGGATAAGAGGGACAGCCAGATCTACATTCCTATGCAGCTCTTCTTCTTCGACCGCCTCCTGGATTTGAGCCCAAGGCTCGTCTAAACGGACCTCTTCGTCTTCGGTCTCTTTTTCAAGACCCTCTCTTACACCCTCATCACCACTGCCTTCACCCCAGCCTGATTGTACAGCTTCAACATCTTCTTCTTCTTGACCGACGGTTCGGTCATCTGACATCAGATCTCCACCAAGATTGAGATCGTCGGATACGCCATCATCGTTGAACGAGGAAGTGGCCTCGTCATCATCTATCCGTTGGGCCTTCCCGCCCTTCGCTGGTTCAGACTCCTTGAACTCTTCGTCTGATCCATAATCAACCTTTTCGGATTCTATGGCCTCGTCATCGTCCTCACGGTGGTTAGATGGAGTATGATTAGAGGACTCATGACCGTCCGAGTCATCGCCGGAGGGATCACCAGATGGTTCGCCTGCTTGTTGTGGGGCCGTGTCCGCTTGAGGTGGCGAGGGGAAGTGTGCTTGTTCTTGTGGGGAAGCTTCCACTTCCTCTCCCACTCGCTCGGTTTGTTGTGGCGGCGACGGCGTGCGTTGATCACCTGATGACGAGTGCACGGGGGATTGCTGGAGTATCCCAGTGTATTGCTTGACTTGGTAGCCCAGCACATACTCGAGTTCTGGTAGGACGGGTGTGGATTCCTCTACATAAGTTCTCGTGCGGGCTCGCCGAGCTCGGGTCTCGACAGCTCTTTGATAGGCTTCGGCTCCCTCGATGTGTGGAGTGGCGGACGTCCGTACAATTCTACTCGCTTCACCCCTAACGTCGACGTTCATCACACCCGAGCCAGAAGCTCCCCCACTAGAGCTTTGGCCCGCCGTGCCGGTGGCACGGCTTCTAAGAGGGACGGGTCGCGCGTCCGGGGTAGGGCTCCTCGGTTCTGAGGAGTCCGTGGACGCGGTTTCTAAGCCTACAGACACACAATATAGTCCTACACTCACTGCCCTATGGTCCGCCATATCCAACACATTCTCTGGAATCGGCATCTCCACTTGGCCAGGCCTCAGAGTTCTCTTGTTCATCCTGCCAATCTACTTGCTCTGGAAGCGTTGGTGGCCAGATCGGCGTCGGACCGTTGGATGGTGATCCATATGATCTCGGATCATGATGCTGAAAAATCTCATCCATGGGATGGATGAGTGACGGTTCCTTGCAGGGCCTACCACGACGTCGTTGATGATATCCAGCTAGAGTTGTTGTGCGACGTCAATTCGCCTTCCATAGGCGACAGAATGAATAATGTGCCACATGTGGGTGGATGCTCGGTCCACTCCGTGGGTCTTCGAAGAAAGAGTTCGGTTCAGTATGTTGAAGACCGTGAACCAGATCGGGGGCAGCATCCCTTGAGTAACGTGAGAGATCCCGTTGAGTCTCTGATTTGGGTTGACATGGACTCCGAGAGCTCGGATCTCGTTGAAGAGCTCGGATCCGGATACCAAGGGCTCGAACGGGGCCTCGGGAGTGGCGGCAGGTAAGTGAAGGATTCGCCTAAGGTCCTCCAAAGTGATCGCCATCTCAGAGTGATCGATGCGACCCACGATCGTTAGTACATCGTTTCTTGTCTCCACTCGGGACGTCTTCCAGAACTGCTGAAGGTACAGCAGTGGTATGTCAACGGTAGTCTGCATCGCGAACGCCAGGGGATGCACCTTGAGAATCTCCAGCACAACTTCGTCTTGAACAACGAAGTTAGTCAGGTCGACGTATTCGTTGTTCTGATTGATCGGGCGAAGATCATTCGGAGATATGAGCATGCGATCAGCAGCGTTGTTGATCGGCGAGGGCGGTGTTTTGTTGACGAGCCATTTCTGTCAAGACAAAACGAGAAACAGTGTTAGTGTGTGCCTTGAAAAATGCTAAGTGTTGAAAACTAGTGAGATTTAGAAAATGCCAAATTCCGATACGGATTATGTCATTTTCCGAATCGAAAATGAGATAATCCGATTTGGAAAAGAGCATTTTCCGAATCATACCAGATTATCAAACACTTAAGGAAAAAAGGCTATACCCTCAACTAGGCGCGAGTCGGAAAACCTCGAAAACCCAAAAGCGGGTATTTCGTCTTTTCCGAGTCGAAAAAAGAGCAAACACACGAGGGGAGGTTTTCTGATTCGGAAAACATGGTTTTCCGATTCGGAAAATCTCAACACTTAGAGAAATTTAAAGCATATATAAGATAAGTTTTCCGATTCGGAAAACATGGTTTTCCGAATCGGGAAACAATAAAACACTTAGAATTTAAAAATGAGCCAAAAGGACTTGTCCTCACACTCGATTCGGAAAACCTCGGAAACCCATAAGGGTAATTCCATGTTTTCCGAATCGGAAAAGATGTATACTTGAAAAACATGAGGCTCAAGTCTTGATTCAGAAAACCTGATAATCCGAATCGGATTTATCTGGTTTTCTGAATCGGAAAACTCATAAGAATACTCAACGTTCATGGATTCGGAAAACATGAACATTCATGTTTTCCGATTCGGAAAACATGAATGTTCATGTTTTCCGATTCGGAAAACCGGAACCGTTCAGTTTCCAAATCCAAAAACCGTCCAAAAATCATCGATTTGAAGCTCTAAACTAGTAACATTAAATCTAAAACAGTAATAAACAAGTTCAGAAGCATATTTGGATCGATTTAACGTCCCGAAAACCCTTTCCAACAAGTTTGGGTTTCGGGTAAGTTTCAAAACTTTAGGCTTCGATCCAGGCCTTAAAACGATAAGATTAAGCGTTATAACTACGTAAGGATTGCTCGTGAACTTACCAGGATTGCAGAAACGTAATCAGATTCGAGAACGGAGCGATAACGAGCGACTTCGAGATCGGTTGCGAGAGCGGTTACCGGGTGAGTTTCAGAGAGAAAAAGTGAAATTTTTTTAAATTGTGAATAGTAAAACTCAGAATCCGGTATTTATATTTTTACCGAATTACACTGCGTTTGGCTCGAAAAACACTGTGTTTGGCTCTCCTTTTGGCTCTCTTAACCCGACTTTCACCAAATGGCAAAAATAACCCTTGGACTTGAAGTTTCAAGAAACTTACAAACAAGTCCCTGAACTTGTAGTTTAAGAAATTTTCAAAACAGACCCTGGACTACAAGTTTTGCAAAAGTGCAAAACTAGTCCCTAAACATAAAATTCAGAAAGTGGCAAAGTTAGTCCCCGAACTTGTAAGTTCAAAACATGTACTCTACCGCCCCCGAACTTTCAAGTTCGCAAAAATTTACAAGTTCAGCTCCCGATCCTCGAATAAAGAGACTTACCTGGTACGTCTCAACAGGGTTGTGTGCGAGTTCTGATCTGAATTAACCAGAAGTCGTTGTGAGTATCCACACCTACCAAGAGAAGTATAACATGGTATCGAAGGTATTGTGGATCCGAGAACGTTAGCACAACAAACAAATATAGACACGACACTCCCCCTCGATTCATGCACACATTTAAAGACTCCCCCTACACACATGCATACATTAAATGAATTCCCGACTCCCCCTAGACCTCAGGCGGGGAGGTCTAGCATTCCCAACTTACTTAGGAGAAAGAAGTGACGCTTCTCATCAAACGGCTTTGTGAACAAATCAGCAAGCTGATAGTCACCCTCAACAAAGTACAGTTCAACATTACCTTTCTCGACGTGATCTTTGATGAAATGGTATCTGATGTCGATATGCTTCGTTCGAGAATGTTGAACCGGACTTTGAATCGCACTCTTGGAGTCACAGTAAATGGGAATCCTCTACATCGTTTATCCAAAGTCAGCAAGTTGAGTTTTCATCCACAGAACTTGCGAGCAGCAGCAGGCGGCGACCACATATTCTGCCTCCGCAGTAGATAGAGATACGCAATTCTGTTTCCGGGATGACCAACTGACTAACTTTTCTCCAAGGAATTGACAAGCACCGAAAGTGATCTTTCTGTTAAGCTTGCAACCTGCATGGTCTGAGTCTGTATAGGCTATTAGTTCAAAACCAGAATCCTTTGGGTACCAAAGGCCAAAATCCGGTGTGCCTTTCAGATACCTAAGGATTCTTTTGACAGCAGACAAGTGTGAATCACGAGGATCACACTGGAAACGAGCGCATACACCCGTGGAGAATACAATGTCGGGTTTACTAGCCGTGAGATATAAGAGGGAACCAATGATTGCCCGATAAGTCTTCTGGTCAACCGGTTTACTAGAAGAATCAGCGTTTAGTTGAAAATTCTTGGGCATTGGTGTTGCCGTAGAGTTTGAACCACCAAAATCAAAATGTTTTAACAAATCATGAACATATTTTGATTGATTTATAAAAATGCCATCAGGGCGTTGTCGACCTTGAAGTCCTAGGAAGAACGTCAACTCGCCCATCATCCTCATTTTAAATTGGGATTTCATGGTGTTTTTGGCACATCTCAGGTTTCGTAGATGCAAAGATAATGTCATCCACGTATATCTGAACTATGATTAAGTCACTACCTGATCTCAGAAGAAACATAGTGGGATCGATTGTACCTTTCTTGTAGCCAACTCCTAGCAAGTAGTCAGTGAGAGTTTCGTACCATGCCCTAGGAGCTTGCTTGAGACCCTAAAGCGCCTTATCCAACACGTACACATGGTTTGGATATTTGGGATCTACGAATCCTTCCGGTTGCTCAACGTACACCTCTTCTTGAAGAACTCCATTCAAGAAGGCACACTTAACGTCCATCTGATATACTGTCATGTTCTTGTGTGCGGCGTACGCAAGGAGGACCCGAATAGCCTCGATCCGAGCCACGGGCGCAAACGTCTCATCATAATCAATCCCCTGTTGCTGGAGATAACCTTTGGCAACCAATCGAGCCTTGTTCCGGATGATGAGGTCGTTCTCGTCTTTCTTGTTCTGGAATATCCACTTCAGGCCGATTATGGACTTTCCCCACGGTCTGGTCACCAAGCGCCATACTTTGTTTCTCTCGAATTCCGCTAGCTCTTCTTGCATCGCTAAGACCCAATTAGGATCAGTAAGAGCTTGTGAAACATCCGAAGGCTCAAAGTCGCTTAAGAACCCGCCGAATAAAATCAGGTTTTTGACATTCTTTGAAGATCGTGTCTTGACAGGTTGTGAGGGACTCCCGATGATCTGGGAGGGGGGATGATCTCTAGTCCACTTTCTCGAGTGTGGAAGAGTGACGTAGGCTTGTTGATTGTTGGATGCGTCATTCTCATCTTGCACTACAAGGACCTCTGTCAGGTTCCCACTAGATGATCCTTCTTCCAGATTAGTCTGTGGTGCTGTCTCTAGCCGGGCTCATGCACTACCTGAGCATAGGTTCTTTGAGCTGCGGTAGGTGAAGGTAGCAGATCATCTTCCGGTATTGGTGCAAGAACAGGGTGTGGTGTCTGTTCTCAGACGGGTTCCGGTGAGGCAGCGGATGAAGCTTCAGGAGAGGGACCGTTGACTCTGGTGTCACTGAGTTTGTGGAAGTGCTTGAAGAGGGCTCAGTGACGAAGGCATCAGATGTCACAGAAGTAGTGGTTGAACCAGCATGAGCAGGTACTACAATCGGACCCGTGAGAGTAGGTAGATCGTAATCTGCGAGGTCTATGAAGTCTAAAGCAAAAGAGTTAGTAGAAGAATTTGTGCCTGGTGGTGCGGTGGACAGTTCAGGCAGTAGGGCATTTATATTACTTGGACTTGCATCAGAATAAGTTTCGGTTTCAGAAAAGTCAACATGTGAGCTTTCCAAGATGGTTCGGGTCCGTTTGTTGAAAACCCTATAAGCCTTTGAGTTATGTGAGTATCCGATAAAGATAGACTCATCAGACTTGGGTTCAAACTTTCCCAAATCATCCCGGTCATTTAAAACATAGCATTTACATCCAAAAACTCTAAAGTAATCAATGTTTGGCTTACGCTGCTCGACCATCTCGTAGGCGGTTTTACCGGTTCGCTTAACGATCAAGGTCCGATTCTGCGTGTAGCATGCTGTTGAGACAGCTTCAGCCCAAAATGATTGAGGAACGCCTGAATGAGCCATCATGGATCTTGCTGCTTCGACTAACGTCCGGTTCTTCCTTTCCACAACTCCATTTTGTTGAGGAGTGCGCACGGCAGAGAAGTTATGAGAGATTCCCACATCTTCAAGAAAGGATTGCAGCTTTGCATTGCGAAACTCGGTTCCGTTGTCACTTCTTAACTTCTTCACCCGGCGAACCAAGAGAACTTGAATCCGCTTGATGAAGGCAATGATTCGATCGGCAGCATCAGATTTGGCTCGGAGAAATTCATGCCAGGAGAACCTTGAGAACTCATCAACGAGAACTAACATGTACTTCTTTCTGGCTAGGCTCTCAGTTCTCGTAGGTCCACACAGATCCATGTGTATCATGTCAAGGGGGCTTTTGCTGTTTGAATCCATCTTTGGTGGATGGGAGCTTCTCTTCATCTTTCCTTGCTCACAAGCAGGACATAACGTATCCTTTGAAAGACGAGTCTCCGGTAGTCCCTTGACGAGGCGTTTTGAAACCAGCCACTGTTGATGAAAAACGAAATATTAGTATAATTGTTATATCTAAGAGAAAAAAATAGATGATTCCATCTTTAAGAAAACAATAATATAAACTATATTACCTATGCTACAAATGGACAACCACATTACAAAGTTATTGATCCGCAACTCACGATCATTTCAGTAAATTTAATCACTGGAAACACATTAATTTTGATTAGTATACATGCAATAATTCAAATAAAATGTTAAACAATAGATTCATTATAAAAGGAAACGTTTGAGTGATAAAATGAACACTTACATTATTAAATAAGGGTTAGCCTGTAACAACCCAAAACCCATAACAATAATAACATGCATATAATATAAATCCCAGTGATCTAAAACGCAATCTCATAATATTTAGTTCAAAAGTAAATAGCTAAAGAGTGCCTGCGGAACATCCCTCCACAGCTGAGATTCTATTTAGGTAGATACTAAGTTCTGACCAGCTACGCTACTCTAAGCATTCACCTTCTCCTTTCCCTTAGTAGCACGCTCCTTTCCTGAAAAAGTTTTAGAGCTTAAAGAAAACGAGGGTTAGACCGTAAGGTCTAGTGAATTCCCTCAAAACAGTTTAAAATACAGTTCCGGCCGCTGGCCGTAAAATCAGATATCACAAGGTGCCAGGAAAAGCATCATGAGTAATAAAGTCACAACACAACAAACCAGATGGCCGGATCTCTCAGATTCACAATTAAGGAGTGACAGACGTAGTCCGTGCCTCGCACCATCCCACAATCAACCTTACGTGGCCGGATCTCCCAGATTCTCATTTAAGGAGTGACGGACGTAGTTCGTGCCTCACACCACTAAACTTCCCAGGGATGTACGGTCCCATGGTACACATTACTCACGATGCAATTCCGCAATATTAAAACAGCATGCATATGATGATCATCAGAATAGCATTTAAAGTCATTCGAAGTGTAACACCCCGTTCCCACTCAGTTAAGTTTTAATCTTTTTCCGTTAAGTTAGTGAGGTTTGGTGTTATTTGTGTATTTTCAGGTTGGGGGACTTGCTTGTAGTTGTAGAAAGAGGGGGGTGTTAAATGTAAGTGTATATGTATGGATTTGGGATGATCAAACCCCTTTTCTTGAATCATTTGGTATTGTTGAGGGAAAAGAAGGGTTTTGGGGTGATCTTGAAGAGTTGCAAGAGGAGGATTGTACAATCGTTTAGCAAGCGTTCGTTGTTATCGTTGGTGACGTTGCTAAGGTAATCACCTATTAATTTGTGAGTAATCCTAGTCAATTGATTAATTCATGTTTTAGTTAGGGTTTGATTAGAAAGTGAGGATTGATGATCTTTGGATCATCAATTGAGTGTTATATGGTGAAATAATGATTTAAGGTTGATAGTTTATGGTATAGAATCATCATATACACTTATTTGGGTCCGAATAAGGTGAAATTCGTTTTTTGGGAATGGTTCACGGCTAGAAAAGACGTCGACCCGCAGGTTTGCGAACTGCGGGTATCCGCGGGTAAGGGCGCGGGTTGAAACCCGCGGGTAACCCGCCGTTTACACTGTGTCCGAAATTCAAGTTTTTCTTTCGGGTTCGGATTGGGGTTTTCTTTTATGGATTTTCTTAGGGATGTTAAATATTGATGAATGAGAGATTTTGGGAGCCATTGAGATAGCTACGCTATGTCTACGGCTCGTGAGTTTGGGTATGGTTTAGAACTATGAATGAAAGGTTATTTATTTGCATGCTATATGTGATTAGGTGTTTGAATTCTCACGTGTGCTATATACTACAAGTGTGTGAAGTTCAGACCTCGTAATCAGGTGAGTACATTAACCTGCGTTCAAGATTGCTATGCTTGTGATCATGTTATATATATGTAGTAAATGTATGAACTGGCATGTAATAATCACGATAGTACCTAAGGCGGTAGTATTACCCCTAGGGAAGTTGGGTTCAGAGGCCTGGTACCAGTGCTAGTAAGATGCTTTGGGTGGATACACCTTGAGTAAGATTCATGATACATGTCCAATTGTTCAGTTATATGATTATGATTATTTACATGCATGCATAGAACTTAGGTTTGTGCTCACTAAGCTTTATGCTTAACCCGTTGTGGTTTTATGTGGTTAAGTGGCAGGTACCTCATCCAAGGATAAAGGGAAGGCACCTGCTTGATGCTCGGAAAGACCAGTTCAGGACATGATTAGGAGATTTTGAAAATAATGGATGTTGAACTACTAATAAAATGTTTTAGTTGCAAACTGAATTTATTGTGACTTATTATCTCTTTTAAATGTTGTTAACTTTGGAACCGTTTTAGGGAAAACATTTTACTTTTTAATTGTTACAGTGCTTCCGCTATGTTGGTTACTATTTCCGTTAAACATCCAATAAAAATGAAACTGGTTGTTACAATTGGTATCAGAGCCTAGGTTTGAGGGATTCAGGTGTTCACAAGTAGTGAATACTTGAACTCAAACCCGGAGTTCGTATTTTCAAAACAAAGTAACCAACAAAAGAGAAAAATTTACTTTAAGAACAGGAAGTGGAACTGAACTGGGATCCGGGGCATCAAGACGGGAGTGAGCACCCTAAACTCTATTGAGTTGTTAGTAAGCATGCCATGTTAAATTACGTATGAATATGATGATATTGTTATGTTTAGCCGTTAAAATGCAACAGACTTATAGTTGAACTGATGATGCCTATGATGGGTGATGGAACCCCTATATCATTTTGTGTATGTTTGAGTAATATCTGATTGGGTAAGCGAATGTATGTATTCTATGACATGATTGTGTAGACGTCAGTGTATGTATAAAAGTAAAATGACTTAGAGATGCTCATGACACTGTAGTTATAGGTGGTACTACTAAGAGTGCTAGTGGTACCATATGATTATGTGTTTTGTGTATGACCAAGTCTAGAAAGTAACCTTTCTTATTACGAGGAAAAGTTGAACGGGTAGGTGTAATTATAATGATATAAGGGCCCATATCATTGCAATTACATTGTACTGTTGAGGCTTGACTAAGTTATAGGGATCGTTACGGACTGACTGAAGTCATGGGATTGGGAAGTAGAAGCATGAAAGCGGTTGTGGCTTATCAGGAAGGGTAGTGAGAGTTACTCTCTAGTACGGTCACTTATTTGCATTGTTAGCTAAACAATTATGTACTTGCATCAGTATGGTGACCACAAGAAGAACTGGAACCGGAGAGCGTCCGAATGACGGCGATGAGCATGAAATCCCTGATCTAAGGGGGATTATTGCTGCTGAGGTCGGGGAAGTCTTGCATGACCTGCTTCCGGGCCTTTTTGAGCATATGAAAAGGGAGTTGACCCAGGTGGTCACTCAACAAGTCAACTCCGCCATGGCCGGCCGGGGAAGTGTAGCGGGAAGCTCGAGTACTGGCCAGAATCGGGCGGTTGGGTTCAAAGATTTTGCTGCTTGCCAGCCGCCACATTTTGGTGGAGAAAAGGATCCGATCGTTGCCTCAAGGTGGATCTCTGAGGTAGAGAGAGCCTTTCTCACTAGTTTCTGCCCGGTTGAGGTAAAAGTGAGATATGCCGCTAATCTTCTAAGAGGGCCAGAGAAAGATTGGTGGGGCGTTGTGAATAGTTCCAGGACTCAGGAACAGATTGGAGCCCTTACTTGGGAGGCGTTCCTTGAAATGTTTCGAGCAGAGTTTGTGCCTCAGATTGAAGTGGAGAGACTCACCACCGAGTTTCTAGAAATGGAACAGACTACGGAGTCGGTGACTGAAATCACTAACAAGTTCTTGGAGCGGGTGTTATTTTGCCGCGAATATGTTCAGAATGAAAGGATGAAGATGTATCGGTACCGAAACATTCTGAGGTCGGATATCCGAGAGTTTGTGGTAATGGCACAATGCGACAGTTTTCAGCAGATGTTTGAAAAAGCTCGAACAAGAGAGTTGGAGCTCGAGCGTCAGGGTAAGAAGAAAAGGGCAGATCGGGCTCAACCACAGCAGCAAGTGGTCAAGAAATTCAAAACCGGGAATCAGAAAGGAGATGTTAAGAAAGATTACCCTCGTTGCTCAACGTGCGGAAAGAATCACCTGGGAGAGTGCAAAATGGGCTCGGGAACTTGCTACAAGTGCGGGAAACCTGGACATATCAGCCGTGACTGTAAAGTGGAGCCCAAAATGTGCTTCAAATGCTTTAGACCGGGCCACTTTGCCAACGAGTGTCCCACGACAGCTGTATCGACTGAGATCTCTGGTTCTGCACCCGTCAAGGCTTTAGAGGGTGGATCGAGTAAGAAGGTGGAAGCCCCAAGGACTCGAGCTAGAGTCTTCCAGTTGACTGCCAATGAGGCGAAGGCCGAGCCGGACGTGGTAACAGGTATCTTTCTAGTTAATTCGATGCCTGCTCTAGTTTTTTTCGATACGGGTGCTAGCAAGTCTTTTGTTTCCTTGTCTTTTTGTAAAGATTTTATGAATGTAAAAAGTAAACTAGAAAGCCCGTTAGAAGTAGAAATAGCGGATGAGGAGTTTCGTTTATGTAAGTTTATCTATAAGAAAAATGTTTTAGAGGTAGAAGGTGTCAAGTTTAGTATAGACCTCATCCCTATTCCTATGAGGGAAATTCAGGTAGTGGTGGGAATGGATTGGCTAAGGAGGAATGGGGCTAATGTAGATTGTGAGAACTGTCGGGTAGTAGTTCGAAACCCAAGTGGGGGAGAACTAACTATCTTGGGGGATGTAAGTAAACGTCTTCCGAAGGTGTGCTCAATGGCCAAAGCTCAGAGCTATGTGTTGCGGGGAGGTACTAGTTATCTTGTGTACTTGATCAGTGACCAAGGAGAAAGTAAGAAAAAGACCGTGCAAGATGTACCCGTAGTTTGTGAGTTCCCGGATGTCTTCCCGGAAGACTTGCCGGGGATTCCCCCAGAAAGACAAGTGGAGTTCAGGATAGACTTGGTTCCGGGGGCGGCGCCCGTAGCGAAAACCCCTTATCGCTTGGCACCTCCAGAAATGCAAGAGCTATCAAACCAGTTAGAGGAACTGTTCGAGAAAGGTTTTATTCGGCCAAGCAGTTCACCGTGGGGAGCTCCGATCTTGTTCGTCAAGAAGAAGGACGGGTCGTTGAGAATGTGCATTGACTATCGTGAGCTCAACAAGCTTACGGTGAAGAATCGATACCCACTGCCGAGGATCGATGATCTTTTCGATCAACTCCAGGGAGCCGCTTGGTTCTCGAAGATAGATCTTCGATCGGGGTACCATCAGTTAAAGGTAAGGGAGGAAGACGTGCACAAAACGGCGTTCAGGACCAGATACGGGCACTATGAGTTCGTGGTTATGCCTTTTGGGTTGACGAACGCACCTGCGGCATTCGTGGATCTCATGAACCGGGTGTGTAGACCTTTGTTGGATAGGTCAGTTATCGTGTTCATCGACGATATTCTGATCTACTCCAAGACGAAGGAGGATCATGTTGAGCATTTGCGGGAAGTGTTGGAAATTCTACGAAAAGAGCAATTGTATGCAAAGTTTTCGAAGTGCGATTTCTGGCTGCAAGAGGTCCAGTTTTTGGGACACCTTGTAAACCGAGAAGGGATCAAAGTTGACCCAGCGAAAGTCGAGGCAGTTATGAAGTGGGAAACTCCTAAGTCGCCAACGGAGATACGGAGCTTTCTTGGGTTGGCCGGGTACTATCGCCGGTTCATCCAAGATTTCTCCAAAGTGGCGGTTCCATTGACTAAACTCACCAGGAAGAACGTAAGTTTCGTTTGGGGAGAAGAACAACAATCAGCGTTTGAGACTTTGCGGCAGAAGTTGTGCGAGGCACCGGTTCTGACGCTACCTGAAGGGGTGGAGCACATGACGGTCTACTGTGATGCTTCATATCACGGGCTAGGCTGTGTTCTCATGCAGCGTGGTAAGGTAATCTCCTATGCGTCACGTCAATTAAAGACGCATGAGGTAAATTATCCGACCCATGATTTGGAGTTAGCCGCAGTCGTATTTGCGCTTAAGATATGGAGACACTACTTGTACGGTGTGAAGTGCGCGATTTACACCGATCATAAGAGTCTCCGCTACTTTTTAGACCAGACGAATTTGAACATGCGGCAGAGGAGATGGTTGGATGTGGTGAAGGATTATGATTGTGAAATCCTTTATCATCCGGGGAAGGCGAACGTAGTAGCAGATGCATTGAGTAGAAAGACTCGTCACGTGCTATTGCGAGTACCGTTGATGAGGCTAACCGTGACGACTACTCTCTTTGATTTGATTCGGCAATCTCAAGCCGACACGATCAAGGAAGAGAATCAAAAGAAGGAACGGATCAAGGGCCAGCTACCGCAGTTGGTAACGGATAGTCGAGGGTTGTTGACTCGTTTTGGGCGGGTCTGGGTACCAGTATCAGGCGAGGCGAGGCAGACCTTGTTAGATGAAGCACACAAGTCTAAGTTCTCGATACATCCAGGTGCCACAAAGATGTATAGAGACTTAAAGACTCATTATTGGTGGCCAGGAATGAAGCGGGACGTAGCTCGTTATGTGGAGAAGTGCTTAACCTGTTTGAGGGTTAAAGCTGAGCATCAACGACCGCATGGGAAGTTGCAGCCGTTAGATATTCCGGTATGGAAATGGGAGCACATCACGATGGACCTGATTACCAAACTGCCTCGGACGTCTCGAAGTTACGACGCAATTTGGGTTATCGTGGACCGTTTGACAAAGAGTGCTCACTTTATAGCCATCCGGGAGAGTTCATCTGCTGAAGCATTGGCGGACATCTATGTCAAGGAGATCGTGGCTAGACACGGTGTTCCGGTTACCATCATTTCTGACCGGGATGTTCGGTTTACGTCACGATTTTGGGAAAGGTTTCATGAGGATTTGGGCACGAGGTTGCAGTTCAGTACAGCTTTTCATCCGCAGACAGATGGCCAAAGCGAGAGAACTATTCAGACTCTCGAAGACATGTTACGTGCTTGTGTTTTGGATTTTGGAGGCAGTTGGGACACCTATTTGCCGTTGGCGGAATTCTCTTATAATAATAGTTTCCACGCTAGTATCGGAATGCCCCCGTATGAAATGTTGTACGGGAGAAGGTGTCGAACCCCTATTTGTTGGGGAGAAGTGGGACAGCGGGAACTAGGTAGCACCGAAATAGTACAAAAGACGACTGAGAGCATTGAGATGATACGTGAGCGACTGCGAACTGCTCAGAGTCGTCAGAAAAGCTATGCGGATCGGAGGAGATCAGATTTAGAGTTTCAAGTGGGTGATAACGTGTTGCTGAAAGTGTCACCTTGGAAGGGGGTGATCCGATTCCGAAAGAGGGGCAAGTTAGGTCCCAGATTCATTGGACCCTTCAAGGTGATAGCTAGAGTTGGAAAGGTGGCTTATAGACTTGAGCTGCCACCAGAACTGAATCAGATTCATGATACGTTCCATGTTTCCCAGCTGAGGAAATGTTTGGCTGACGAGACAGCTCATGTGCCGATTGATGACATTCAAGTTGACGAACGACTGAACTACATCGAGAGACCAATAGCTATCTTGGAGTGGAAGACGAAATCTTTACGTAACAAGGAAATTGGTCTGGTAAAAGTTCAGTGGGAGCATCGAAAGGGATCGGAGTGGACGTGGGAGCCGGAAGCTGAGATGAGATCCAATTATCCGGAGCTGTTCCACGACTAAGCGATTTCGGGGACGAAATCTTGGTAAGTGGGGGAGAGTTGTAACACCCCGTTCCCACTCAGTTAAGTTTTAATCTTTTTCCGTTAAGTTAGTGAGGTTTGGTGTTATTTGTGTATTTTCAGGTTGGGGGACTTGCTTGTAGTTGTAGAAAGAGGGGGGTGTTAAATGTAAGTGTATATGTATGGATTTGGGATGATCAAACCCCTTTTCTTGGATCATTTGGTATTGTTGAGGGAAAAGAAGGGTTTTGGGGTGATCTTGAAGAGTTGCAAGAGGAGGATTGTACAATCGTTTAGCAAGCGTTCGTTGTTATCGTTGGTGACGTTGCTAAGGTAATCACCTATTAATTTGTGAGTAATCCTAGTCAATTGATTAATTCATGTTTTAGTTAGGGTTTGATTAGAAAGTGAGGATTGATGATCTTTGGATCATCAATTGAGTGTTATATGGTGAAATAATGATTTAAGGTTGATAGTTTATGGTATATAATCATCATATACACTTATTTGGGTCCGAATAAGGTGAAATTCGTGTTTTGGGAATGGTTTACGGCTAGAAAAGACGTCGACCCGCAGGTTTGCGAACTGCGGGTATCCGCGGGTAAGGGCGCGGGTTGAAACCCGCGGGTAACCCGCCGTTTACACTGTGTCCGAAATTCAAGTTTTTCTTTCGGGTTCGGATTGGGGTTTTCTTTTATGGATTTTCTTAGGGATGTTAAATATTGATGAATGAGAGATTTTGGGAGCCATTGAGATAGCTACGCTATGTCTACGGCTCGTGAGTTTGGGTATGGTTTAGAACTATGAATGAAAGGTTATTTATTTGCATGCTATATGTGATTAGGTGTTTGAATTCTCACGTGTGCTATATACTACAAGTGTGTGAAGTTCAGACCTCGTAATCAGGTGAGTACATTAACCTGCGTTCAAGATTGCTATGCTTGTGATCATGTTATATATATGTAGTAAATGTATGAACTGGCATGTAATAATCACGATAGTACCTAAGGCGGTAGTATTACCCCTAGGGAAGTTGGGTTCAGAGGCCTGGTACCAGTGCTAGTAAGATGCTTTGGGTGGATACACCTTGAGTAAGATTCATGATACATGTCCAATTGTTCAGTTATATGATTATGATTATTTACATGCATGCATAGAACTTAGGTTTGTGCTCACTAAGCTTTATGCTTAACCCGTTGTGGTTTTATGTGGTTAAGTGGCAGGTACCTCATCCAAGGATAAAGGGAAGGCACCTGCTTGATGCTCGGAAAGACCAGTTCAGGACATGATTAGAAGATTTTGAAAATAATGGATGTTGAACTACTAATAAAATGTTTTAGTTGCAAACTGAATTTATTGTGACTTATTATCTCTTTTAAATGTTGTTAACTTTGGAACCGTTTTAGGGAAAACATTTTACTTTTTAATTGTTACAGTGCTTCCGCTATGTTGGTTACTATTTCCGTTAAACATCCAATAAAAATGAAACTGGTTGTTACAATTGGTATCAGAGCCTAGGTTTGAGGGATTCAGGTGTTCACAAGTAGTGAATACTTGAACTCAAACCCGGAGTTCGTATTTTCAAAACAAAGTAACCAACAAAAGAGAAAAATTTACTTTAAGAACAGGAAGTGGAACTGAACTGGGATCCGGGGCATCAAGACGGGAGTGAGCACCCTAAACTCTATTGAGTTGTTAGTAAGCATGCCATGTTAAATTACGTATGAATATGATGATATTGTTATGTTTAGCCGTTAAAATGCAACAGACTTATAGTTGAACTGATGATGCCTATGATGGGTGATGGAACCCCTATATCATTTTGTGTATGTTTGAGTAATATCTGATTGGGTAAGCGAATGTATGTATTCTATGACATGATTGTGTAGACGTCAGGGTATGTATAAAAGTAAAATGACTTAGAGATGCTCATGACACTGTAGTTATAGGTGGTACTACTAAGAGTGCTAGTGGTACCATATGAAACCCACAACTAGGATACCCCTAGGCAGACCCAGCGCGGGAGTTCCGCTAACTCTACTGACACAGTCCTCCCAAAACCCAACTCGGAAAAGCATCTTTCCCGCTCCACAAATCCCGATTCGGGATACCACCACTCCCGATTCGGGAAATAGCAATTCCCGATTCGGGAAACGCCAATACCCGATTCGGGAGGCATCCAACTCCAAAATCCCGAATCCAAACGTTACGAGGTCAAAGTGACGACTAAGTTGGCCAAATCCCCGATTCGGAAATCATAGATTTTCCAATTCGGGAAAGGCAAACGAAGAAATGAGTTTCCACCCAATCACCCAAGCAATTTTCCCGATTCGGGTTAAATGCTTTCCCGATTCGGGAGACATGAACTCCCGATTCGGGAAACATGAACTCCCGATTCGGGAAACATGAATTCCCGGTTCGGGAAACATGAATCCCGATTCGGGGAACATGAGTTCCCAATTCGGGAAACGCATCCAGATCCAGAAAATATCAAAATCGGCCAAGAATTGATTCTAAGTAGATCTAAATGCTTCCTAAATCATTACAAGATAATCCTACATCATATAACAACGATTTTACACTAATAGGGTATCCAATCTTACCTCGAACGACGAAATCCCGCCCCCGAAGATGAAGAATGGCTCTAAACTTGATTTCCACAACACACACTAATCACCCAACTATGTTTTCCCCAAAATGGTAAAAACCCTAGGTTTATGCCTTAAATAGTATGGGCTAAAAGGCTAAGCCCATACAATTTTTGGTATAAGCCCAACTTCCAAACATTAGGCATAAATGTCACTTTTCACCCCTAACTCTGAAATTCTTTTCAAACTTGGTCATTTTTAACGAGTGACTAACTTTAGAACTAACTTTTAAACTTTGGTCATTACATAGCCTAATGACGAAGAGTAAGAAGCGGTGACTAATGATGACATCTATAAAATATAAGATGATGCGAAATTGAAAAACAATTATTATCATTCTTAAATACAAAATAAAAATAGAAAAAATATACAATATCGGTATAACTTTGAGAATGTTGAAAGTAATCACTGACCTCAGTTACTAAAGGACAAAAACGAAGAACAAATAGAGTTGTAAAAATTGCATCACCCGTTCGGCAACCAAAGAACTGGATAATGAAAAAAATCACGTACTATACATCTCAAACTTCAAAGAAAATGGAAATAAGAAACATCAAAGTAGAAAACAAAGTTAAAAGTAGCAGTTACCTATATGATAAAAGGACTACCACACTACAGAGTTTTACTCATGGCCACGTCAATGAAAGAAAAGTAAAAAAACGTTGACTGTGATTAGTATTCATATTATATATCAAATAAAACGAAATAAAATATTGAATACCAGTAAATGTTTTTAAGGGAGGAAAAAAGGACTTACTTGCATTACATAATCACTAGCCGCACGACGAATAGGAAGAAACGGTAACTCACCATCCCATCCATCTTTTATTAATTTGAATATGAGTTACATACACTGTTTACACATATACTTCCTCTCTTTAAAATCTCTCACAAAGTTCTCTCAATATGTTCTGGAGTACCACAAACACAACTAAAACCAAGATACTTAAACTATCAATATTTCATGGCAAAGTAACAAAACTTTTAATTAACAAAAAATAAATACTTTGACATGATGACTTTGACTTCAGCACATTGACTTTTCTCTCTTTGACTTTGATTATTTTTCTTCGAAAGCCTTCACATCTTGTCTTGACCTGTGATTTCTGATATAAAATAAACTTGAACTCAACAAATTGGTAACTCAATGTAACATACATGAAACAAAAGAAGAAGAAGCAAAAATGAAAAACGATTAGTATAATTGTTATATATAAGAAAATAAAATGGTAGAAACAATGCTGATGTAAGGTTTAGAATGTTAAAATAAAATCACCGCCGAGTTACCAAAAGACGATCAACATGACCAAGCAGCGCTGTAGAAAATGCACGATCACGTCTATGAACCGTAAAACCAGATAAAGAACCAAAACCATTACTATTCATCTTAGAGATAAAAAAAGGATAATAAAGGACCATCTTAGTAGAAAACAATATTAGAAGGAGCAGTTACCTATGTTACAAACGGATTACCACAATACAAAGTAAATGATCTGCAACTTACGGTCATTTCAATAAATTTTAACACCGGAAACACATTAATTTTGATTAGTATACATGCAATAATTCAAAAAAAATTATTAGACAATAGCTTCGTTATAAAAGGAAATGTTTGAGTGATAAAATGAACACTTAGCTTAATTATATAAGGGTTAGCCTGACGACGAAGAGTAAGAAGCGGTGACTAATGATGACATCTATAAAATATAAGATGATGCGAAACTGAAAAACGATTATTATCATTCTTAAATAGGAAAAAACTGAAGAAATATACAATGTCTGTATAACTTTGAGAATGTTGAAAGTAATCACTGACCTCAGTTACTAATGGATATAAACGAAGACCAAATAGAGGTGTTAAAAATGCATCACCGCGTTCGACAACCAAAGAACTGGATAATGAAATAAATGACATACTATACATCTCAAAATTCAAAGAAAATGGAAATAAGAAACATCTAAGTATAAAACAAAGTTTAAAGTAGCACTTACCTATATTATAAACGGACTACCACACTACAAAGTTAACGATTACTCGCGGCCACGTCAATGAAATAAAAGTCGAAAAACATTGATTGTGATTAGTATTCATATTATATATCAAAGAAAATGAAATAAAAGATTCAATACCAGTAAAAAATTTTAAGGGATGAAAGAAGAACTTATTTGATTTACATAGGCACTAGCCATCGCATCCATCTTTTATTGATTTGAATATGAGTTACAAACACTGTTTACACATATACTTCCTCTCTTTAAAATCTCTCACAAAGTTCTCTCAATATGTTCTAGAGTACCACAAACACAACCAAAACCAAGATACTTAAACTATCAATATTTCATGGCCAAGTAACAACAATTTTACTTTGCAAAGAATAAAGACTTTGACATGATGACTTTGACTTCACCACATTGACTTTTCTCTCTTTGACTTTGATGATTTATCTTCGAAAGCTTTAACATCTCGTCTTGAGTTGTAATTTCTGATACAAAATAAACTTGAACTCAACAAATCGATAACTCAATGTAACATACATGAAACTAAAGAAGAAGATGCAGAAATGAAAAAAGATTAGTATAATTGTTATATCTAAGAAAATAAAATAGTAGAAACAATGTTGATGTAAGGTTTAGAATATTAAAATAAAATCACCGTCGAGTTACCAACAGACGATCAACATGACCAAGCAGCGTTGTTGAAAATGCACGATCACGTCTGTCAACCGTAAAACCAGATAAATAACACAAAACCGTTACTATTCATCTTAGAGATCCAAAAAACAAGATAATAAACGAACATGTTAGTAGAAAATAATGTTAGAAGGAGCAGTTACCTACATTACAAATGGACTACCACTATACAAAGTTAATGATCTGCAACTCATAGTCATTTCAACAAATTTAAACACCGAACACACATTAATTTTGATTAGTATACATGAAATAATTCAAAAAAATATTAGACAATAGATTCATTATAAAAGGAAACGTTTGAGTGATAAAATGAACCCTTACCTTTGTTAGGACCAAATTGTCCTAATTAGTGAAAGTTGTATAAATCAAGCTTTGTGCTTAATTGTATTATCTAGCTTATAGAGCAAGCTTTGGCATATAGCTTATAGAGCAAGCTTTATCATTTAGCTTATAGTGCAAGCTACACCTATGTATAAAGGTGTCTTGGGGTTAGTTGTTAAACACAGAGAGTTGTCGAGAGAGGAATAGAGAAGCCATAATCAATGAGAGTCGATTAGAGTTTAGTGTGTGTTTGTGTGTGTTTCTTGTAACTGTGGGAGCTCTCGAATAAATCAAGAACACCCTCTTTTGCTATCGATTCTTGTTGTTTTCTTCTTCTCTACCCCTGAATCCTGTTGAAACGGACTAACAAGTGGTATTAGAGCCAAAAAAATCGTTCGATTTGAACGATTTTTCAGCAAATTCAGCTATTTTGTTGTGCGAAAATGTTATGGGTAAGTTGGCTGTTTGGGTTTCCCGAATCGGAACTCGGACTCCCGAATCGGAATCTTGTTTCCCGAATTGGATATTAGTATCCCGATTCAGAAGATTTGACTCCCGAATCGGAACTTTCATTAACTCCCGTTTCGGATTATTTGTTTCCCGAATTGGCCTGGAAACTTTGTTTCCCGATTCGGAAAACTTATTCCCTGAATCGGACCTTTTGGAAACCCCGCATCAGCCTAATATCTTCAACTCATTCACCGAATTGGGATTTATATAATCCCGAATCGGTGAATTGAACAACTTCCGAATCGGGACTCATATTTTCCCGAATCGGGACTTGAACCTTACCTACTTTTCAAAAACCTTTTAACCTACTTCAATGACATATCTCAGGAAAGCATGTGTGGTATAATTTCGCCATTTGTTACTACGCATGGAATACACAACAATTTTACGCTTCCAACCCAAGATTTCCTCTCACTATTCATGAATTTCTTCCCATGCCGGATTTGTAACGATTTCAGAATGACGGCGATCGGATTTTGTATTTGGTTAGATTACTTAGAAGCCTGACGCTCTGCAACCATTATTCTGGAGTTTTTCCTCGATGGAGTTACTCCTCTTAGGAGTGAGAGTTGAGTTTTTCCTTTGGATGTCACCTTCAATGAATGGTACTATTGTTATGTGCTTAATTCCTAACCATTTTACCGTTGTGGAGGCTCGGTTGCGATCTAGAATTATGAGTGACGGTCGTCATCCATCTGACTAAGAAGACTAGATTTGGATCTGGTTACTTGATATTTTGAAAGAATTCAGGAAATCGGCTAATCCTCTGAACAGTTGAGGGTCAAAATAAAGCTTATCAAGAAACAACTTCTCCCAGGTTTTCATTACATATGATGTTTCGGTGATCCAAGCTCAGCTCTTATGCTAAATTCCTACTCAACACGCGACATTTAAGTTGAAACTGAAGAGAAAGAGCTGCAGTCGAGGGGGAGCTTGGAGATCAAAATATTGGCGAACATCGCCAAAGTTTTCTGAAGAACGCAAGGGGAGAAGACCGGAGATGCTTCCTTTATAAAACTTTAGGGGGAGATTGTTAGTACCAAATTGTCCTAATTAGTGAAAGTTGTATAAAGCTAGCTTTGTGCTTAATTGTATTATCTAGCTTATAGAGCAAGCTTTGGCATATAGCTTATAGAGCAAGCTTTATCATTTACTCCATCCGTCCCAAAATTATTGTCCAGTTTTGACTTTTGAAAGTCTTTCTTTTTCGACTTTGACCTTAAATATTTTTATTTGTGTTATATAATAGTTGATGCAAAATATATGAATGGGTTGTGTTTTTAATGAATTTTTATTGGTATAATTTTCATCAAGTATTGCATAGCACAAACAAAAATATTTAAGGTCAGAATCGCAAAACAAAGACTTTTAAAAGTCAAAACTGGACAATAATTTTGGGACGGAGGTAGTAGCTTATAGTGCAAGCTACACCTATATATAAAGGTGTCTTGAGGTTAGTTGTTAAACACAGAGAGTAGTCGAGAGAGGAATAGAGAAGCCATAATCAATGAGAGTCGATTAGAGTTTAGTGTGTGTTTGGGTGTGTTTCTTGTAACTGTGGGAGCTCTCGAATAAATCAAGAACATCTTCTTTTGCTATCGACTCTTCACCACATTGACTTTTCTCTCTTTGACTTTGATTATTTATCTTCGAAAGCCTTCACATCTCGTCTTGACTTGTGATTTTTGATACAAAATAAACTTGAGCTCAACAAATCGGTAACCCAATGTAACATTCATGAAACAAAAGTAGAAGAAGCGGAAATGAAAAACGATTAGTATAATTGTTATATCTAAGAAAATAAAATAGTAGAAACAATGTTTATGTAACGTTTAGAATATTAAAATAAAATTTGACGTAAAATAAAATTACCGTCGAGTTACCAACAGACGATTAACATGACCAAGCAGCGCTGTTGAAAATGCACGATCATGTCTGTCAACTGTAAAACCAGATAAAGAACATAAAATTGTTACTATTCATCTTAGAGATAAAAAAAAGATAATAAAGGAACATCTTAGTAGAAAACAATGTTAGAAGGAGCCGTTACCTACGTTACAAACGGACTACCACAATACAAAG
The DNA here is from genome assembly GCA_030169165.1 of Centaurea solstitialis. Classification (NCBI taxonomy): domain Eukaryota; kingdom Viridiplantae; phylum Streptophyta; class Magnoliopsida; order Asterales; family Asteraceae; genus Centaurea; species Centaurea solstitialis. The sequence goes on from CM058041.1 coordinate 60,819,731, forward strand.
TTAATGATCCACAACTCACGGTCATTTCAACAAATTTAAACACCGGAAACCTATTAATTTATGTTAGTATACATAGGGCTGTAAACGAACCGAACGAACACGAACGGAGGCTTGTTCGTGTTCGTTCGTTCGTTTAAGTTAACCGAACAAACAAACGTACACGAACGGTAAACGAACAAAAACTTTTGTGTTCGTGTTCGTTCGTTTAGGAATTTATTTTGTTTGTGTTCGTTCATGTTCGTTCATTTAAGATGGTAAACGAACATAAACGAATGAACGAACGTAAGATTTAAACAAACATAAATAAACGAACGTAAATGTACGAACAAAAAAGTTAAACGAACGTAAACGAACGGACCTAAACATTCGGTAAGCAAACATAAACGAACAAGCTTACTAGTCATTGTATTAATGTTAGCCTGTATTCTAATGATGTAAAAGTAAAGATAAAAGACAAAGGCTCTTCAGAAGAATCTTTTGAAGAAGTTTTGTAGAGAACCTTCCAAAATCTTTTTCATGAAGTTCACCAGAACCTCTGTGAAGTCTGTCAGAAGTTCTATCGCAGTCTCAGAAGTTCCATAAGTCATGCCAGAGGTTCTGTGCTTTCCATCAGAGGTTCTAGGTACTAATTTTGCAAAGTCAATCTTCTGGGAAATGGTTTTATACTCATGTGTGAATCACGTGACTACCTCATCTGACTCTTCTTCAACGTCCAAGATTGGACCACGTGTCAAGATCTTAGAGAGTTTGTTAGGTTTTTAATAGTGTAGTATAAATAGCCGTTAGCTGTACTTTATTTTGTATGAATTACTACTTGTTCTTCACGTATCAATTGGAATACACTGTTCCATTGAAATCTTTTGTCAGTTCATCTAATTTGCTTGTAATTCAATGTCATTTTCAAATGCAATTTGAAAATCTGCTGTTCATGGATCCTTGTAGTTCGTTAATCTCTTCAGCATTCAAGTTTATATCTATCTGATATTGTTTAACATCATATTTATAGTTTGAAACTTTTAGACTTCCGCTGCTTATTCATCAAATTGTAATCATTTAGATCAGTTTAATCAAATCTGGAACCAACAAGTGGTATCAGAGGAGGATTGAATTGTGAATTCAATTGATCCCTGTTTAGATTAATTTGATTTTGGTTCTTTATTCTCAATATTTTGTTCGCACATCCTTTTCACTATTAGCTTCTTCAATTCTTCGTTTCTTCATGGCAAACAATACCAACTCAAACTTCATGAGTATGGGATCTCAATCCAAACCCCCAACACTTGTGCGCGAAGAATTCCAGCAATGGAAAATCAGAATGGTAATTTTTCTGGAAGGGATTCATCCTAGAATCACCGAATTTCTTCACAATCTACCATACATTCCAGTAAAATTAATCCCTACGGTTCCTGCTACTGCTACTACAGCAGAAATTCCTGAGCACTATCAACCAAAAGTGCAGGCTGATTGGGATGAAGAGGATAAGAAATTGGTTAGTTTGGCTTCAAAGTGCAAACGACTTCTGATTATGGCTCTGCCTAATGATATATTCATGTCATTAGATCATTTTGTTACCTCAAAGGAACTATGGGGTGAACTCTTGAGACAGCTTGAAGGCGGTGTTGCTTCTCAGAAAAACAGCAGAACCATGTGTATAAACGAATACCATGAGTTCAAGGCCAAGGATGGAAAAAGTCTCAAGGATACTTATTCGAGGTTCAACATTCTGATAAGCAAATGCATGAGATCTTGTGTGATAAGAACCAACGAAGATAATCACATGTTGTTTCTGAAGAGTTTAGGGTCAGAATGGTTGCATGTGACTATGTCCATGAAAACCAGTCTAGATCGAGAGATGACAACCTTAGCTGATCTATATGGTTTCTTAGAAAGTCTAGAACCTCAGGTAATGCAACTAAAAAGTAGTATTGGTGGACCTCTAGCATTGGTTGCAGAAGGATCAAAGGGCAAGGAAGAAAAGAAGTTTGAAGAGGAAAAGAAGAAAAAGAAGAAAGCAATGAAGGTAGAAAGGGATGATTTAGAAGACTTAAGCTCTGAGGAGGAAATGACACTTAAGGATATGATGAAAACACTTGTTTCCTTCACCAGAGACAAAAAAAAGGGTTCTGCAGGTCAAGGAAGAGCACGAGATTATGAGAGAAGAGAAGATCTTAGTAATAGAGAGAGTAGCAGAGGCTTTGAACATGACAGAAAAAGAGAGTATGACAGAGGTAGCTATGACAGAAGAGATTCAGAAAGAAAAGACTGGAATGAGAAGAAGAGAAAGGAAGAATCAAGAAGAGAACCACAGAAGGATGTGGAAAGCTGTTATAGATGTGGAAAACCAGGACCCTTTGCTGCTGAATGCTGGTCATCAGGACCCCTAGCTCCGCAAAAGCCAGTTGCTTCACAGAAATTGTTTCAGAAGCCTAAGAAAGATGCAGAATACTTCAAAAAGAAGGCGGAGTTCTACAACAAAAAGGTTCTCTTGGCCCAGACAAGTGAACTTGTCACTGATGAATCTTTTGAAAAAGATGAACCACAGAAAGGATTGGTAGCCGTTGAAGAAAGTGAAATGGATGCAGAATTCTGTGGTAACAGTGATTCCGACTTTGTCAGTTCTGAAACCTTTGAGGTATCTTTATCTTCGGAGATGAATGAAATATACTTTAAAATTATTGAAAACCTTGATTCACATCAAGAAGAATTCGATAATATCAAAACAAAGTTAGTTTTGTATGAAAAGGAGATAAACACTCTAATAGAGGAAATAACCAGATTTTTTCTAATGTTTGAAAAGACAGAAGAAGCAAGAATTGCACTTCCCAAAAGTTCTAAAGAAAAAATCACTCAACTTGAGAAAATCATAAAAATAAAGGATATTGAGATGAAGAGTTTGAGAAATGAAAGAACAATTGCTTTATCTATTAAGAATTTTTTTCAAAAAGAAAGAGAGTTTCTACATCAAGATAATCTTGACAGAGAACTTAAAATTAGGAAATTTCAGGATGCACAGAATGTGTTCAGCAAGATCAGATTTAATATGGGTAGAAGAGGATTAGGTTTTTCAGAATTTGATGACAAACCATCTTTCAAATCAAAGAAATATTTAAGCAACATATTTAGATCTTCAATGAACGTAAGGAGTAATATGACAGACTCTAAGTCTATTTTCAAAAGAAGAAGACTTATGAATGGATCCAAGTCAAGAAATCCGTTAATTTTCACAAATGTTGCTTTTGAAGATTACATTGACTCTTTCTCACCCTCTGAAGTAAAGGAATCCATCACAAGAGACTCTATGACACAAAATCAACTTGGAGTTTTTGAATTTGGAAATCCTAAGACTCAAGAAAAATGTATTTTCTCTTGTAAAATCAAACCTATTCAAAATGAATTATCTTTAAGTGCACCCTGAATTTATTCCTAAGCATCTATCAGAAATCTTTGAGAAATTAGAAACCTCTGATGATGCAAAGTCTCTTTGTGAAGAAAACTTTCAAGAAGAACTCTCAAATGCTTAAAATTTTGAATATGCTCAATCTTACAGAGATCTTTTCAGTTCAGACTCTGAGGAAGAAAACGTTTTCAACTCAGAAGTAATATCGTGTTTAGAAGAAATATCTCAATCTTTTTCAGATCAAACTTCTGAATATGATAATGATACTCCTAACCAAGATATTAATCATGTTTTTCAAAAAGGGGAGTTTTCAAATGCTAAAGCTCTCATTTCTCAATGATTGATACAAAATGATAGATCTATAGGTGTAGAGGCAGATGTTGGTGAAAAAGATGTCGAGTGCACACCCCCTACCTAATCTCCTCGTGCAACCCACAAGTCTGGAGCTCATGTTCTAGATGAGCAAGGCATTGAAGCAGGCACGCACATGCCGAACCCTAACCAGCCTGACCGCACAGAGGGTCTCATTTCTACCTCTAATGCTAGCACAAACCGAGAAGCCCCCAACACTCCCTCATCCTCTCAAAAGGATGATGGATTCAGTAAAAAGACCCCTTTGCTCATGGGTCTGCCATAACAGCACGGAGTCGCATGTGTTGGACTCCCTCACTAGAGAGAACAACCCAATCCCCTTCCTGAGAAGGCAGACAGTGCACGTGTCTTCTTTGCTCTAGAACACCAAACAAGTCCACTTGGTACCTCACCAAATATAATAGCCCAGGCGACCGTGGTTCGATATTTTCCGCTTTGGAGACACAGGGCCCTAACCGGTAACCCCTACTCCTTCACAGTTTTGCTTTGGAGTTGCCCAGTCCAGGCCACAACCCAAAACTGTGACAACCGACAGTTTTGACCTTCAGGTTAGCTACTCGTTAAATCACTCAGTAGCATGTCCGTAGGTAAAAATTTAGTCATTTAAGTTATTAGAAGAAATTAGGTTAGTTTGCGTGAAAAATTTAAGCAAAAACCTAAAAATCCCGAAAACTGCCCGAAAAAGCATGTACCAGCCCAAAGTCACCCGAAAACCTGATAATGCCAAATTTAAAGTCAACTTATATAAAATATGATAGTTATTAAAAATAAAAGTAAACTGTTCCAAATAATCCAAATTCACCTTCGAAAAAGTCGGTTTTGTCGAAAAATTGCTGCAAACCGACACTGCGTTTAGACTTATCAGTATAAAAACCCTAGCTTTTAATAATAAAAAAAAGAGAAAAGAAAGAGGGATGGGATTGGCCCATATGGCCGGCCACCACCCCCTCCCCCTATCATCTCTCTTTCTTTTTACATAATCATCACCACCTCTTCCCAATCAATTTCATTTCAAATTTCTTACTCTCTCTCTATTCTCTCTCTTTCTCTCCTTTCTCTCGCAAAAATTCCAGCCATATTCTTCATTAAAAATCTGATTTTTGAAGATTTGAATAAGATTTTAAAAAGCTCTTGTAGTTGTTTCATCAAGGTAAGTGTTGTAGGTGCATTGTAACTTCGATTTTTAGCATTTTTGAAGCTCTTTCTTGTATTTCTTGAGGATTAAACCCTCTTTTAGTGGATGAATATCATTCTTGATGTTTGAGGATGAGAATGAACCTTAGAAATGTGTAAGAACATTCAAAGAAGGTGAAATTCTATGATTCTCCTTATGAACACAAGATTTGAAGTAAAAATCATATGTTTTGATGTTTTTGATTCTCTTTTTGGGGGCCGAACTTTTCTAATAGTTCATGCATGTATTTTGATGATACCTAAATGTATTTCATCTATTTATTTGATATAAGTTAAGGGTTTTTAGTTTATTATCCAAGAAACCCCCAAATCTTGGTGATTTTGTGTGTTTTGGGTGAGTAAAAGTGAATTTGGAATCTGGATGTTGCTGACAGAATTGTTGCATGTTGTTTGTACGACCCAAAAAGGGTGTTTTTGGATTCATTCTCCTCTGAAAATTTTATGATTCAATATTTTATGTGTTAGGGTTCAAACCCCACTGGAATCATTCAAAAATTCCATGTTTTGAGCCCTCAACCATGTTAAAACTTTTTAGTGTTCATCAGCCTCTAGTCAGAATTTTATATCAACTTCATGCATGCATATCTTTTTGATAACTTAACTAAAATGCATGGTTCTTGGTTGTAAGTTCAAGTTCAGTGAGTTAGATTTCCAAAGAATCTGATATCAAATGATTTGGTGGATTTTTGAGTGCTCAACCAATGAAAAGGAACTCGTGGTGCAATCTGTCCAAGGATGGCAGATTCACATGCATGGATTCAAGAGGTCATATCTCATTTAAAAATCCTCCAAATCGTGTGAAACTTGTTTAATTAGTTAGATATTTGTTTTATCTTGAATATCCTTTTTGAAAATTGAATTTTGGTGTAGAAATGAAATCTCTATGGTACAAACTCCACTGACATGTATCTCCAAAATTGATTTATGCACACTGACTTTGTGAGAATTTTTAAAATATGTTAAACATCTCCTAAAATCATGAAATTTGGTAGGATTGTTGTTAATACCCCCAATATCAGTGGATAAAATTTTGGTACCTTAACTCCTTTTAGAACTAAGCTTAATGGTAGCATTTTTGAAACAATACAAATCTGCCAGAATCAGATTTCTTAAAAAGGGTTGTTTTGCAAATATCAAGAAATCCCCATATGTTTGGACATTGAATAAAGTAACAAAAACATATTTTTGTATTAAATTGAACCTAATAAAATATAGTAAAGGCATTATATAGGATATCGGTATTGACTTACTAAATATGGACCGTTGAATTTAGAACTTACGTCAATTACGTATGTGTTAGGGCATATTTAGACTCGGAGCCGGGACTTAATCACGCACTAACGGTTGTTTAGAAACGCAAAAGCTACTCCAGGTGAGTATTCACAGCCCCACTTTTTACCGTTTTTACGTATTTTGGGGTGAAAAGCATGTTTACAAATGATTGTGAAAATGTTGCGAAATGAAATGTGTTGTGAGCTAAATTTGATATGTTATGAGGCATGATATAGTGAGTCTGAAATGAATAAGTCCCCGGTAACTACTATTAACTCATAACAATGGGCCTATAATACATGTGGATAGCGCTATTTGGTTGACATACCCACCTTAAACTGACGAGGAATAGGTGCACTGTATTGAATAAAAATTCTACACATATGGGATTTAGTCCCACCGCTGAGGTAGAATAGGGGCGTAGCATGTCATAAATGGCAGGATTAGTAGTGACTCAAAGAATAAATATCATGCGATTAACTTAACCCGGGAAATTTACTCACATTTTGATACTAAGTTAGAAATGGAGTGAGCAAAAACGTTCACTAATGTTCAGGCTAGTATCGGTAGTGAACAAAAAGGTTCACTATAACTGGTTTATGAAAAATTGAGTGAATAAAAAAGGTTCACTAAAAATTTGTTGCATTTAAACTGTTTTGTGCATATGAAAACCTGTGAACTCACCAACTCTCGTAGTTGACGCTTGTTTTAACATGCTTTTCAGGAAATCCGAAGGTTTGATAGGGCTTAATTTTGGGAAATTGAAATCACCAATCAAGACTCTTGTTTTCGTTTTGTTAGTTCTGTAAACTTAAATTTATGGTTGGATTGTAATACACTATAAACTTTATTTTTTTTCTGGGTATGAATGATTGGTGTTATTTATCTCCTATCGCTATGAAATCTAGACTGTCACACCTTGCGGTTCCGCTTTAGCGGGGTGTTACAGATTTGGTATCAGAGCCATAGGTTATAGAGAACATCGGTTTTTCATAAAAACCAAGTACTATAACCAACCTTTTTCTAAGATAAGTTAAAACTTTTGATTATAGATTTCAAAACTTAGTAGAAATTGTACCATTCGGATGATTAGGATAGGTGTTATTCTGATATATCATAGATAGGCGGAGCCTGATCACCTACGCCTAGCCATGATATAAGTAGGATAAGACTTACGAACTAATCATACTGTTAGAAAATGAAGTTTGAAACTTTCTAGAAACCTCCTGAAAAGCATAAACCGTGTGAGTTCACATAAGCATATCATGATGTTGATATTTACTATAGCACTTACGCGTTTAAGTAAAGTAACGCCACTGTTGAACACTCCTGTGTTAGCGCTAGGATGTCACTAGTATTTTGAATGCGTGTTAATAAGTTTTGCGGACACTACAATCACTATGTCGAACACTATTACTTAGACTTCGGAGAAGGACCCGTCTAAGCATTATGATTCCAACACTAGAGTAACAAGTAAGGATATTTAAGCGATCCACCTCCGATTACCCCTAACAACTATCTTATCTCAACCTACACCATTTATTCCTACGCCTAACCCAAACCTCCCAGCACCTCATATGAGACAACTCAGAAGACAGATGCGGCAATCTTTCGGAGTGGACTGGCAGTAACTCATTGGGGTAATGCAAGATCATTTCGTATCCTTTCGGGGATATTGATCGCTCATAATATTAGTATGGCACAAGGAGAGGCTCGAACTATGCGAACACTCACCGACGGACTGCAAAATAGTCGAAGCAGGGCATCAAGATAGAACTGGGACATAATTAAGTTAACGAAATTGGTGCAACTCCTGGAAGAAGGTACCACCAATGTTGTAGAAAATGTTATGACGACAAGAAGGACGACTAGGAGAGTTGACTTGTGCTGGCAAGTTGTGGTAATACTATTGGCAAAGTTGATCCTTTCGGTTGTAACTCTCGTATGCTGTGGATGTGAAAGAATTTCAAAATGTACTTTTTGGTTGTCCCATTTAAACCTTAGCTTGGGCAAGTAAAATATTTTAAGGATGCGTTAGCATCAAATTTTGACCCTTTCAGATAAGTATTAAGTTTTTACGACACCAAATTTGAAATTAATCACAAAGATGTCCTTATCGATTTTATTTTAAAGAAATTGTTATAAATAAAATACAAATATTTTCGCACATTTATTAAAGACAACTTTTAATCAAACATACATTTTACAAATGATTTAGAACTGTATTTTCCAGAAGAAACACACGTAGCTAGAAAGTGAACCGTAAGAATTAATCGATCAACATTGCTCAACTGATAGCCCAACAAGTCCGGGAAGTCGTACCTACCATAGTCACTCAAGTTACTACCGACCTTGTCACAAATAGAAGAAATAAGGAAGTTATAGTATCCATCAAATGAAAAGAATGTAATAAAATAAAGTAGAGCACCAGTCAAAAGATACAACTCAAGGTCATTCAGATAAAAGTTGAAAAGAAGTCAGAAATTTTGGAGTAAAGACCCATGAGTCAAGACAGTATATGGACTCTCATCCAAAATGTAATAGCTACAACTGCAATCACCCAGGAGCTTGCAATTTGGGTACCAAGGACAACCTAGTCGGTTACACTACTCGTTACTATAGAAAGGAAAGGAAGGTCAGAAGGACCGGAAAGGGGTGCTAAGAGTACGGAACCCTAAACCACTCTAAAGATAGGTATTCCACACTGACTAAAGGCTTGAGCAGCACCAAGAGGACGAACAAAGCTACATAAGCCAATCAAGTAAATTAAGGACACGAGGCTCAAGGAAGGGTATTCGCAATTGGAACTGAAGAGGCACATCAAGATCCAGTAAAGTATCCTACATGAAAATGTGAAGCCATTTGCGAAAGAATTGCGTGGCATTTATGGCGCATGTTGTAGATAAGGAAGTAAAAGAGAAACGAATTCAGGACTTTCCCGTTGTAAGAGATTATCCCGAAGTGTTTCCGGAGGAGTTACCCGGATTACCCCCGCATAGGCAGGTAGAGGTCCATATTGATCTAGTTCAAGGAGCAGCTCCTGTAGCAAAGTCACCGTATCGTCTGGCGCCATCAAAGAGGTAGGAGTTGTCGAATCATCTTCAAGAATTGCTTGATAAGGGACTCATCCGACCCAGCTCTTCACCCTGGGGAGCCCTGGTCTTGTTCGTCAAAAAGAAGGACGGATCCTTTCGAATGTGGACTTTAGGGAGCTGAACAAGATCACTAACAAAATCGATATCCTCTACCGCGCATAGACGACCTGTTCGACCAGTTGCAAGGACCTACCTACTTTTCCAAAATCGACCTTCGGTCAGGTTACCATCAGATGAGAGTGCGTGAAGAAGATATCGTCAAGACAGCGTTCAGAACTCGATATGGTCATTACGAGTTCTTGGTCATGCCATTTGGTTTGACAAACGCTCCAGCAGTGTTCATGGATTTAATGAACAGGATATGTCGACCGTACTTGGATAATTTGGTGATTGTCTTCATAGATGACATTCTGATCTACTCGCGAAGCAAGGAGGAGCATGAGCAGCATTTAAGATTGATGCTGGAGTTGCTCAAAACCGAGGAACTTTAGACAAAATTCTATAAGTATGAATTTTGGATTCGTGAAGTGCACTTTTTGGGTCATGTAGTGAACAAGGAAGGAATCCATGTCGATCCAGCGTAGATTGAGGCCATAAGGAAATGGGAAGCACCGAAGACGCCAACAGAAATTCGACAATTTCTTGGTTTGGCAGGCTATCATCGGCGATTCATTGCAAATTTTTCCAAGATTGCGCAACCTCTGTCGATGTTAACGCAGAAAGACAAGAAGTTTGTTTGGGGAGAAGATCAAGAGGAAGCATTTCAGTTACTCAAGCATAAGTTATGCAATGCACCCATTTTGGCAATACCTGAAGGAACGGATAACTTCGTGGTGTGTTGTGATGCTTCGCATGAAGGCTTGGGATGTGTTCTGATGCAAAATGAGAAAGTCGTCGCTTACGCATCTAGACAGTTAAAAGTTCACGAGAAAAATTACACCACTCATGATCTAGAACTTGGAGCCGTGGTGTTTGCACTAAAGATCTGGAGGCATTACCTTTATGGTACATAGTGCACAATCTTTACGGATCATTAGAGCCCTCAGCACACTCTCGATATTGAACATGAGGGAGAGAAGATGGGTCGAGTTGCTCAATGATTACGACTGTAAGATAAAGTATCACTCAGGGAAGGCGAATGTTGTAGTTGGTGCGTTGAGCAGGAAGGAAAGAGTGAAGCCTACAAGGACGCGAGCCATGGGAGTGTTAGTACAAACCAGTTTGAAAAATCAAATACTTGAAGCCCAGAAATAAACTTTAAAGGCAGACAACCTAAAGAAAGAAACTCTACACCAGTTAGAAAAGGATTTTGAGGAAGAATTAGACGGAATACGTTATTTTAAGGACAAGATGTGGACACCAAGGGTCGATCAGTTATGGTCAACAATCATGGATGAAGATCATCTGACGAAATACTCGATACACCAAGGATCTGACAAGATGTACAAAGGAATAAAAGAGCACTACTGGTGGCCTGAGATGAAAAAGGATATAGCTCTGTATGTTAGTAAATGCTTGACCTGTGCCACGATCAAGGCAGAACACCAGAAGCCATCCGGACTCCTGCAACAGCCGGAAATTCCAGAATGAAAGTGGGAGCAGATATCAATGGATTTTGTGATCAAATTACCCAAAACCCAGAAGGGTCATGACTCAATATGGGTAATTGGGGATCGCCTTACGAAATCGGCGCTCTTTTTACCAAATCGAGAAGACTTCAGTATAGACAGACTTGCGCAACTCCACGTGAAATAAATCGTTATGCGCCATAGATTACCCGTTTCAATTATTTCCGACAGAGATAGCCGCTTTATTTCACGCTTCTGGCAATCATTAAACAAAGCGATGGGCACAAGGTTAGACCTAAGCACCTTATATCCTCCTCAAACGGATGGACATAAAGAGGGAACCATACAAACGCTGGAGGACATGTTGTGTGCATGCGTGATAGAATTCGGAGGAAGTTGGGACAATCATCTACCGTTGACTGAATTCTCCTACAATAACAGTTACCATACCAGTATTCAGTGCGCTCCATACGAAGCTCTTTAAGGACGCAAATGCTGATCACCACTTAGAGTGTTAGAGATTGGAGAACGAAAACTAACTAGGCCTGATATCGTTCAAGAAACGACGGACGAAATTTAAAACAATGCAGCAAAGGCTGAAAAGCAGCTAGGGATCGTTATAAGAGTTATGCTGATAATCGTAGGAAGCCTTTGGAATTTCAAGTTGGTGACAAGGTACTTTTGAAAGTAATACCATGGAAAGGATTACTAGGGTTTGGAAAGAAAGGAAAACTGAGTCCTAAATTCATTGGACCATTTGAGATACAAGAGCGAGTCGGACTAGTTGCATACAAATTGGGTTTACCTTTGGAACTTAGTGCCCTCCATGATACCTTCCATGTTTCGAATCTGAAGAACAGTTTGTCCATGGAAACAGTGGTTCTACCATTAGAGGAAGTTCAAATTAATGAGCAGCTACGCATTACAGAGGAACCAATTGAAATTATTGACCAAGAAGTCAAGCAGTTAAGGCGTAGTAAGATACCAATTGTCAAGGTCCGTTGGAACTCAAAGCATGGACCGGAGTTTACCCGCGAACGAGAAGTATTTATGAGAACAAGTACCCTCACCTGTTTTCGAAAGAGCCTCCTGGATATGGCAAATAGTAAATTTCGGGACGAAATTTCTTTCAACAAGGGGTAAATGTGACAACCGACAGTTTTGACCTTCAGGTTAGCTACTCGTTAAATCACTCAGTAGTGTTTCCGTAGGTAAAAATTTAGTCATTTAAGTTATTAGAAGAAATTAGGTTACTTTGCGTGAAAAATTTAGGCAAAAACCTAAAAATCTCGAAAACTGCCCGAAAAAGCCCAAAGTCACCCGAAAACCTGATAATGCCAAATTTAAAGTCAACTTATATAAAATATGATAATTTATTAAAAATAAAAGTAAACTGTTCCAAATAATCCAAATTCACCTTCGAAAAAGTCGGTTTTGTCGAAAAATTGCTGCAAACCGACACTGCGTTTAGACTTATCAGTATAAAAACCCTAGCTTTTAATAATAAAAAAAGAGAAAAGAAAGAGAGATGGGATTGGCCCATATGGCCGGCCACCACCCCCTCCCCCTATCATCTCTCTTTCTTTTTACATAATCACCACCACCTCTTCCCAATCCATTTCATTTCAAATTTCTTACTCTCTCTCTATTCTCTCTCTTTCTCTCCTTTCTCTCTCAAAAATTCCAGCCATATTCTTCATTCAAAATCTGATTTTTGAAGATTTGAATAAGATTTTAAAAAGCTCTTGTAGTTGTTTCATCAAGGTAAGTGTTGTAGGTGCATTGTAACTTCGATTTTTAGCATTTTTGAAGCTCTTTCTTGTATTTCTTGAGGATTAAACCCTCTTTTAGTGGATGAATATCATTCTTGATGTTTGAGGATGAGAATGAACCTTAGAAATGTGTAAGAACATTCAAAGAAGGTGAAATTCTATGATTCTCCTTATGAACACAAGATTTGAAGTAAAAATCATATGTTTTGATGTTTTTGATTCTCTTTTTGGGGGCTGAACTTTTCTAATAGTTCATGCATGTATTTTGATGATACCTAAATGTATTTCATCTATTTATTTGATATAAGTTAAGGGTTTTTAGTTTATTATCCAAGAAACCCCCAAATCTTGGTGATTTTATGTGTTTTTGGTGAGTAAAAGTGAATTTGGAATCTGGATGTTGCTGACAAAATTCTTGCATGTTGTTTGTACGACCCAAAAAGGGTGTTTTTGGATTCATTCTCCTCTGAAAATTTTATGGTTCAATATTTTATGTGTTAGGGTTCAAACCCCCTGGAATCATTCAAAAATTCCATGTTTTGAGCCCTCAACCATGTTAAAACTTTTTAGTGTTCATCAGCTTCTAGTCAGAATTTTATATCAACTTCATGCATGCATATCTTCTTGATAACTTAACTAAAATGCATGATTCTTGGTTCTAAGTTCAAGTTCAGTGAGTTAGCTTTCCAAAGAATCTGATTTCAAATGATTTGGTGGATTTTTGAGTGCTCAACCAATGAAAAGGAATTCGTGGTACAATCTGTCCAAGGATGGCATATTCACATGCATGGATTCAAGAGGTCATATCTCATTCAAAAATCCTCCAAATCGTGTGAAACTTGTTTCATTAGTTAGATATTTGTTTTATCTTGAATAACCCTTTGAAAATTAAGTTTTGGTGTAGAAATGAAATCTCTATGGTACAAACTCCACTGACATGTATCTCCAAAATTGATTTATGCACACTGACTTTGTGAGAATTTTTAAAATATGTTAAACATCTCCTAAAATCATGAAATTTGGTAGGATTGTTGTTAATACCCCCAATATCAGTGGATAAAATTTTGGTAGCTTAACTCCTTTTAGAACTAAGCTTAATGGTAGCATTTTTGAAACAATACAAATCTGCCAGAATCAGATTTCTTAAAAAGGGTTGTTTTGCAAATATCAAGAAATCCCCATATGTTTGGACATTGAATAAAGTAACAAAAACATATTTTTGTATTAAATTGAACCTAATAAAATATAGTAAAGGCATTATATAGGATATCGGTATTGACTTACTAAATATGGACCGTTGAATTTAGAACTTACGTCAATTACGTATGTGTTAGGGCATATTTAGACTCAGAGCCGGGACTTAATCACGCACTAACGGTTGTTTAGAAACGCAAAAGCTACTCCAGGTGAGTATTCACAGCCCCACTTTTTACCGTTTTTACGTATTTTGGGGTGAAAAGCATGTTTACAAATGATTGTGAAAATGTTGCGAAATGAAATGTGTTGTGAGCTAAATTTGATATGTTATGAGGCATGATATAGTGAGTCTGAAATGAATAAGTCCCCAGTAACTACTATTAACTCATAACAATGGGCCTATAATACATGTGGATAGCGCTATTTGGTTGACGTACCCACCTTAAACTGACGAGGAATAGGTGCACTGTATTGAATAAAAATTCTACACATATGGGATTTAGTCCCACCGTTGAGGTAGAATAGGGGCGTAGCATGTCATAAAAGGCAGGATTAGTAGTGACTCAAAGAATAAATATCGTGCGATTAACTTAACCCGGGAAATTTACTCACATTTTGATACTAAGTTAGAAATGGAGTGAGCAAAAACGTTCACTAATGTTCAGGCTAGTATCGGTAGTGAACAAAAAGGTTCACTATAACTGGTTTATGAAAAATTGAGTGAATAAAAAAGGTTCACTAAAAATTTGTTGCATTTAAACTGTTTTGTGCATATGAAAACCTGTGAACTCACCAACTCTCGTAGTTGACGCTTGTTTTAACATGCTTTTCAGGAAATCCGAAGGTTTGATAGGGCTTAATTTTGGGAAATTGAAATCACCAATCAAGACTTTGTTGTTTTCGTTTTGTTAAGTCTGTAAACTTAAATTTATGGTTGGATTGTAATACACTGTAAACTTTATTTTTTTTCTGGGTATGAATGATTGGTGTTATTTATCTCCTATCGCTATGAAATCTAGACTGTCACACCTTGCGGTTCCGCTTTAGCGGGGTGTTACACAAAACGCATCTCGTAACAGATTCACAGCGTAGAACACCTTCATCCCCTTTGGACAACCGCAAGTACGGAAAGCGCCCTCGACCGCGGTAATCCAACAAGTCTGGAGTCGATGATATCCCGCAAGTCTGGAGTCTCAAGCACCTCGCTACCCGAATTCCTTCTGGTAACCACCATACTGAACGTTTAAGCAAAAGTTTAGGAACAGTTTATACCTTGGGTAACGCAATTAACCCTAGTTAGAGTGTCTTACTACACTCCCTAACACACATATAATGCTTACACACGGCTTACTACTTGTCGTTAGTGCGCATGCAACCCTAACGACTAACAAGTGCTTTTGCTTCCAGTTTACATACACAGCTGACCTCGTGGTCATCCTAGCCATCACATAGCTACCCAAATCCCATATCTAGTCCTTTTATTGAGATTACCAACATTTAACCAAATCCTAGTCCATACAGGTGTTTATAGTAGTACTATTATTTGGGCCCGTACTACTATAACCAACCGGTATTGACAATCGGTTCGGGGTTGCTAGACAACAATCAAACGAGATCATGCCTAGAAATCCCTTTACCAAATCATCATCGTATAGACTAGGTCAGGGTACTATCCTTAAAATCCCAATTCAAGGACTATATGTGCAACAATTAGCCTCACAATTATTCACATTTTCACATAGCAGATATACAATTATTAGCATATAACTCTACGCTTAACTTAGCATCACAGCATATCAACAACAAAAAGGTAACGTAAGTATTGCTCACCCCCGTTTTGAACTCTAGCCGACGGTTCCGACTCTGTTAAAATTTTCTTTTCTAAAAATCTCCTAGTTTAAGTTCAACCACACACACACTCGCAAGCATGTGTGCTAATTCTCTTAAACCTAGGCTCTGATAATTGTGGATTTGTGATAGCCTTGCTTTGCTTTCTAGTAATCATAGGAGATTGGATATCTCCTATCACCAGTGAAGGTGGATGATTCTTCTGAGTTCTTGTAAGATGCAGGGGTTCTTCAGGCAAATCCACCCCTAGATTTGAATCATTCACTTATGGTTCTTGATCCCATTGAGGTTCTTCATCTGAAGCAGGTATGACTTCAATGTTGTCAGAGAGGGAAGTTTCCTCAGTTTGCTTATCATCACTCTTCTCAACATTCTCAGATTCCTTTTGCTGATCTGATTCTGTCTCATCAGTGGTACAGACATCATTTGTATCTGTAAGTGGCATGGGAAACATAACAAATAGAGGACTTGTTTTCTGGGTCTGCTCTGTACCTGAACCTGTATTCACAGCACTGCTCATATTCAAAGAGTTAGTTAGTGAATCAATGTCAAACAACCAATTGAGACCACTTCCAGGTATGTTAGGAGTGTTCTCATTGCATTTGAAATTGTCACTTTCTTCTATGATTCTGGTAGAGTTATTGAACACTCAAGAGCTTTGCTTTGAGAAGAATATCCTACAAGAAATCCATCATCAGATTTACTGTCAAACTTGCCTAAGTGAGTTTTGGTATCAAGAATTGTGCAAGGACACCCAAAAGGTTTTAAAATCCTATGTAGGGTTTCTTTTTCTCAAAAAGTTCATAGGGTGTCTTGCCTTTTGATTTGACTATAAGAACTCTGTTTTGAACATAACAAGCAGTGTTAACTGCTTCTGCCCAGAAAGTAATTGGAAGTTTGGAATCAGCCAACATAGTTCTTGCAGCCTCAATTAGTGTCCTATTTTTCCTCTCAGCAACACCATTCTGTTGAGGAGTTCTAGGAGCACTGTATTGTCTCTCAGTACCTTTTTCCTCACAAAAATTGTTTAGATCAGCATTCTTAAACTCAGTGCCATTGTCTGATCTAATGAGTTTTACTCTTAGATTTGTCTTGTTTTCCATTCTAATCTCAAAGGGTTTGATCAGTCCACTTGTCTCATCCATTGTTCTTAGAAAGTACACCCAAGTGAATCTAGAGTAATCATCAACTATCACAAGACAATAGGATTTCTTGCCTATACTCATCACATTGGTAGGACCAAAAAGATCCATATGCAATAACTGTAGAGGTGATGAGATCGTGTTTACTTCTTTGGACTTGTGAGAAGATTTGTGTTGCTTACCTTTGAGGCAGGCTACACAATGATCATCACATGAAAATTCCTTTGCAGACAAACCTCTTACAAGGTTGTGTTTGACAAGTAAATTCATGTTTTTGAAATTCATGTGACACATCCTCCTATGCCACAGTGATGATTCACTCACAGATGCTTTTGAAAACAAACAGTTTAAAGATGATAAAGAAGAAGCATCCTCAATGTCCAAACAGTAAACATTATCTTTCCTAGGATTCCTAAGCATTACCTGACTCTCATCAATCTTAAATCCTGGAGCAAGTATGAGACATTCAGTATCAGTGAAAAATACACCAAACTTTTTGTCACACACTGTGATACACTCAGCAAATTGTATCTCAACTGCTCCACATAGTACACGTCATCAAAGGTCATCTTACCTTTTGATACCTTACCTTTTCCACTTATCTTACCTCCAGTTGGATTATCCCCAAAGGCAACATGTCCACCCTCAAACCTTTTAAAGTCTTCAAGTAGGGACATGATACCTGTCATGTGCCTAGAGCAACCACTATCCACATGCCAAAGACCGTTCCTTCTTCCTTGGTTGCTCTTCACATAAAATGAAACAGTTAGTGTCTTGAGGGAACCCAAGCCAATATGGTCTTGGGTTCACCTTTCTCATTAACATGATTGAACTCTGCCAATCTGTTAAGTTTCAAAAGATAATCTTTGTTAGGGATCTCATGACTGGAATATTTGGTTACAATAATTGGTTTTCTCTTCAAAGGTCCTGCAGTAGTATCAACTTTAGGAGTGTTTGAGTTACTATTGCTGTTATTGCTAGCAACAGTATTTTCCTCTACACTATTGCAGTTGTTACCACTGCTTTCAGAAGCAACAGTCGTACTTCCTGATGCTTTTGGAACCCATTTTGTAACCATCTTAACAGACTTCTTTTCAACCCTTTTCTTTTGAACTTTTCTTTTTGGTTGAACAAGTCTGTTATGATTAGGAACAACTCTCTTGTGAGTAGACTCAAATCTTCTAGTTTGAGACTTTCCAATCCAATCAGCTTTTGATTTTTGAAATCTGTTTCTTTGGTTAATTGGATTGAAATAACAGTCTCTGGCTAGATGATTGATCTTACAACAGATAAAACATGGTTTTGGTATGTTTATTTTGTTTAGATCAACACCATGACATTGTGCCCAATGATTGTTCCAGTTTCTTTTGTTCCCTCTTGGATGATTTTTGTTTTGAGACTGTGAGGAAGTACCAGGATCAACTACAGTCCTCTGAGTGAAGTGGTCCTTCCTACTTTCTTTTCTTTTGGTCTCAGCCTTTTTCCCTTTTTCCTTCTTTGAGGAAATCACTTCTTTTCCTTTGTCTTTCCTAGACGTATTTACCTGTTTGCTAGGAACAAATGGCATACCACCCTTCTCATTGGTGAGAATGTGGTTATCATCAGGAATGGTCTCTGGTGTGCTTTTCTCATCAGATTCCTCCTCAGTATCCACTGGATCTACTCTATCTAATCCTTCCTTCATTTCTCATCTATCCAACCTATCAAGCAAATCAGTGGTAGGAGGAATGTAATTCTGGTTATAGGGTGGAGGGGTATTGTTGTATCCTATTCCCATCTTTAAATCATCATTGACTTGTGCTTTTATGATGGATTCTAAGGCTTTAGATGACTTTGAAAACTTTTCTAGGTCATCCTTAGCAGTAATCAATTCTTTCCTAGCACAATCCAACTCCTCCCTAACCTTGGACAGCTTGCTCTCATACTCTTTCTTTTCCCACTTCCAGTAATTGTGATCATATTCAAACTTGAGTTCATTGGCTTTGTAAGCCTTGATTTGATCTTCCATATTTTCAATGATTTTACCATATTCTCTCCTTTCTCTCTCCATCTTCCTAATACTATCACTCATGGTCTGATTGTGATCCCTGTACTTCTTCACAGTTTCTAAACAAGAATTTGAACAAAGTTTGGAAGTTACCTCAGATGGGATTTCAGTTTCTTTGATCTCAGCCATGAGTGCTTGATTTTGGACAACCTCCTCTGCATGATCACTCCAATCAAACCTTGTCCTTCTTGTGAAACTAGTGCTTGGGATGAACTAGGGTTGTTTCCTCTGTTGTTGAATCTAGAGGCTTGTGAAGAACCACCTCCAGAGTTTTGATGGTTTGTGGATCCTCCCTTACAACCTGCATGATCTGAGTCTGTGTAGGCGATTAGTTCAAAACTAGAATCCTTTGGGTACCAAAGGCCAAAATCCGGTGTGCCCTTCAGATACCTAAGGATTCTTTTGACAGCAGATAAATGTGATTCACGAGGATCACACTAAAAGCGAGCACAGACACCCGTGGAGAATACGATGTCGGGTCTACTAGCCGTGAGATAGAGCAAGGAACCAATGATTGCCCGATAATTCTTCTGATCTACCGGTTTGCTAGAAGAATCAGCATTTAGTTGAAAGTTCTTGGGCATTGGTGTAGCAGCAGAGTTTGAACCACCGAAATCAAAACGTTTGAGTAAATCATGAACGTATTTGGATTGATTTATAAAAATGCCGTCAGGGCATTGTCGAACTTCAAGTCCTAGAAAGAACGTCAACTCGCCCATCATGCTCATTTTAAACTGTGATTTCATGGTGTTTTCAAACTCCTTGCACAACTCAGGCTTCGTAGATGCAAAAATGATGTCATCCACGTATATCTGTACTATAATTAAATCACTACCTGATCTTCGAAGAAATAAGGTGGGGTCGATTGTACCTTTCTTGTAGCCAGCTCCTATCAAGTACTCATTGAGAGTTTCATACCATGCTCGAGGAGCTTGCTTGAGACCGTAAAGCGCCTTATCCAACACATAGACATGAGTTGGATACCTCGGATCCACGAAACCTTCCGGTTGTTCGACATACACCTCTTCTTGAAGAACTCCGTTTAAGAAGGCGCACTTGACACCCATCCAGTAGACCGTCATGTTCTTGTGCGCGGCATATGTGAGGAAGATCCGAATAGCCTCAATCCTGGCTACCGGCGCAAACGTCTCATCATAATCGATACCCTCTTGTTGCCGATACCCTTTGGCGAGTAACCGAGCCTTATTTCGGATAATAAGGTCGTTTTCATCTTTCTTGTTCCAGAAAATCCATTTCAAGCCGATAATGGACTTCCCCATGGTCTAGTCACCAAACGCCACACCTTGTTATGCTCGAATTCCGCCAACTCTTCTTGCATCGCCCGTACCCAGATGGATCGGAAAGAGCTTGTGGAACATCTGACGGTTCAAAATCACTCAAGAACCCGCCAAAAAGAATCAGGTTGTGAACATTCTTTGTAGATCTGGTCTGAACAGGTTGAGAGGGATTCCCGATGATCTGGGAAGGGGGGTGATCTCTAGTCCACATTCTGGTATGTGGGAGAGTGACATAAGCTTGTTGATCGTTTGATGCATCGTTCTCGTCGTGCACTGCTAAGACCTCTGTCTGGTTCCCACTTGAAGAGCCTTCTTCCAGATTTGTCATTGGTTCTGCTTCCAACCGGGGCTCCCGTACTACCTGAGCATAGGTTCTTTGAGCAGAGCTCGGTGAGGGTAGAGGAGCGTCTTCTGGAATTGGTGCAAGAACAGGGTGTGTTGTCTGTTCTTGGACAGGTTCCGGTGAAGCAACTGATGGAGGTTCTGTTAAAGAAGTTTCAGGGGGGAAAACCACTGACTCTGGTGTCACTGAATTTGTTGAAGTACTTGATGATGGCTCTGTCACGAAAGCATCAGATGAATGGTTGAAGCAGCTGGAGCAGGAACTATGATTGGTCCAGTGAGAGTAGGTAGATCATAGTCTGCAGGGTCTATGAAGTCTGAAGCAAAAGTGTTAGAAGCAGAATCTGTGCTCGGTGGTACGGTGGACAATTCAGGAAGTAAGGCATTTGGATTACTAGGGCATGCATCAGAATAGGTTTCAGATTTAGAGAAATCAACATTTGAGCTTTCCAAGATTGTTTGGGTGCGTTTGTTGAATACCCAATAAGTCTTTGAGTTATGTGAGTATCCAATGAAGATAGACTCATCAGACTTAGGGTCAAACTTTCCCAAATTATATCGGTCATTTAAAACATAGCATTTACATCCAAAAACAAAGTAATCGATGTTAGGCTTACGCTGTTCGATCATCTCGTAAGCGGTTTTACCGGTCCGCTTGACGATTAGAGTCCGATTTTGCGTGAAGCATGCTGTTGAGACGGCTTCAGCCCAGAATGCTTGAGGTACGCCTGAGTGAGCCATCATGGATCTCGCTGCTTCGACCAACGTCCGGTTCTTCCTTTCTACAACTTTGTTTTGTTGAGGACTTCGTACCGCTGAGAAGTTGTGAGAGATCCCCACATCTTCAAGGAAGGATTGCAGTTTTGCATTCCGAAACTCGGTTCTGTTGTCGCTACGTAGCTTCTTCACCTTGCAACCCAAAAGTACTTGAATCCGTTTGATGAAGGCAATTATCCGATCAGCAGCATCAGATTTGGCTCGTAGAAACTCAAGCCAAGTGAACCTCGAGAACTCATCAACGAGAACTAACATATACTTCTTTCTGGCTAGGCTCTCGACTCTCATAGGTCCACAAAGATCCATGTGAATCATGTCAACTGAACTTTTGCTGTTGGTATCCATCTTCGGTGGATGCAAGCTTCTTCTCATCTTTCCTTTTTCACACGCGGGACACAAAGTATCCTGATAGGATCGAAATTATAATCAATGACAAGAATCAGAAAAACAATTCAAAGGAGTTTGCGGAATAACACTTTGAATGGATTAACAATGAATTGCAAAACAAATTGTGTATTGATCACAAGCTTAATGATTACAACCAAAGCCCCATTCTGATTTGAACAGACTCAAATCAGACGTGCAAATCTTCTCAATTGCAGGGATTCAAGAATAATCTTGAGGCTTCTAATTCTAAACACAAAACTTAATGAACTCGTAAACTAAACATCTAAAACCTATCAGCTATATATACGAGTTACAGGATTACAATAAGGAAAGTAAATCTAAACAAGATAATCTCTACAAAATCTCCAACAGAATCGTATCTTGTCCATATCTTCCATCTGCACAATCCTTTTCTTATCGCAACTCTTCAAGCAGTGGTAAAACAAAATCAGCAGTAATCCTCAGAACAGCAGTGGTAAGTTTGCACTGGCAGTGGTAATCTTGTTCTTCAGTGGTAACTCACATACTAGCAGTGGTAACTTCAACTAAGCCTTCAACAGTAACACCCCAAAGCTAGCAGTGGTAATCTTCAGCAGTTGTAACAGCATTAGTAATTGAGCAGTGGTATTCCAGACCCAACATATCCTTTGAAAGACGAGTCTCCGGTAGTCCCTTGACCAGGCACTTCGAATCTAACTTGTTCATGTCCTTAAAATTCTGATGACATAGCCTTCGGTGCCATAACCAACTGTCCTCCTTAGTTGCCTTGGAGAGCAAACAGATTGCATTCATCGGTTGAGAAAGTCTTTAAAATTGAGGGTGTGTCTGAGGGATCGAACGAAAGACGGTAGAACAACATTGTTGTCTTCATCGTTCACATCACTTCCATATAGGAATTGCTTCACCCAGTAGCCATTATCACAAAACTGGCTTGAGCTGAACATGTTATATCCTAATCCCTCGACATACCGCACATTCTTAATGATGTACTTCCCATCAGTGATTTTCCCGTAACCCAACATCGCCTTTGGAGTCTTGTCCGCAGTTTTGATGTATCCCTCGAACCTTTCAACATAGTCGAAAAGGAAGGATCTTTGACCAGTCATGTGTCTATAAGCTCCAGAATCAAAGTACCACACATGACTGACCTGCAAGACAGATTAAGCTTGTTTAGGGACCCATTGCCAAATAGGTTCCTTAGGGTTAGAGATAGATGAAACAGTTGGTGTAGTCCCCTTTTTGGATTTCTCCTTAGGCGTAGGGGACATCACTGACGAAGAGGATTTAGCTTTGCCTCTTTTTCTTCCCTTTCTCTTTCGAGATTTGACATTTGAATTATGAGCATTAAGAGAATTAACCACACCATAGCGCAAAAGATTATCAAACATAGAACACATGTCATTACGAAAAGCATCAAAAGCATCATTCAAGTTACGATTACGATTTACAGCCATGTTTGATTTAAATCCTACACTAGGTGGGGCATGGCCTAAACCCGCATGGCAGGACCACGCCTCTTAGGGAAAGCAGAAAAAGTGTTGTTCCTCTCTTGTTGATCCTTTCTTGATGGCTTCACATTCTTTCCACCATCTTTCCTTCTCCCATCTGCATTCAAAGCATGGTGTGAGTTAGAGGACGGTTTAGTAGAAATGGATTTGCCACCTTTTCCAGATGACGGTTTTGAAAAGTTAGGTTTAGTGGAAGAGAAAGGTTGATTAGGTTTTAACCGAGATGTCTCACCCACTTCGAAGGTACTCGAATTAAAGTCAAGAGTTGGATTTCTTGTTAGAGTTGGATTTCTTGTTCTGGAGTCCCTTAGGTGTGTGAGGCTTAACTGACTTCTCCTTGTCAGTACCTACACGTTTTTCACCCTTGGGGTTACTTTTCTCAGAACCAGAAGCTTGTGACTCAGCAGGCTTCTCAGGTTTGGAAACAACAGGTTTCTTTTTCTTAGGAATCAAACCAGAAGGATTATCACACTCATCTAAAAATACCTTCACCTCATATTCAACATTGGGATCCAGTTCTGGCTTGGGCTTTGGCTTGGTTATCCTATGGTTAAGGACAAGGGATGTCTCATCATCATCAAAATCTATAGAGTAAAAGTTCTCAAAATCAAGAATTTTATTTTTCAAACATGAGATTGACACATCTTGATTGACAAAGGTTTGGCGATACATCATCTCCTTTTCATAAAGCAATTCTTTTTCCAACTCAAATGGAGCTTCTTGGATGATGAGTCGCTTTTGAAGATCCGCAAATTTGGTTTTGAAAACAGTGAAAGAAGACCTTGTGGTCTCACACTCCAAAGAAAGCCTGATTCTCTCGGCATTAGCCTCGAGTAAGTCCTTTTCCAGAGTGTCTATCAAGGTGTCCTTTTCGGAGACAATAACTCTTAAGATTCACGATTTGATGTTGACAGGCATCTAGATCCATTGCCTTCAATCTAAGTCCGAACACCTCCTTTTCTAGCTCAACTAGGTCGGGACTCTTAGTTGCGAAAACATCTGAAGGTGGGATAACTAAGGTCTCCTCAGATAATTCGATCTCCCTAGTGGCATAACTGGTGTTCAAATCGGCATAGTTTATGGGAGGCATAGCTACGCAAGGGGTTCTAGCCTTGAAACCTTCCCAAGATGGGTCAGTATTGTCAGGATCTCTAGCCGGAACAAAGATAGGTCTATTGGGAGTAAGACTGGTGGGAGGACTACTCGTGGTGCTGTTTGACGGACTTGTGGTTCTAGTGATGGTCTCACCGTTAATTACTTCGGTGTAAGTGATAGCCTGTGTAACATACTCCTCGGTGACGTGTCCTCCTACAATGGCTGGCTTAGGCTTGGAAGCGGCCATATCCTCAAAGTTGTACAGATTTGAAGATGCTTTTTCTAAAACATGATTTTCACCGTCGACTTATCAACAGACGATCAACATGACCAAGCAACACTGTTGAAAATGCACGATCACGTCTGTCAACCGTAAAACCAGATAAAGAACATAAAACTGTTACTATTCATCTTAGAGATCCAAAAAAAGATAATAAAGGAACAACTTAGTAGAAAACAATGTTAGAAGGAGCAGTTACCTACGTTACAAACGGACTACCACAATACAAAGTTAATGATTCGCAACTCACGGTCATTTCAACAAATTTAAACTTCGGAAACCCATTAATTGTGATTAGTATACATGCAATAATTCAAGAAAAATATTAGACAATAGATTCATTATAAAAGGAAACGTTTGAGTGATAAAATGAACGCTTACTTTAATTAAATAAGGGTTAGCCTGACGACGAAGAGTTAGAAGCGGTGACTAATGATGACATCCACAAAATATAAGATGATGCGAAACTGAAAAACGATTATTATCATTCTTAAATAGAAAAAAACAGAAGCAATATACAATATCGGTATAACTTTGAGAATGTTGAAAATAATCACTAATCTCACTTACTAAAGTACAAAAACGAAGAACAGATAGATGTGTATAAAATGCATCATCGCGTTCGGCAACCAAAGAGCTGGAAAATGAAAAAAAAATCACATATTATACATCTCAACATCAAAGAAAATGGAAATAGGAAATATCTAACTAGAAAACAAAGTTAAAAGTGCCAGTTACCTATATCATACACGGACTACCACACTACGAAGTTTACGATGACTCGCGGCCACGTCAATGAAAGAAAAGTTAAAAAATGTTGACAGTGATTAGTACTCATATTATATATCAAAGAAAAAGAAATAAAAGATTCAATATCAGTAAAAGTTTTAAGGGATGAAATAAGAACATACTTGCATTACATAAGCAATAGCCGCACGACGAATAGGAAGAAACGGTTACTCACCATCGCATCCATCTTTTATTGATTTGAATATGAGTTACATACAGTGTTTACGCATATACTTCCTTTCTTTAAAATCTCTCACAAAGTTCTGTCAAAATGTTCTAGAGTACCACAAACACAACTAAAACCAAGATACTTAAACTATCAATATTTCATGGCAAAGTAGCAACACTTTTACTTTACAAAGAATAAAGACTTTGACATGATGACCTTGACTTCACCACATTGACTTTTCTATCTTTGACTTTGATTATTTATCTTCGAAAGCCTTCACATCTCGTCATGACTTTTGATTTCTCATACAAAATAAACTTAAACTCAACAAATCGGTAACTCAATGTAACATAGATGAAACAAAAGAAGAAGAAGCGAAAATGAAAAATGATTACTATAATTGTCATATCTAAGAAAATAAAATAGTAGAAACAATGTTGATGTAAGGTTTAGAATATTAAAATAAAATCACCGTCGAGTTACCAACATACGATCAACATGACCAAGTAGTGCTGTTGAAAATGCACGATCACGTCTGTCAACCGTAAAACCAGATAAAGAACATAAAACCGTTACTATTCATCTTAGAGATCCAAAAAATAGATAATAAAGGACCATCTTAGTAGAAAACAATGTTAGAAGGAGCAGTTGCCTACGTTACAAACGGACTACCACAATACAAAGTTAACGATCCGCAACTCACAGTCATTTCGACAAATTTAAACACCGGAAACGCATTAATTTTGATTAGTATACATGCAATAATTCAAAAAAAAATATTAGACAATAGATTCATTATAAAAGGAAACATTTGAGTGATAAAATGAACCCTTACTTTAATTAAATAAGGCTTAGCCTGACGATGAAGAGTTAGAAGCGATGACTAATGATGACATCTATAAAATATAAGATGATGCGAAATTGAAAAACGATTATTATCATTCTTAAATAGAAAAAACAGAAGAAATATACAATGTCGGTATAACTTTGAGAATGTTGAAAGCATAGTTGTTAAAAGCGCGCTTCATGTGCGCTTAAAGCCCTGAAGCGCTGAAGCCCTGCTTAAGGCGCTTTTACTGAAGCGAAGCCCACATGGTACTTGAAGCGCAGTGAAGCGCGGTGCAGCACAATGAAGCACAAAAAGCCCAAAAATCCCTTGAAAGTGCGCTTCACATATTTATAGGTTATTTGACTTTTTTTTAAAATTATTTGACCATCTATATATTAAATTAATACCTACGACTTCTCATATTTCTTTTTCACGGCTGACCTATCGACTTCTCCTTCAATCCAGGTTACGATCTCCACATTCTTCTTAATTCGATTTCTTTAATCCTCTAATAGTCTAATCTAATCTATAATTCTTAATTCTTATTAATTCGATTTCTTTAATTCTTCACTTCGATTTTTGATCACATCTTCTTTGATTCGATTTTTCAATTTGTTCAACATGATCACATCGATTTCTTTAATGTGAAGCATGCAATCTGTTTACTTCTAAATTCGTCACTTCTTTTTTGTTTGTTGTAATCTGTTCACATCGAATTAAGAATTAAGAAGTAAACATCCGACTCCTCTAATAGTCAATATGTAATCTGTTTACTTTTTCATTCTTCACATCTATTTTTTTTCTTTCTAATCAGTTGAACTTTCTCTAATCTGTTCGATCACCACTCTCACACTCTCTGTTAGACCTCTGATTGTGAAGAGTCAGAAGCTTATGTTTATTTGCTTTAGTAGTTTAATTTCCTTGTTTTGAACAATTATCTCGTTTGTAAGCCCTTGTTTAGAAGTTGTAAATTTCGGGGGCCTTTTATGTCACTTTTGTATTCCCTCTCATTCCTATAAATAGAATGAGAGGTTTAGGGTTTATGGTTAATGCTCGTTATCAACAATTGTGGTTTGGGTTTATTGAAATATCATCTTTTACACCTTCATTGAAGCATTCATCAAATCATTATGAGTTCATCATTTTCTATTTGATTTCATTCCATCTCTTCTCTCTCTCTTTATTGGGACAAACAATTGGTATCAGAGCTTGATCCATTGATTGATTCCTTGGCTTGTTCTTTGTTTTAAAGGGTTTTTCAAAGTTTTTTTTCAAAAACGTTTTGGGTTGTTTCAATCCATAAAGGCCTTTAAAAGAAGTGGTTTTAAGTGTTAAGTGATTCCCCTTGGCTTTTCTACTGTTTTTACACAAATTGGGGGTCTTAACACTTAATTTTTAAGTGTTTTTGAGCTGTTTTAAAAAGATTTTCGGAGCTCCTGTGCAGGTTTTCCGAATCGGAAAACATGAGCTGATTTTTCATTTCAAAATTTCCGAATCGGAATTTGTACTTTCTCCGAATCGGTTTTTGAGCCTTTTCCGAATCGGAAAACTAGTTTTCCGAATCGGGAAATTGGCCCTCTGATTTGGGGTTTTGCTCCTTTATTTCTCATTTTCCGAACTGAAACACCTTTTTTCCAAACTACCATTTTCCGAATCGGAAAAGAGGCTTTTCCGAACCCGTGCCTTTGAGCCAAATCCGATTCGGAAAACGTCAGTTTCCAGATCGGATTTCGCCTCTTCGAGCCAGAACTCTTGCAAAATTGTTCCTCGAATCCGACACTTAGCTATTTTCCAAATTTTTCAAATCTTGAAGCTAACTGTGTCCCGAGACGCTCAAGGTATCTGTTTTTCCGAAAGTTTTTTTCAGCCAAGTGAGTCATCAAAGGAGATCCTCTGTGAGAGAAAGAGATGTCGAAGGAAATTATCGGCATCGGATCCGAGTCTCGCCCTCCCGTCTTGGTGATGGGCGAGTATCAGCAATGGAAGCGTAGAATGATTCATTTCCTTGATCTTCTAGACGAGAACATGCTGAAATCCATACGCAAAGGCCCTGTCAAACCAACGGTTACCGTAGCCGCAGTCCCACGAACTAACACCTGCCCAGAACTACCATCATATGTCGTTGACAAACCCGTAGAGATGTACAACCTGGAACAGAGAGCACGTCACCTCGTTGGCAAACGAGCTCTTACTCTCCTAATCATGGCTCTCCCGAATGATATGTATGCGAGAGTAGACAGTTTGACCAACGCACGGGATGTCTGGCTCGAGATTGAGCAACAGATGCAGGGCGGTGACACTGCCTTGGAGAGTCAAAAGGAGAGCGCACTGAACGCTTACGAAGGATTCAAAGCCCGGGAAAACGAATCCCTCACAGAATCCTATCAACGATTAAACTCATTTGTCAATGATCTAAAAAGGTTAGGAGTTGAGAAGACGAAGTACGAAGTCAACGTGAAGTTTTTGAAGAATCTGACTCTGGAATGGCAAAACATGGCCATTAACATTCAGTTAAGCAGAAATCTGGGAGTTGTGGGTTTACATGATCTTTTCAGTATGATGGTTCAGCATGAGGAGTTCATTACCAGTGGAAGAACCAAGAAGCCTATTGATCCTCTAGCATTGTCGGCTGTGCCCTTTGGAGGACCTAACTCTGCTCCAATCCAACCCACACAGTACAACAATGTTCCTCCTCAGTATCATCAAGAAGACTTCAACCAAGAGTTCAACCCGAACTTTGGTCCGAGCATACAACATCCCGATGATCCTTTGATCATTACTATTTCTGATGAAGAACTCTTCAACGTGAATGAGTCCCTTGCCCTAATCTCGCACAATGTGCAAAAGCTGAACGCAAACCGTGGATTCAACAGATCACGAGGATCAGGATTTCCAGGAGGAGGCCGGATGGGGCAAGGTAGAAGAGGACATTATCAGATGGACAAAGCTCAGTTTAGTAATCAAGGAAGAGGAGACTATCATCAAGGTGACAGGTTTTTAGTCAAATGATCAGGGCAGATTTCTCAACGAGCAAGGAAGGTACAGAGAAGACCAAGGGAGGTTCAGAGACAACTCCAGAAGAGACAACACGTACTTGGACTATCAGGGAGGTCCAGGATATCAAGGTGACTGGAGAGGTCAGATCTCCGATCTCAACTTCCGGAGAAGCTTAAGGCAATACACACCAGAGTCTGGGTATATCAACTGTCAAGGGTATGAAAGCGGGTACGGAGGCAGAAATGATGGCGGAAGGCATGATCAAGGACCGGGATATGGATTTGAGCAAGATAGGAACGACCGCTGGTCAGATGAGAGAATGGATCGCGGCAAGGGAAGTGATGCGGTAAATATTAACTATAAAAAGCGTAACAAGTTTTAACCTCTAATGCCTAACCACCTATTACCACATTCACAGGCAAGCGTACCTGATCGATAGCAATATAGCGTAGGAAAGTCCAGGTATCGTATCTACCACTGGGAACGGTCAAGTAACAGACTGGTAATCCTATTAGTTTAATTAATCTAAGGCTATGGGGGGTTTTTGAGAAAATGATTTGAAAACTAAATTAACAACTAAAGAACTAGAAAGCAGAATAAAAACTGATTTAACAATAATAAAGAAAACAGTAGCACTTATCATGGCATAGTGAATCCCCAAGTGGATAATTAAGTTACATAAAAGTATGATTGATTTGGCTATTGTAAGGATTTAAGTCTGGGACACCCTAACATGCAGATAATATGATTGTCAACTAGAATGGTCCTCCTAGTCCCAATACCTAGGCTGATTGTCAGACAACCTAAATATCAGTCACCCAATCCTATCTCAACTAACCGGTGTTTTACAATCTAGTTTCTTTCGGTCCAAGAAACCACTTAACCTAACTCCGAGGTCTCGAAGGATAAGTCTAGAGAGGTTGATTAACCCAATGGAGTCTACTTTTTTGGTCTAAAAGCAAACCCAACCAACGAGTTCAAACACACGAAATAGCAGGAATCAAATTGGAATCATAAAACCACATTCAATTAACCAAAACAAATCAATAATCATTAAAACCATAAAATCATATCCACATGGTTCATCTACCACGATAAGTACTACATAGAAAACTACTCACTACTCATAGCTAGGAAAACAGAATAAGTATAGATAAAGACAGACATTCTACCGACCATACAGCTACAGATGATTAATCGAGTATCCGTATCGGCGCAGCGTCTCCTCTCTCCACACTTGATTCTCCCTCCAAACCACTAACCAACTGGTACAACTGACCCTTTTTCTGTATTTTTCTGTCTAAGAATGCATATGGAACTGAAGGCTGAGAACAGTATTTAAAAGAAGGTCCGGAAGCTGTTTCGCGTTCGCCAAGTAGGCGTTCGCGGCGCGAAACACTTAAAAACCCTACTCCTTCTATTTTTGGCAAATTCTGGAATCTTCTTGAGAGTGCAAACGCCAATTTCGCGGCGCTAAACTTCATCTTCGCGGCGCTAAGTTGATAAAAAGCAGGAACCTTCTCGAATATCAGTCTTGGTGGCGCCAAAACCTTCACTTCGCGATCGCTAAAACTTCCTGTTTTGTACTTTTCCAACTTTCGCACAATTTCGCCTATTTTCCGCACTTTTTAGCTCCGTGTTCTCCAATACCTTCAAAAGTAACAAACATACCAATTCGTGAGTAATTAGGTGAGAATCAAGTGATAAACGGGGTAAATTCAACCAATTAAGCACCACCAAAACATGTATAATTTTGGTGTTATCAAAATCCCCACACTTAAGCTTTGATTGTCCTCAATCAAAAGACTGAAAGATAAGAAAGATGACACCAAAATTATCTCCACCCAAGATCATCCAAGAAGACAAAGAATACTCACATAGTCAGACACAAAGACAAGACATATCAAGCAATCGAATACCAAGGTGGACCTTTTACCCTCACATAGTATGAATAATAATCTGAAGTGTATCTCTCGGGGGTAAAAGTGTAAAAAGTGATCTCACCAATACTCGACCAATTCCCTCATGCATAAGCTTGGCACTGAATCTAATCTCCACCACTGAAAAGTTGTCAACCGTCAAGAGGACTTAGGGGTTGTAATGTTAGGCTAAGGTTAAGGGTAGGATAAAGGATATATGAGTGGCTAAGGATATTGCAACAAAAACTTGAAAACTCAATTTGTAATGATCCAGACAGTAAAGCACAAAATCTGATTCTCAAACAGTGAAACTATCGGGATGAGCATATCTCTCTCTCTTTTTTTTTCTTTTTTTTTTTTTTTAGAATCGGCCTAAGCCTATGGCTTATTTGTGGCACAAATTCTTTTTCACACTTTTAAGCTCACTTTTTTTTTCTCTCGACTCTTTTATATTTTCTTTTCTTTTCTTTGAGTCTCATCTTTTCTTTTTTCTTTCTTTTCTCTTTTTCAGAGCAGCAACTATGTTGCTTTTGGCTCTTCTCTCATGCTCTTATCAATCCCATAAAAACTATCAGATTTTTGAAAAACTGGATCAAACATCTCAAGTATCAAATTTAAGTTACGGCCAAAAGATAGATAAAACAATTAGGCTCAAGGGTATATGGTGAATTGGGTAAAGAAACGAAAGGCTAAGGCTCAAAAAATGGTTTCAAGGGTGAAAGTGTTATAAGTGAACACCTTTTCAGAAATTGGCTAGGCAAATTAAATAACCCTATGATGAGGTTATCTAACGAAGGCTAAAAGGGTTAGAAACGAAGGCCTCTATCAGTGCAATGGTGATAAATACTTCTCTTATGTGGTCTCGACAAGAATTCTAGTGACAAGTTCTACCTTGGGTCAAAGTCGGTATTCCTCACACAAATGAATTAATTAGGCTCAATCTCTCAAAGGAATCGGGTGAGGCACTCATGGTAATCAGTATTCCAAGGTATTCTCCTACTCAAACAGTCTCATCTCATGTCCTCCTAAACAAGCAACTCAGTCTCAAAAACAATCTCAGATTTTGAAAAAAATTGGGGTCAAACTTCAAAGCTTTCAAAAATTTGAAAAACGACAATCACAAGCATAAAGTGTACCCAATAAGCAAGCAGACAAGTCAACATAACCCCCTCCCCACACTTTAAATTTGCAGTGTCCTCAATGCAACAGTTAAAACAATTAAGGAGTAATTGGGAAAAAGAGAAACTTCCCGGGTTATTTGACTTGTTCTGATCTGAGAGAGATTATTCCGGAAATCGTACCCGATGCAGAATCATAAACAGTTGTATCTAAAAACAAAAAGAAAATTAAAGGTAAAAAGAATAAAATAAACCAAACTAAGCAAACAATTAAAATCCTAAACAATCCAAACAAAAAATAAAAGATAGTAGCAAACACAAACACAAACAAAAATAAAATTGTTTAGACAACCATATCGAATAGAGAGATAAAAGAGAGATCAATAGGGGCCTCGAGGTTGGTTACGCCAATCCTCGAAAGTGGGATAACCGGGCGGTGCATCGTCGGAGAATGGCCAAAACTGCGATGCAGCAAAAGGAGTCGCAGGTGCAACACCAAAGTTGGAGGCCATTCGGTTCATCAATCCACTTTGCCAGTTGGCTTGGTGGAGAGCCTCCGTGGTGTTATACTCCATATGCTGATGATGTCGGCCATAAGTAAGCTGCATCTCCGATAAACGATTACTCAGGTCTTCATGACCCGAGTGCCCCGCTTCATCCGTCGGTTGTTCGTCCTCGTTCGCCCCGCTCGCTTCACCGGTTTCTTGGGTACTCCTCGTCCTCCTTCTTGGCTCGTGTGTTTGTGGATTAGGGGTCCACGTGAACTGATCTCCGCCAACCAAGTGATCTACCGCAGCTGCCCCCATTCCTCGGAGTTGCTCCATGTCGATCAAACCCATCTCCCGAGGCTCGTCATCGAGGCAATAGCATCATCGGTTAGAACCCCGTAATGCCTAGCCAAACGGGTGACATATTGGCCACCGGCCATCCGGCTACCCTCGTGATAACCGCCTCCCTTCATGAGTTGCATGGCGACGATATAGGGAGCGTTCGGGTATTTGTCATCCGTGGTGATTTGCTCGAGAAGCCAAAGATCATAGGTCGAGATCTTCTCCTCACTCGAGGAACGTGCATTGACCGCATTAACAAGCATCCGATGATAGAGTCGGTCCGAAGAAGAGAGAAGGCTTTTGACCTTGAGATTGCCACCATAGTTGCCACTTCCGAGAACTGCCCAAGATAAACTGGGATCGAAGTCGTCCGGCCTCTTTCCGCTGGCGAACATGTACTCCACGAATCCGGGAGCCTCCACCTCGGCTTGGGTATATATCCCCAAAGCCACCGCCAAGTCGACCAAAGAGATCGAATGCCAAACACCACCGAGTCGAAAACTCATGCACGGCTGGTAAAACTCATCGAGGGCTTTCTCTTCCTCAAACCGAAATGTAGCCACGAACTCCAGAATGAGCTCTCGGTAAAGGGTCTCGGCAAAATCAAAGATGCGCTCCCAAGCATGGCAAATAAAGTACTCGGAGCCTTCCTCATCGTACGCATGCTTCTCCAATTTGGCTCCGATCTCATTTCTCATGCCCATAACTTGGAGAAGATCCCAATCTACTCTCCTCGGGACCAGGATTTGACGGGACGCGAGTCGGTCGACGATCTTTCGGTAATGCTCACGCCTTTGATCATTCAATGTTGGATCGTTCCCAAAATAGGTGAAGACGTGACCTCCACCCGGCGCACGAAAATTAGGGACCGATGAGGTTGACGAACGAGTTCTTTGTCTCTACAAAATCCAAACAAACAATGTCTTAGTCCAAGTGTATCCAATATGATCAAGACAAAGTTCATATCATTCAAACCAATGAGACAAAATTCCAAGGCTAACAATTCAAGCTAAACGATACATGTATTGCGATTCAAAATGAATGGGGATGTGTAACATCCCCACACTTGAGCTTTTAGCCAAGGTTCCACTAACACAATCTAGTAAAATCAAAAGATGGGGATTTTGGATGCAAAATCCCCACACTTAGCATTCAAGCACAATCCAACTAAATTCAATAACCCATTAACTAGCATGCTATAATGAAATCGCACTCTAAGAACGAAGCATGCATCAATCAAGAATTCTAACCATCAATGGTGCACTCTAGAACAATTCCAATTCCATACAATTCACCATTGAAGGTCCAACAAGCTAGATTCAACAAGCAAAACACATGCCAAAACTATTTTTCCATCAAAAATCATAGCATGCAATCCAAATCAACAGTTAATTACACAATGGGGTTTCAATTCAAGATAGAATCTATGAAAACGTAGAACCACCATTGTTGCCCCAAATCATGAATTCACTATACCAAATCGAGCTTAACCAACGAAATCAAGTTAGGAAACATACCTTTTGTGCCATTGTGGATGAAATTGAAGCTTAAGATTTTCGAACTTGGCAAGGACGTGAGAGGATTTCGCGGCGCCGAGAGAGAAATTAGGTTTTTGTGTTTTGAAAAAGTGAAAAATGAGGGTTTAAAAACCGTCAGGGCCGACTTCGCGTCGCTAAGCCTAAGGCTTCGCGTTGCGAAGAGGCGGTTTCCAAAAATTCAAAATTGTAAAATCGATTCTCGCGTCGCCAAACATACCACTTCGCGTCGCCAAGTTCAAAAATTTTACCTGATGTTGGTCTGGACAGACTTCGCGTCGCCAAACTAAAGGTTTGGCGTTCGCGAAATCTTTCTGTTTCCACCTTTTGAAAAATTCCGATTCGTGTCGGTTTTCGTCGATTTTGGCTTCTATTCCTTCTGAATGGTTACCTAAGCAATACAAAACAAAAACATTAGTAAAAACTCACACGAAAAACACTAAAACTGAAAATAACGAAAAATGCTCGGGTTGCCTCCCGAGAAGCGCTTCATTTTTGACTGGGTCTAGAGCTCGACCCCGCTTTCGGCTCATTTCTTGGCTCGTCGGGCTGACGAACCCCTTTTCTTTCGATGTTCCTTCTTGGAGGGTCCCGGATTGGTAGATATCTCCTTTGGTTGTATCGGATTCGGGTAGTCCTCCGTCTTCTTTCGGCCCATTTGTTCATGAGGTAGCAGTGGGCGGTTCGGGACCTTCTTATAGGTAAGAGAAGGATCTTCATAAGGCTCATCGAGATGTCTAACCGGCTCTCCGTTGGGATCAAAGTACAAACGGTTTTCTCCATACCCCATGCTCGTAACTTGATTTCGCATGTCCGTATTAACTTGGGCGGTATGCAGAAAAGCTCTCCCGAGAATGATAGGGATCTCCGTGTCCTTCGGGAGGTTGGCTATGATAAAGTCCGTATAGTAGACGAAATTTCCGATTCGAATCGGAACTGCTTCCGCTATCCCCAACGGTTTGGTCATGTACCCGTTCACTCCTCGATATTGATAATCCGTCGGCTCGATCTTCTTGATACCCATTTTCCTACAAAAACAAGAAGGCATCATCTTAAGTGCGGCACCTGAATCAATTAAAGCAAGACCTTTGTATTTAGAACAAGAAATAGGTAAACTGTAACTTCCCGGGTCATGCTTGATTGGTGCGATATAGATGAGCTCTTCCTTGTCCGGTTTCTCTTTCTCCTTCTCTTTTCCTTTCTTTTCTTTCTTTGGTATCACGAACTCCGCGTATCCACCTTGCTTTCCATCCTCATCCTCGTTCTCGTCATCACTTGATGTGTCCGAATCATTAAGCTTAAGATGCTCGAACGAGATTGTGAACCCCTCCGAATCGTAATCCGTGGCATAGTCGGGCTCACTTTCACTGTCGCTATCCACGTACTTTTTGTTGTAAATATCTGCCCATGCCTTCTTTGACTTCGTTCCGGCCATCATGAGCATCGGCTTTGCGTTTTCCACCTTTGGATTGACTTGGGTTTGCGTCGGAAGTTCTCCTTGGGTCCTCTCGGCTAATGTTTGAGCAATGCGTCCAACCTGCAATTCCAAATTTTGAATTATGCTCTGATGGTTACGCAAATATGACCGTACCTCATCATTGATTTTCTTTTGCGCGTCCATGAACTGGATGAGTCGGTCCTCGATAGAAATGCGTCCATGAACTGGATGAGTCGTTGTAGTATAGTGGTAAGTATTCCCGCCTGTCACGCGGGTGACCCGGGTTCGATCCTCGGCAGCGGCGCCAAAAACTTGATGCGGTAAGTATTAACTATAAAAAGCGTAACAAGTTTTAACCTCTAATGCCTAACCACCTATTACCACATTCACAGGCAAGCGTACCTGATCGATAGCAATATAGCGTAGGAAAGTCCAGGTATCGTATCTACCACTGGGAACGGTCAAGTAACAGACTGGTAATCCTATTAGTTTAATTAATCTAAGGCTATGGGGGGTTTTTGAGAAAATGATTTGAAAACTAAATTAACAACTAAAGAACTAGAAAGCAGAATAAAAACTGATTTAACAATAATAAAGAAAACAGTAGCACTTATCATGGCATAGTGAATCCCCAAGTGGATAATTAAGTTACATAAAAGTATGATTGATTTGGCTATTGTAAGGATTTAAGTCTGGGACACCCTAACATGCAGATAATATGATTGTCAACTAGAATGGTCCTCCTAGTCCCAATACCTAGGCTGATTGTCAGACAACCTAAATATCAGTCACCCAATCCTATCTCAACTAACCGGTGTTTTACAATCTAGTTTCTCTCGGTCCAAGAAACCACTTAACCTAATTCTCCGAGGTCTCGAAGGATAAGTCTAGAGAGGTTGATTAACCCAATGGAGTCTACTTTTTTGGTCCAAAAGCAAACCCAACCAACGAGTTCAAACACACGAAATAGCAGGAATCAAATTGGAATCATAAAACCACATTCAATTAACCAAAACAAATCAATAATCATTAAAACCATAAAATCATATCCACATGGTTCATCTACCACGATAAGTACTACATAGAAAACTACTCACTACTCATAGCTAGGAAAACAGAATAAGTATAGATAAAGACAGACATTCTACCGACCATACAGCTACAGATGATTAATCGAGTATCCGTATCGGCGCAGCGTCTCCTCTCTCCACACTTGATTCTCCCTCCAAACCACTAACCAACTGGTACAACTGACCCTTTTTCTGTATTTTTCTGTCTAAGAATGCATATGGAACTGAAGGCTGAGAACAGTATTTAAAAGAAGGTCCGGAAGCTGTTTCGCGTTCGCCAAGTAGGCGTTCGCGGACATGAAGTAGTGACGCAACTTCTGAGTAACAAAGACTAATGTGAGGCGAAACACTTAAAAACCCTACTCCTTCTATTTTTGGCAAATTCTGGAATCTTCTTGAGAGTGCAAACGCCAATTTCGCGGCGCTAAACTTCATCTTCGCGGCGCTAAGTTGATAAAAAGCAGGAACCTTCTCGAATATCAGTCTTGGCGGCGCCAAAACCTTCACTTCGCGATCGCTAAAACTTCCTGTTTTGTACTTTTCCAACTTTCGCACAATTTCGCCTATTTTCCGCACTTTTTAGCTCCGTGTTCTCCAATACCTTCAAAAGTAACAAACATACCAATTCGTGAGTAATTAGGTGAGAATCAAGTGATAAACGGGGTAAATTCAACCAATTAAGAACCACCAAAACATGTATAATTTTGGTGTTATCAGGAAGCTACAACGGAGGTGATCAACAGGGAAGCAGTTCCAGACAAGCTCCGAGAGAGGA
This sequence comes from Centaurea solstitialis, assembly GCA_030169165.1. Taxonomy (NCBI): domain Eukaryota; kingdom Viridiplantae; phylum Streptophyta; class Magnoliopsida; order Asterales; family Asteraceae; genus Centaurea; species Centaurea solstitialis. The sequence goes on from CM058041.1 coordinate 60,857,791, forward strand.
TCAACCTGTTTCAGCTGACCAAGGAGGTCAAAGGTCAAATCAACCCCCAGTTCCCATGAACCAAAACCCACTCCTCAACAAACTACAAGTCCTACTACCACTTGCTACAAGTGTGGTAAGTTGGGACACTATGCCAGAGACTGCTCAGTCAAATACAAGGATACTGCCTACTTTGAGAAAAAGGCAGCCTTGATGAGGAAGAAGGAGAAAGGGGTTGCCTTGCTAGTGGATGAAGAGAATTGGGTATGCGAGGAAGAGAGCTCAGATGAGGATGACCATATGTTGAAGGGTTTGTGCTTGATGGCTGATTTCGAGGGACCAGAAGCTGTTGGTCCTAGCACTTACCAAGACATCGATTCATCTGAGGTCAGTCATGTGTGGTACTTTGATTCTGGAGCCTATAGACACATGATTGGTCAAAGATCCTTCATTTTCGACTATGTTGAAAGGTTTGAGGGATATATCAAAACTGCAGACAAGACACCGAAGCGGATGTTGGGTTATGGGAAAATCACGGACGGAAGGTACATCATCAAGGATGTACGGTATGTCGAGGGATTAGGGTACAACATGTTCAGCTCCAGTCAGTTCTGTGACAATGGATACTGGGTGAAGAAATTTCAATACGGAAGCGATGTGAATGATGAAGACAACAATGTGGTACTCAGTGCACGGAGAAACGGCAACCTTTACTCCACCGTCTTCCGTTCAATCCCTCAGACACACCCTCAGTTTGAAGCACTCTCCAATCCGAAGAATGCAATCTGTTTGCTCCCTAAGGCGTCAAAGGAGGATAGTTGGTTGTGGCATCGAAGACTTTGTCATCAGAACTTTAAGGACATGAACAAGCTGGTTTCAAAACACCTCGTCAAGGGACTACCGGAGACTCGTCTTTCAAAGGATACGTTGTGTCCTGCTTGTGAGCAAGGAAAGATGAAGAGAAGCTCCCATCCACCAAAGATGGATTCAAACAGCAAAAGTCCCCTTGACATGATACACATGGATCTGTGTGGACCTACGAGAACTGAGAGCCTAGCCAGAAAGAAGTACATGTTAGTTCTCGTTGATGAGTTCTCAAGGTTCACCTGGCTTGAATTTCTCCGAGCCAAGTCTGATGCTGCCGATCGAATCATTGCCTTCATCAAGCGGATTCAAGTTCTCTTGGGTCGTCGAGTGAAGAAGTTAAGAAGTGACAACGGAACCGAGTTTCGCAATACCAAGCTGCAATCCTTTCTTGAAGATGTGGGAATCTCTCACAACTTCTCTACCGTGCGCACTCCTCAACAGAATGGAGTTGTGGAAAGGAAGAACCGGACGTTAGTCGAAGCAGCTCGATCCATGATGGCTCATTCAGGCGTTCCTCAATCATTTTGGGCTGAAGCCGTCTCAACAGCATGCTACATGCAGAATCGGACCTTGATCGCTAAGCGGACCGGTAAAACCGCCTACGAGATGGTCGAACAGCGTAAGCCTAACATCGATTACTTTAGAGTTTTTGGATGTAAATGTTATGTTTTAAATGACCGGGATGATTTGGGAAAGTTTGAACCCAAGTCTGATGAGTCTATCTTCATCGGATACTCACATAACTCAAAGGCTTATAGGGTTTTCAACAAACGGACCCGAACCATCTTGGAAAGCTCAAATGTTGATTTTTCTGAAACCGAAACTTATTCTGATGCAAGTCCAAGTAATATAAATGCCTTATTGCCTGAACTGTCCACCGCACCACCGAGCACAGATTCTTCTACTAACTCTTTTGCTTTAGACTTTATAGACCTCGCAGATTACGATCTACCTACTCTCACGGGTCCGATTGTAGTGCCTGCTCAAGCTGGTTCAACCACAACTTCTGTGACATCTGATGCCTTCGTCCCTGAGCCATCCTCAAGCACTTCAACAAACTCAGTGACACCAGAATCGGCGGTCTCCCCCCCTGAAGCTTCATCCTCTACCTCACCGGAACCCGTCCGAGAACAGACACCACACCCTGTTCTTGCACCTATACCGGAAGAAGCTCCGCTACCCTCACCTAGCTCCGCTCAAAGAACCTATGCTCAGGTAGTGCGTGAGCCCCGGTTAGAGGCAGCACCGCAAACTAATCTGGAAGAAGGATCATCTAGGGGAAACCAGCGAGAGGTCTTTGCAGTGCACGACGAGAACGACGCATCCAACAATCAACAAGCTTACGTCACTCATCCACACTCGAGAAAGTGGACAAGAGATCATCCCCCTCCCAGATCATCGGGAGTCCCTCACAACCTGTCAAGACGCGATCTTCAAAGAATGTCGAAAACCTGATTCTATTCGGAGGATTCTTAAGTGACTTCGAACCTTCGGATGTTTCACAAGCTCTTACTGATCCTGATTGGGTTTTAGCGATGCAAGAAGAGCTAGCGGAATTCGAGAGAAACAAAGTATGGCGCTTGGTGACCAGACCGTGGGGAAAGTCCATAATCGGCCTGGAGTGGATATTCCGGAACAAGACAGACGAGAACGACCTCATCATCCGGAACAAGGCTCGATTGGTCGCCAAAGGTTATCGCAGCAAGAGGGTATTGATTTTGATGAGATGTTTGCGCCCGTGGCTCGGATCGAGGCTATTCGGATCTTCCTTGCGTATGCCGCACACAAGAACATGACAGTATATCAGATGGACGTCAAGTGTGCCTTCTTGAACGGAGTTCTTCAAGAAGAGGTGTACGTTGAGCAACCGGAAGGATTCGTAGATCCCAGATATCCAAACCATGTGTACGTGTTGGATAAGGCGCTTTACGGTCTCAAGCAAGCTCCTAGGGCATGGTACGAAACTCTCACTGACTACTTGCTAGGAGTTGGCTACAAGAAAGGTACAATCGATCCCACTTTGTTTCTTCGGAGATCAGGTAGTGACTTAATCATAGTTCAGATATATATGGATGACATTATCTTTGCATCTACGAAGCCTGAGATGTGCCAAGAGTTTGAAAACACCATGAAATCCCAATTTAAAATGAGCATGATGGGCGAGTTGACGTTCTTTCTAGGACTTCAAGTTTGACAACGCCCTGATGGCATTTTTATAAATCAATCAAAATATGTTCAAGATTTGTTAAAACGTTTTGATTTCGGTGGTTCAAACTCTGCGGCCACACCAATGCCCAAGAATTTTCAACTAAACGCTGATTCTTCTGGTAAACCGGTTGACCAGAAGACTTATCGGGCAATCATTGGTTCCCTCTTATATCTTACGACTAGTAGACCCGACATTGTATTCTCCACGGGTGTCTGCGCTCGTTTCCAGTGTGATCCTCGTGATTCACACTTGTCTTCTGTCAAAAGAATCCTTAGGTATCTGAAGGGCACAACGGATTTCGGCCTTTGGTACCCAAGGATTCTGGTTTTGAACTAATAGCCTATACAGACTCAGACCATGCAGGTTGCAAGCTTAACAGAAAGAGCACTTCCGGTGCGTGTCAATTTCTTGGAGAGAAGTTAGTGAGTTGGTCATCCCGAAAACAAAATTGCGTATCTCTATCCACTGCGGAGGCTGAATATGTGGCCGCCGCCTGCTGCTGCTCGCAAGTTCTGTGGATGAAAACTCAACTTGCCGACTTTGGATACACAATGCAGAGGATTCCCATTTACTATGACTCCAAGAGTGCGATTAAAATCACGGCGAATCCGGTTCAACATTCTCGAACGAAGCATATCGACATCAGATATCATTTCATCAAAGATCATGTCGAGAAAGGAATGTTGAACTGTACTTTGTTGAGAGTGACTATCATCTTGCTGATTTGTTCACAAAGCCGTTTGATGAGAAGCGTCACTTCTTTCTCCTAAGTAAATTGGGAATGCTAGACCTCCCTGCCTGAGGTCTAGGGGGGTCGGGAATTCATTTAATGTATGCATGTGTGTAGGGGAGTCTTTGAATTCTGCATGAATCGAGGGGGAGTGTCGTGTCTTTATCTGCTTGTTATACTAACGTTCTCGGATCCACAATACCTTGGATACCATTTTGTACTTATTTTGGTAGGTGTGGATACTCACAACGACTTCTGGTTAATTCAGATCAGAACTCGCACAAAACCCAGTTGAGACGTACCAGGTAAGTCTCTTTATTCGAGGATCGGGAGCTGAACTTGTAAATTTTTGCGAACTTGAAAGTTCAGGGGGCGGTAGAGTACATATCTTGAACTTACAAGTTCGGGGACTAACTTTGCCACTTTCTGAATTTTATGTTCAGGGACTAGTTTTGCACTTTTGTGAAACTTGTAGTCCAGTGTCTGTTTTGAAAATTTCTCAAACTACAAGTTCAGGGACTTGTTTGTAAGTTTCTTGAAATTTCAAGTCCAGGGGTTGTTTTTGCCATTTGGTGAAAGTCGGGTTAAGAGAGCCAAAAGGAGAGCCAAACACAGTGTTTTTCGAGCCAAATGCAGTGTATTTTGGTAAAAATATAAATACAGATTTCTGAGTTTTACTATTCACAATTTCAAAATTTTTCACTTTTTCTCTCTGAACTCTCACCCGGTAACCGCTCTCGCAACTGATCTCCAATTCATTCATTTTTGCTCCATTCGTCAATCCGATTACGTTTCTGCAATCCTGGTAAGTTCACGAACAATCCTTACGTAGTTATAACGTTTAATCTTATCGTTTTAAGGTCTGGATCGAAGCCTAAAGTTTTTAAAACTTACCCGAAACCCAAACTTCTTGGAATGGATTTCGGGACGTTAAATCGATACAAATATGCTTCTGAACTTGTTAAAACGTTTTGATTTCGGTTTTCCGAATCGGAAAACCTCCCCTCGTGTGCTTGCTCTTTTTCCGACTCGGAAAATACGAAATACCCACTTTTGGGTTTTCGAGGTTTTTCGACTCGCGCTTAGTCGAGGGTATAGTTTTTTTTTCCTTAAGTGTTTGATAATCTTGTCTGATTCGGAAAATGCTCTTTTCCGAATCAGATTATCTCATTTTCCGATTCGGAAAATGACATAATCCGAATCGGAATTTGGCATTTTCTCAATCTCACCAGTTTTCAACACTTAGCATTTTTCAGGGCACTTACTAACATTATTTTTCGTTTTGTCGTGACAGAAATGGCTCGTCAACAAAACTCACCGCCTTCGCCGATCAACAACGCTGCTGATCGCGCGGTCATCTCTTCGAATGACCTTCGCCCGATCAACCAAAACAACGAATACGTCTACCTGACTAACTTCGTTGTTCAAGACGAAGTTGTACTCGAGATTCTCAAGGTGCATCCACTGGCGTACGCGATGCAGACTACCGTTGACATACCACTGCTGTACCTTCAACAGTTATGGAAGACATCTCGAGTGGAGACAAGAGACGGTGTGTTGACCATCGTGGAACGCATCGATCACACAGAGATGGCGATCACCTTGAAGGACCTCAGGCGAATCCTTCGCTTACCTGCCGCCACTCCCGAGGCCCCGTTCGAGCCTTTAGTATTCGGCGTCGAGCTCTTCAGCGAGATTCTCGCTCTCGGGGTCCATGCCACTCCAAGTCAGAGGCTCAACGGGATATCCCACATCACTCAAGGGATGCTGCCCCCTATATGGTTCACGGTCTTCAACATTCTGAACGAAACTCTCTCTTCGAAGACCCACGGAGTAGACCGTGCATCCACCCACTTATGGCATGTTATTCATTCTGTCGCCTACGGAAGGCAAATTGACATCGCACAACAACTCTGGCTGGATATCATCAACGACGTCATGGTAGGCCCTGCGAGGAACCGTCACACATCCATCCCGTGGATGAGATTTTTCAGCATCATGATCCAAGATCATATGGATCACCATCCGACGGTCCGACGCAGATCTGGCTACCAACGCTTCCAGAGCAAGCAGATTGGGAGGATGAACAAGAGAACTCTAAGGCCGGGGCAAGTGGAGATGCCGATACCAGACAACGTGTTGGACATGGCGGACCGTAGGGCTGTGAGTGTAAGTCTATACCGCGTGTCAGTAGGCTTAGAAGCCGCGTCCACGGACTCCTCAGAACCGAGGAGCCCTACCCCGGACGCGCGACCCGTCCCTCGTAGAAGTCGTGCCACCGGCACGGCGGGCCAAAGCTCTAGTGGGGGAGCTTCTGTCCCGGGTGTGATGAGCGTAGACGTAAGGGGTGAAGCGGGTAGAATTGTACGGACGTCCGCCACTCCACACATCGAGGGAGCCGAGGCCTATCAGAGAGCTGTCGAGACCCGAGCTCGCCAAGCCCGCACGAGAACCTATGTTGAAGAATCCACTCCCGTTCTACCAGAACTCGAGCACGTGCTGGGCTTCCGAGTCAAGCAATACACCGGTATACTCCAGCAATCCCCAGTGCACTCGTCACCGGATGATCAACGCACGCCGTCGCCGCCACAACAAACCGAGCAAGTGGGTGAGGAAGTGGAAGCTTCCCCACAAGAACAAGCACACTTCCCCTCGGCACCTCATGCGGACGCGGCCCCACGACAAGCAGGCGAACCATCTGGCGATCCCTCCGGCGATGACTCCGACGGTCACGAGTCCCCTGACCGTACTCCATCTGACCGCCGAGAGGACGATGACGAGGCCACGGAATCCGAGAAGGTTGACTATGGATTTGACAAAGAGTTTCAAGAGTCCGAACCAACGAAGGGCGGGAAGGCCCAAAGAATAGATGATGACGAGGCCACTTCCTCGTTCAACGATGATGGCGTATCCGACGATCTCAATCTTGGTGAAGATCTGATGTCTGATGACCGAACCGTCGGTCAAGAAGAAGAAGGTGAAGAGGCAGAGCAGACTGGCTGGGGTGAAGGAAGTGGTGATGAGGGTGTTAGAGAGGGTCTTGAAAAAGAGACCGAAGAAGAAGAGGTCCGATTAGACGAGCCTTGGGCTCAAATTCAGGAGGCGGTCGAAGAAGAAGAGCCGCATAGGAGTGTAGATCTGGCTATCCCTCTTAACCCGAGTCCATCCCACATAAAGGCAACCCACACCGAGACCGGGCACCTTATGGTGTCTAGTCAAGACGCTAGCAGCCAACTAGCGCATTTGCACACCTCCGCCAGCCACCCGACCATCTCTCAACAGATGGTCGCTTCAGTTTCTCATGGGGATGTAGCACAACTTCCACCGGCCACTCACTTGGAGTCTGCCGGTGTTGAGCTAAGAGAGACCCTACCCCATCTCTCGACTTCTTTGAGTGCACATAGAGTCGTAGAACCATTTCCCGGGACTTTTGTGATCTCTTCTATCATTAGGACACGACCGTGGTTTTCTCAAGTAGAGATCCCAAGGGACTCTGCCAGAACGAAGGTAGTCGGTGCGTCCGAAGACGCCCTTCGAGGATCCTCCGGAAGCCCTGGCACGATCGACATCACGGCAGCAGTGCAATCAGGCCGAGAGAGCACCTCTATAGGTCTCTTTTCGACAACCGGAGCTCAAGAAGCACTGGGATTTGTACCACCGGGACCGGGTCCAACAGACTCGAGCAAAGTCTCAAAAGATGCTCACGCAACAATGGGACTTTTAGGTCTGACGGATTCGGGTGGAATCCCTAAAACCACCCAAGTAACACCGGGACTTCAAGGTCCAACGGATTTGGACGACATCCTTAAAGTCGTCCACTCACGAATACAGGCCATGGAGGAAGCCAATGCGGCTAGGGATCTGCGGGTCGAGGCGTTGGAGAAAGCCTAGGCCGAGACCGAGAAGAAGAGAAGAGCAGATCTTGAGGCATCCAGGAAGCTTCAAGAAGACAGGGATCAGGAGCTTTATGAGCTCAAACACAAGTTGAAGGGCAAACATGTGGAGGATGCCCTGACAACCGAAGCCCCGACTCCTCGTCAGTCCGAAGATGTCCTCCGTCTCGCTCCTCCGACCTCGGGCAACCTGCCCGACATTCCTGGGTACGTGACGGAGGCGGAACATTCCATGCTGATCACGTCATACACCACTCAGAATGACCGTCTCTCCGTCCAGCTCCGAGAGAGAGACGCACAGACCTAGCTTCTTCAGCAACGCATCAGGGAACTGGAGGCCATGTGTCGGTCTCAGGCTCAGCCTTCCAAACGGAGGCATGATGACCCTGATGACTCGGCACCGGGTCCTCATGAGGGGAAGGTGCAAGCTTCCAAAAGGCATCGCATCAACCTTCAATCAGCCTCCGGTTCTGATTCCTCTTCTGCTCCAGCTTCCACTACTACTCCCTCAGGTGTTCAATCAGAGTCTGCCGCCGACATCCCGTATGAAGATTTAGATATGGAGACTCTCGATGTGTCGGTTGGCACTATGAGTCAATCCCACTAGACGAGGTGATACACTTACCTCATCTGGCCGAGACAGCAAGTGTTGATGTCATTTCCCCTTAAGCAGCACCGACAGACCTTTCAGATATCCAGATTCCGGAAGATGCCCGGAAAATTCTTCGGTCACTCGCTCAAAGCCTTCGGATCTATCAGAAGGGGGATGACATTCTCCGAGACACCGACTACAACAGCTTCCTCTCCACGATTGAGTTTCCCACTCCCGAAGCTCCTCAGACGATCTCATCAACAACTCCTGATTCCTCAGCTCCTACTGTTATCCAGTTGAACTGGAACCACTCGGTTATCTTCAGGCCGTTTCTCGAGGAATCCTTCTCCTGGATCTTTCAGCAAGAAAAGCTGCACGTGTGGTCCCGAAAGGTGTACTTCGGGATCTCGGACATGAAGAAACTTAGAAGAAGAACGGCGTACGTCCACCAGAGGGTTTGCAACTGGGCGACTCACGGGCGACAAAGGATAAGACGTCGATTCACGAAGGTAACTAATGTTCGCCCTTACAAACACGGACATCAGTTATTCCTCGAGTTCGATGTCCGCATGTATGGCACCGGCAGACCCGCTGGAGAGTTACAGAGCTGGACGTTCACCGAAGCTGACCTGGACCGGATCCACCTCGAAGACCTCCTTGAACTCATCAAGTATCTACAAGGGCCGATCCTCCGACCCAAGTATTACCCAGATGGCCTAGAAGTTCTGAAGAAGTATGTTCGTCATGCAATTACACTTGCGCGCGTGACGGACTACCAACTAACCATAGAGAGCCGCTAGCCCAAAGTCAACTTGCTCCGACCAAACCTGCACGTGCCCGCTATTGGAGCTTACTTTCTCTACATGCCGTCCAGAGTACCAGAGCATGGGGTCGTCTACGTGACCAAGAAGAAGAAAGAGCGCAAGTTTATGCGATTCAGCGAGCTGGCCAAATTCTGTGACGGTACCTTACTTTATGTGTATAACGGGCTCGCGAGCAGACTGTTGACTGATCAGATCCCTTCGTCGAAGCTAGTTGACAGGAAGGCGAAGGTCTTGGAGGCGATGAACTTGATTGAGAGGAAACTGAAGGAAAGGCTGATGTACCGCCGTGTTGAAGCCGCAATGAAGATGAGAGCGAGGATAATCGGAGAATGGGATGAGTTCCTGCAAATGTCGAAGTGGGAACCAGCGTTGGAGTTGCCGCCACCCTTCTGACTTCTTCCCAAATGGGGAGATTGTTAGACCTCTGATTGTGAAGAGTTAGAAGCTTATGTTTATTTGCTTTAGTAGTTTAATTTCCTTGTTTTGAACAATTATCTCATTTGTAAGCCCTTGTTTAGAAGTTGTAAACTTTGGGGGCCTTTTATGTCACTTTTGTATTCCCTCTCATTCCTATAAATAGAATGAGAGGTTTAGGGTTTATGGTTAATGCTCATTATCAACAATTGTGGTTTGTGTTTATTGAAATATTATCTTTTACACCTTCATTGAAGCATTCATCAAATCATTTTGAGTTCATCATTTTCTATTTGATTTCATTCCATCTTTTCTCTCTTTCTTTATTGGGACAAACACTCTCACACTTTGTTCGATCACCACTCTCACACTCTCACACTTTGTTCGATTCACCACTCTCACACTCTATGATTCCGTTCTAATCTGTTGTACTTTGATTTCTTCTCATTAGTGATGGAATCTGAACATCCAAGTGGTTCAAATGGGGATTTAGCTTGGAAGTATTGTACACAGATAGATAAGAGATCGAAAGTAAAATGCAATTTCTGTGGCAAAGTTACATCTGGAGGAATTCATAGGGCAAAGCAACATATTGTGGGTGGGTTTCGGAATAGTAAAAAATGTCCAAAATGTCCAGCTCATGTTGCTGAAGAAATTAAAAGTTATATGATAAAGAAAGCTGAAGAGAAAGAATGAAATGAAATTTTACCCAATTTTGAAGATGTAGACAGATTTGGTAATGGGGAAGAATCGGAAGATGAGCTTGAACTTGAAGGTGGTGGAAGTGGAAGTCGCCCCCCGGCTCCTCGTCAAGGGAGTACCAGTCAGCCTTTAAAGAAGCAAAAGAGGGTGAAACGTACCATCGATCAGTTCTTTACCCCGCCACCGGAAGATGTTGTGAAAAATAGAAGATCCGGAAAGATGAAGCAAACAAGTATCAATGAAGTTGTCAAAAAAGAGCTTCGTCACGGAATTAGCAAATTGGTTCTATGATGCTGGTTTGGCTTTCAATGCAGCCAACTATAGTACCTTTAAGACAGCTATGGAATTGGTTGCACGGTGTGGGAGTGGTTTCAATCCTCCAAGTTACCATGAGATTCGAGTTCCTTATTTAAGTAAGGAGGTGAAGGCAACTGAGGAGATGGTGGCGGAAATACATCAGCCACAATGGGCCAAATATGGTTGCACGATCATGTCAGACGAATGGAGAGACTCAGTTGCACAAAAAGACATAATCAACTTTCTTGTTAATTCACCGAGGGATCTGTCTTCATCAAATCGATTGATGCTTCTGATATTGTGAAGAATGCCGAGTAGTTGTTTTATGATGCTCGATGAGATGGTTGAAGAGGTCGGAGAGGAAAATGTCGTTCAAGTTGTGACCGACAACGCTTCTGCATACGTGGCAGCAGGTAAGGACTAAAAAATGTGATTTTTTTGTTTTTTAATTTAATAGTTGCCTCTAAGACAACTATGAATATGAACGTGCTACGTGTATCTGTATAGGACGTCTGTTGATGGCAAAACGTCCACATTTGTATTGGACTCCTTGCGCGGCGCATTGTATTGACTTGATGCTCGAAGATATTGGAAATATACCAAAGGTTCGTACTACATTGCAGAGGGCCATGGCTCTAAACGGTTATATATATAACCGTGTTGCAGTAGTGAACTTGATGAGGAAATTCACCGGAAAAAGAGAGCTGGTGAGACCCGCAGTCACTCGGTTTGCTACAGCCTACATCACTCTTCGGTCGATTCAAGTTCAAAAAGAAAACTTGAGGAAAATTGTTTACATCTGACGAATGGAGGTTGAGCAAATATTCAAATGAAAACAGTGCCAAACGAGTTGCCTCTTTCGTTTTGATGCCTACCTTTTGGAGTTCCATTGTATGGATCCTAAAGATGACCGGTCCGCTTGTGAAGGTTTTTAGATTGGTTGATGGTGAGAAAAAGCCGGCCATGGGCTATATATACGAAGCCATGGATAGGGCAAAAGAAGCAATTGCTAAATCTTTTAATAACATAGAGGACAAGTACAAAGATGTCTATGCTATTATTGATAAGAGGTGGGAGTGTCAACTTCATCAACCGTTACATGCGGCTGGGAATTATTTGAATCCTCAACTGTTCTACTCAAATCCAGAAATTCAAGAAGACGCCGAGGTGACGTCGGGCCTGTTTAAATGTGTTGAGAGACTAGTCCGAGACAAACAAGAACGAAGTAAAATTATAGACCAGTTGTCGCTTTATAGGAATGTTGAAGGGATTTTTGGTATGGATTTATGCATTCAACATAGAGATACGAAATCACCAGGTTACTTCCATTCCTTGTGCTTATAAAATTATAGATAAGAATTATTAATTTTAACGTATACTAACTTTTAAGGAAATATTAAATTATTACAACGCAGATGATTGGTGGGGTTCTTTTGGTAATGGTGCTCTACAATTGAAAAAGTTTGGTATTAGAGTCTTTAGCCTTACTTGTAGTGCCACTGGTTGCGAGCGCAATTGGAGTATTTTTGGCCACGGAAGTCGCTTAAAATCTAAATTTTGGGATTATGAGTAAGAAGCATCATAGAAATACTTTAACTTTTGAATTTTGACTCTACAGCTTCATAGCAAAAGGAGAAATCGACTTGAGCAGGATAGACTCAATTATTTAATCTATGTGAAGTATAACCGAGCTTTGAAAGAACGTTATGATCATCGTGATGTTATTGATCCAATTTCTTTGAATAACATCGATGATAGCAATGAGTGGTTGGTTGGAAGGATGTATGAAGATGAACAAGAAGATGAGGACTATGATAATGACTTGACGTGGAAAGATGTGGGTATAGCTTCCGGAGCATATGAGCGTGAGCATAATACTAGAAGGAAAAATGTGACAGCTAGCTCAAGTGGAAAGAAAAAAGGAAAAGTAGCCGCACGGTCCACACCACGTCTTATAGATGAAGATGAAGAGGATAAAGTTGTCATCATAGAAAAGAGTGACACCGAAGAAGAAGATATCGGGGATGATGAAACGGAGGAGGAGGGGGAGGATGACTTTGCATTTGCTGATGATGATAGTGATGATGACTGATGAGTGATGAGTTTGATGTTTTTTTTATGTTTGATGCTTATTTTGATACTTAAAACTATCTTTGATGCTTATTTTGATATTTGAAACTATGTTTGATGTTTATTTCGATATTAAAACTATCTTTGATGCTTATTTTGATGTTTATTTTGACATTATGCGCTTCACCTTCGTGAAGCCCGCGCTTCGCTTTGCGCTTCGCGCTTTAAGCCCCAGGACCCTTTGGCGCTTTTGTGCGCTTTTCGCTTTTAACAACTCTGGTTGAAAGTAATCACTAACCTCACTTACTAAAGGAAAAAAAACGAAGACCAAATAGAGGTGTAAAAAATGCATCCCTGCGTTCGGCAGCCAAAAAACTGGATAATGAAAAAAATCACATAGTATACATCTCAACGTCAAAGAAAATGAAAATAAGAAACATCTAAGTAGAAAATAAAGTTAGAAGTAGCAGTTACCTATATTATAAACAGACTACCAAACTACGAAGTTTACGATGACTCGCGGCCACGTCCATGAAAGAAAAGTCAAAAAACGTTGACAGTGATTAGTATTCATATTATATATCAAAGAAAATGAAATAAAAGACTCGATATCAGTAAAAGTTTTTAAGGGATGAAATAACAACTTACGTGCATTACATAAGCAATACCCGCACACTAAGGTATAAAAAGATCATCGATTTCGAAAAATTTGTGCCATATAATTCAAATAATACCAAGATAAGCAATTAAGCACAATAAGGACAAACAAACAAAAGTTTACTTAACCCCCATCCCACACTTAAAAATTGCAGTGTCCCCAATGCAACAACAATTAAAGCACATGTGGAAAGGTATAAAAATGATAAACAATTAAACCATGGGTTAAGAAATCAAAACAAGTTAAGTCTACTTAACCCCCTCCCCACACTTAAAATTTGCATTGTCCTCAATGCAACAACAGTTAAAAAGCAAGTAGAGAGGTGAAAGGGAAACAGAAACTCCCCGGGTTAAAAGACTTGAAGCTGACGATCAGCTCATGAAGTATAAGAGACTCCGAGAGTTTACCACACCAAAACCTACAAACAAAACACACTAAAAAAAATGTAAAACAAAACTAAGATAGATAGGACGATACACCCAATCAAGTCAAGTCAAATCGCGTTACAAAACAATGTTGACAGAAACTTTATTTTAAAAACTTTATTGAACACCCTAACCAACACGTAAAGTTCAAATCCTCATCACCATTAGTCAGATATCTCTTTTAAAAGAAAATCTCAACTCTCTTTTTTGAACCAATGGGCTTAGACTATTGAGTTTGCACCGAAACAAGCACTTGGAAAACATATTGAGAGAAAGTTTTCCCACACTTAGTGATTGAACCATAATTAATCAAGTTAGTTTAGATTGGGAACCCATAAAAATTTGATTTTGAAAATTGTTACCACATTGGGTTCCCACACTTGAAACTTGATTTATCCCTTTTTCGCACAAAAATAATTTTCTTTTAAAACTTAAGGGATATTTTTTTCAAAATCTCAAGCAAGTTATGTAAGAACATTAAAGTTAATAAAAACCTATTGCTTGAGAAAGTTAGGAAAAAGTATGGTTTATCACTAGTGTTTGAAAAAGTCAAAGTCTCCCCACACTTAGAGTTGAAAAGATTTGAAGTTAATAACAATTAACATAAACTTTTGGTGAAAGAAAAAGACTTTTGGGGTTAGTTAGGACTTGAGAAAACAAAATAAAAAAAAACAAATTTTTTTTTTCGGACAGAAGGGCTTCGCGTTCGTGAGAAATAAGCCTTGCGGCGCGAAGATTTTTTTTTTTACGGGTACCTGGTTTCGCAAACGCGAAACTATAAATTTCGGGATAGCGAAACATTTATGTCCACTTTTTGAAAAAAATTTCACTAAAATGATTTGGGTATCAATCCTAGACATTACTAGACACACTAAAAACATGAAAAAACTTAAAAACTCACAAGTTGCCTCCCGAGAAGAGCTTGTTTTTGTCACGAGTCTCGAGCCTGACTCCGGGTTTAAGCATCCGTGTTTGAAACAAAACACCCTTCACTTGCAATTAAGCAAGGGTGAAAGTAGTGGTACATACTTGGGTTTACTGACTTTCCATTGTGTGATCCACCAGGTAGAGTAGCATACCACTCATTACTTCGGTTCTTACCTTGTTGATTTGCAGACTGAAAGTCGGATTCGCGTGGGTTTGGCCTCTTTGGAACAAGATCCTTTAACTACTCCATTAAGGGCGTTGGTCTATCCAATTGTTTTTGACAACTGGCTTCCCAAAAAGGATCTTGGGCTATCACTCCTTCAAACCTTGTTGTGTGTGGATCATCCTGACAAAACAAAGGTTTATTGTTAGAACCATCACAATCAGATATTGGAAGATTTACCTTTGGCTGAATATGGAATTGATTTTCTTTTGGAGCTTCTTCCTAATATCCCTATTGCAAGACACGCTCAAAATCTTCCCAAAAGTCATCATCTGATTGTTCATCCATTGTGTCATCCTGTAAAATTAAAGCACTGTTAGAATCATCGGATTTAACACATGGATGACTTACCTTTTGTTGTAGAGATGATTGATTCGCCACGGGTTTTTCAAATAGCACTTTTTGCATTAACCCCTTTTGGCGATTCCTAAGTATCCACATCGGTACATCATCATCGGGATGCTTTTCTTCTATTCTTCCCCAAAAACTCCCGGATAGGTTTAGTGTAATAGGCTCA
This sequence comes from Centaurea solstitialis, assembly GCA_030169165.1. Classification (NCBI taxonomy): domain Eukaryota; kingdom Viridiplantae; phylum Streptophyta; class Magnoliopsida; order Asterales; family Asteraceae; genus Centaurea; species Centaurea solstitialis. Next base: position 60,873,118 of record CM058041.1, read on the forward strand.
TCCTCATCCTCCATATCTGCAACACAAACAAAAGAAATACCCGGAGTAGCACAAAAAGATAACAAAAACTAAAAAATTAACCTAGAATAACTTAATTGAGAATAAATTTCCAATCAAGGATCGATTAACTAACTAAACTTCAGTATCCAACTAAGCAATCGTTCCCCGGCAACGGCGCCAAAAACTTGATGGTGTAAAATGTATATGTTAAAACAAAACCAAGTTTAACCACAAAATAACCTAACCAATCACCATTCGCAGGCAAGCGTACCTGATCGATAGCAATATTGTTTAGGAAAGTCCGGGTATTGTTCTTACCACAGGGAACAGTTAAGCTAGGAGTCTACCAAAGTTTTAATCGGTTAATCTAGAAAAGCGATTTTGCTTTTGAAAGGGATTTTTATAAAGAAAAGATTAAAACAATTAAATAAAGCTAACCAAGAAGTAGGAAAGCTGATAAACAAATACATCAGAGATAACGGTAATCATTATGGTCTACTTTTCATAAGACATAGAATTATGATTGTTGTCAGAATTTAAGCATATAGCACCCAAACATGAATATCTAAGATTATAAACCAGGTTGATTTCACGGCCCAATTGCAAGGACTGGTTGTCAAGCAGTCTAGCAAAAGTTACCCTAATCAATGCTAGGTCGTGGGATCTTACTAAATAATCTACTTTTGGTTCAAGCACACTACTTACCACTTTACTCCGCGTCACCGGAATAAGAGATAAAGGAGGTTGATTAACCCGAAGGAGTCTACCTATCTAACAATAGATACACCCAACCAACAAGTTCAGAAAGCCACAGTCAAAACACTAACTTCGAATCAAAGACAAACATTCAACAAACCACAAGTCTATTAATTAATTAAAAATCCGAAGTAATGAAACCATAATGAAAACACAAAAGGGTACTAGTACATAGACTTACTAATAAGAAATGCAAAAAGAAACCAACTAAAGACCGGTAGATTTGTTGTATCATCCCCTCGAGTCATCTCCTCCGTAGTTGTTACATCAAGCCTCTGGCTTCTTGGGTTGGAAACCCTAAGTGGCTCCCAAAATCTAACCTATCTAATTATTTTTGAGAGTATTTTCTAATTTCTGAATGAATAAAACTGAATACCCAGGGCCTCTATTTATATAAAATTCAGCAGGTGCATCTGGCGATCGCGAAACGGCTATTTGGCGGCGCGAAACGGCACGGGATTGTCTTTAGCGGCGCGAAACGGCAGCTGAATCTTCCAGAATCTTCCATTTTGCCATCTTTTCCATAATTGCTGAAGATCCTTGCTTTGAGAAGAAGTCTTCCGTTTGATGGAGGATCTTGGAATCTTCTAGAATTAATATAACTACTTTAAATGATCAGATCTTTTGTTTGGGAAAAAGCAACTGATTTGAATAATTCTAGAATATTCCAGATTTGATGAGATCCTTTCTTTGGGAGGAAGCAATTAATTTGGAAGGAAAGAAAGATCATAAATGGATTTTTAATTGCTATTTTCCATTTCTTCACAAAGTATCCACTTTTGACGCTTTTTACCCTCTTTTTGTACATTTCTGCAAAAGTGCCTCAATAAACCTGCAAAACTAGAATTCAAGCCTTTTTAAGTCAAACTGAATACAAATAACTTTCAAAACAAATACAAAAGTGGGGAACTAGCACGAGTAAACTTTGAGAATGTTGAAAGTAATCATTGACCTCACTTACTAAAGGACAAAAATGAAGAACAAATAGAGGTGTAAAAAATGCATCACTGCATTTTGCAACCAACGAACTAGATAATGAAAAAAATCACATATTATAAATCTCAACTTCAAAGAAAATGAAAATAAGATACATTTAACTAGAAAACAAAGTTAAAACTAACAGTTACCTATATTATAAACGGACTACCACACTACAAAGTTTACGATGACTTGCGGCTACGTCAATGAAAGAAAAGTCAAAAACGTTGACAGTGATTAGTATTCATATTATATATATCAAAGAAAATGAAATAAAAAGATTCAATATCAGTAAAAGTTTTTAAGGGATGAAATAAGAACTTACTTCCATTCCATAAGCACTAGTTGCACGACGAATAGGAAGAAACGGTAACTCACCATCGCATCCACCTTTTATTGATTTGAATATCAGTTACATACACTGTTTACACATATACTTCCTCTCTTTAAAATATCTCACAAAGTTCTGTCAAAATGTTCTAGAGTAGCACAAATACAACTAAAACCAAGATACTTAAACTATCAATATTTCATGGCAAAGTAACAACACTTTTTGTTGAACCTCTTTGTTGTGAAGAGTCAGAAAATCTATCTTTACTGCTTTCTTAGTTAACTTTCTTTTAGTTTGTGTGAACAATTTACTTTTCGTATGCCCTTGTTTAGAGGTTTGGAACCTCGGGGCCGTTTGTGACAATCTTGCATTTTACCTCTTACCTATATAAGGAAAGAGATGGTTTAGGGTTTATTGATGAATACAATTATCTTTGGTTTATACCTTTTATTGCAATACTTAGAAAACCACCATTGATGCTATTTTGAAGCTTGTGTTCATCATCTTCTTTATTGATTTCTATCCATCTTCTCCTCATTTCTTGTTTATTTGGGACAACAATTGGTATCAGAGATGATCCTTGTTGATTCCTTGGCTAGTTTTCTTGATCAAAAAGGGTTTTTCAAGTTTTTATTTTTCTAAACTTTTTAGGTTTTTAATCCAAAAAGAGGTTTTAAAAGGGTGTGTATATGTGTTAAGTGATTCCTCATTGTTTTCTAGCTGATTTCCTACAAATTGGGGGTCTTAACACTTATTTTTTAAGTGTTTTTGAGGGATTTTGAGTGATTTTTCGGAGTTTCTGTACAGGTTTTCCGAATCTTAACACTTATTTTTTAAGTGTTTTTGAGGGATTTTGAGTGATTTTTCGGAGTTTCTGTACAGGTTTTCCGAATCGGAAAACAAGGACTGAAATATCAGTTCAAAATTTCCGAATCCGAAATTGTACTTTCCCCGAATCGGAATTCACCCCTTTTCCGAATCGGAAAACATTGTTTTCCGAATTGGAAAACGGTCTTCTGATTTGGGGTTTTGCTCCTTGAAATCTCATTTTCCGAATCCAAATTTGCCTTTTCCGAACTCAGCATTTCCCGAATCGGAAAATACCCTTTTCCGAATCGGAAAACCTGCTTTTCCGAACCCAGTATTTTTTAGCCAAATTCCGATTCGGAAAACGTCAGTTTCTAGATCGGATTTCACCTCTTCGAGCCAGAACTCTTGAAAAATAGTTTCTCGAATTCGACACTTAGCCTTTTTTCAAAAAATTTCAAATCTCGAAGCTATTTGTGTCCCGAGGCGCTCAAAATATCTTTTTTTCTCAAAAACCTTTCTTTAAGCCAAGTGAGTCATACGAGGAGATCCTGTTAGAGAGTGAGAGATGTCGAAGGAAATCATCGGAATTGGATCCGAATCTCGCCTTCCCGTCTTGGTGATGGGCAAGTATCAACAGTGGAAACGCAGAATGATACACTTCCTCGATCTGTTGGATGAGAATCTAATGAAATCCATCCGCGAAGGCCCTATCAGACCAACGGTCACTGTTGCCGCAGTCCCTAGAACCGATAACTGCCCCGAACTACCAGCTTACGTCGTAGAGAAGCCTATCGACATGTACAACCCGGAACAAAGAGCTCGTCACCTGATCGACAAGCGAGCACTCACTCTTTTGATTGTGGCGCTCCCAAACGACATGTACGCACGAGTCGACAGTTTAACCAACGCACGAGACGTCTGGCTGGAGATCGAGCAACAAATGCAGGGTGGTGACAATGCTCTAGAAAGTCAAAAAGAGAGCACGCTGAATGCCTACGAAGGTTTCAAGGCCAGGGAAAACGAATCCCTCACAGATTTTTATCAAAGACTGAATGCCTTCGTCAATGATCTGAGAAGGCTCGGGGTTGAGAAAACGAAGTACGAAGTCAATGTGAAGTTTCTGAAGAATCTCACACCTGAATGGTAAAACCTGGCCATCAACATTCAACTAAGTAGAAACCTGGGAATTATGGGTCTTCACAACCTCTTCAGCATGATGGTCCAACATGAGGAATTTATCACCGGGGGAAGAGCCAAGAAAGCAGTTGATCCTCTGGCACTAGCGGCAGTGCCCTTTGGAGGACCAAACTCTGTCCCTATTCAACCCTCACAGTTCAACAATATCCCTCCCCAATATCATCAAGAGGATTTCTACCAAGAGTTCAACCCGAACCTTGGATCGAGCGTACAACATCCCGATGATCCTTTGATCATTACCATCTCTGATGAAGAACTCTTCAATGTGAATGAGTCACTTGCTCTCATCTCCCACAACATACAAAAGTTGAATGCAAACCGTGGATTTAACAGATCACGGGGATCTGGATTTCCAAGTGGTGGCAGAATGGGGCAAGGCAGGGGAGGACATTACCAGCTGGATAGAGCTCAGTACGGGAATCAAGGCAGAGGAAACTATCATCAAGGGGAAAGGTTTTAGGGATACGATCAGGGAAGTTTCGTAACTATCAAGGGAGGTACCGAGAAGATCAAGGATAGTACAGGGAAGACCAAGGCAGGTTTAGAGAAAACCAAGAAAGGTTCAGAGATCAACCCAGAAGAGACAACACTTATCTAGACTATCAAGGAGGTCCAGGGCATCAAGGAGATTGGAGAGGTCAGGTCTCCGACATCAACTACCGAAGAAGCTTGAGGCAATACACTCCTGAGTCTGGGTACATCGATCGTCATGGGTATGAAGGAGGATACGGAGGAAGGTATGAGAGTGGAAGACTTGATCAAGGACCAGGCTATGGGTTTGAGCAGGATAGGAATGACAGCAGGGCAGACGAGAGAATGGATCGCGGGAAAGGAAGCTTCAACGGAGGAGATTCCCGGGGAAACAGTTCCAGGCAAGCTCAGAGGGAAGATCAACAGGTTCAAGCTGACCAAGGAGGTCAAAGGTCAAATCAAACCCAGATTCCCATAACCCAAAACTCCGCTCCTCAACAAGCTGCAAGTCCCACTACCACTTGCTACAAGTGTGGTAAGTTGGGACACTACGCTAGAGATTGCTCTGTTAAGTACAAGGATGCCGCCTATTTTGAGAAGAAGGCCGCATTGATGAGGAAGAAGGAAAGAGGGGTTGCTTTGTTGGTTGATGAAGAGAACTGGGTATGTGAAGAGGAGAGCTCGGACGAGGATGACCATTTGGTGAAGGGTCTATGCTTGATGGCTGACTTCGAGGGATCAGAAGCTGTTGGTCCTAGCACTTATCAAGACATTGATCCGTCTGAGGTATCCACTATTCCCGATATAACTAATACCGTGGCAGTGTTGGAATCTAAAATTTGTGAATTAGAGAGATGTCTCCAATCGGAGAGGACTCTCGTCACGAAATTTAGAATCGACAGTGCTATTTATAAAAGCTCTCTCGAGGATTTGACTATAGTTTATAATCGTGAAACACTTGAGTCTGGCATTAGAGAGTCCAATTTATTAAACAAACTTGTTTGTCTTCAAAAAGCCCATGAGGAACTTAACAGTGATCATGGGGAGCTCAACATTAAATTCCAGTTACTTTCGGAAGAAAGAACTCGGTTGTTTTCTAAAATCCAAGAGCTTGAGGACAACAATTTCAAAAGAGGACAATCTGAATAGACTTTAAGTATCCTCACTCAACATGCCAAAAAGAATCCTTTTTATAAAGCCAAACCCGGCCTAGGTCTATCTGAAAACCATGTTTTAGACAAAGCACCTTCTCATCTATACAATTTTGAGGATATGGCCGCCTCCAAGCCCAAACCTGCCCTAGTAGGAGGACATGTGACCGAGGAATTCGTTAGACAGACTGTCACATACACCGAAGTAATAAACGGTGAGACCATCACTAGAACCACCAGTCCGTCGAACAGTACCTCTGGTAGTTCACCCACTAGCCCCCCTCCTAATAGACCAATCTTTGTTCCGGCTAGTGATCCGACCAACTCCGAACCTACATGGGAAGGCATTAAGGCCAGAACCCCTAGAGTAGCAATGCCCCCCATCAACTACACTGACCTGAACTCAAGCTATGATACTAGGGAAATAGAGTTTTCAGAGGAGACCTTAGTTATCCCACCCGAGGATGCTTCCGCAACTAAGAGTCCCGACCTAGTCAAGCTAGAAAAGGAGGTGTTTGAACTTAGATTGAAAGCTATGGACTTAGACGCCTGTCAACATCAGCTTCTGAATCTGAGAGTAATTGTCTCGAAAAAGGACACCCTGGTTCGCACCCTGGAAAAAGACTTGCTCGAAATGCCGAGAGAATTAGGCTTTCTTCAGAGTGTGAGACCGCAACCTCCACCTTTACTGATTTCCAAATCAAGGTTGCGGATCTTCAAACGCGATACGTTCTCCTAGATATCCATTTTGAAATATTAAAAGAACTTGATCATGATGAAAGGATAACGTATCGCCAATCTTTAACAAACCAGCGGGTGTCTAATTCCCTTTTAAAAAAGAAAGTCATGGGTCTTGAAAACCTTTACTCTATAGTCTCGGATGATGATGATGAACCACCCAATTCACACCACAGGATAGCTGAACCCAAGACTGTCCATGATCCAAATATTGAATATGATCTGAAGGGGTTTTTAGATGAAGGTGATGATCCTTCAGGCTTTATTCCAAAGAAGCCAAAATCTGGTGTTGTCAAACCTGAGAAGACTATTGAGTCACGAGCTCCTATTTCTGAGAAAAACAACCCTAAGGGTGAAAAATGTGTTGGTACTGACAAGGGAAAATCAGTTAAGCCTCACGCACCCAAAGGACTCCAGAAAAAGCATTCAAAGTCTAACGATGCTCGTAACTCAGTCAAGCCCAATAAAAGTCTTGACTTTCATTCAAGTACCTTTGAAGTGGGTGAGACTTCTCAGTTACAACCCAATCAACCTTTCAATTCCACAAAACCTAAATTTTCTAAAATATCATCTGGAAAAGGTGGCAACTCCATTCCCACAAATCCATCCTCTAACTCACACCGTGCTTTTCATGCAGATGCGAGGAGGAAAGATGGTGGACAGAATGTGAAGCCACCGAGAAAGGATCATCATGGAAGGAACAACTCTTTTTCTGCTTTCCCTAAGAAGCATAGTCCTAGCCGTGCGGGTTTAGGCTATGCTCCACCTAGTGTAGGAATGAATTCGAACATGTCTGTTAATTGTAATCGCAACTTAAACGATGCCTTTAATACTTTTCGCAATGACATGTGCTTTATGTTTGATAATTTCCTGCGTTATGGTGTGTCTAACTCTTTCAATGCTCCTCAATCTAATGTCAAATCCCGAAAGAGAAGGGGAAGAAAAAGAGGGAAAGCTAAGTCCTCTTCGTCAGTGAAGTCCCCTCCGCCTAAGGAGAAATCCGAAAAGGAGACTACACCGACTGATATATCTGTCTCTAACCCAAAGAAACCCATTTGGCAATGGGTCCCTAAACAAGCTTAATCTGTCTTGCAGGTCAGTCATGTGTGGTACTTCGATTCCGGCGCATATAAACACATGACTGGTCAGAGATCCTTCCTTTTCGACTATGTTGAAAGGTTTGAGGGATATGTTAAAACTGCTGACAAGACACCTAAGCCAATGGTGGGTTATGGGAAAATTACGGATGGGAGATACATCATCAAAGATGTACGGTATGTTGAGGGGTTAGGATACAACATGTTCAGCTCCAGTCAGTTCTGCGACAACGGATACTGGGTGAAGCAATTTCAATACGGAAGCGATGTGAATGATGAAGACAACAACGTCGTCCTTAGTGCATGAAGGAACGGCAATCTTTATTCCACCGTCTTCCGTTCAATCCCTCAGACACACCCTCAGTTTGAAACACTTTCTAATCCAAGGAATGCAATCTGTTTGCTCGCTAAGGCATCAAAGGAGGACAGTTGGTTGTGGCATCGAAGACTTTGCCATCAGAATTTCAAAGACATGAACAAGCTGGTTTCGAAAAACCTAGTCAAGGGACTACCGGAGACTCGCCTTTCCAAGGATACATTGTGTCCTACTTGCGAACAAGGAAAGATGACGAGAAGCTCTCATCCACCGAGGATGGACACGAATAGCAAGAGTCCCCTTGACATGATTCACATGGATCTGTGTGGACCTACGAGAACCGAGAGCCTAGCCAGAAAGAAGTACATGTTAGTTCTCGTTGATGAGTTCTCTAGGTTCACCTGGCTTGAGTTTCTACGAGCCAAGTCTGACGCTGCCGATCGAATCATTGCCTTCATCAAGCGGATTCAAGTTCTCTTGGGTCGCCGAGTGAAGAAGTTGAGAAGTGACAACGGAACCGAGTTTCGCAATGCAAAGCTGCAATCCTTTCTTGAAGACGTGGGAATCTCTCACAACTTCTCAGCCGTGCGCACTCCTCAACAAAATGGGGTAGTGGAAAGGAAGAACCGGACGTTAGTCGAAGCGGCGAGATCCATGATGGCTCATTCTGGAGTTCCTCAATCATTTTGGGCTGAAGCCGTCTCAACAGCATGCTACACGCAGAATTGGACCTTGATCGTTAAGCGGACCGGTAAAACCGCCTACGAGATGGTCGAACAGCGTAAGCCAAACATCGATTACTTTAGAGTGTTTGGATGTAAATGCTATGTTTTAAATGACCGGGATAATTTGGGAAAGTTTGAACCCAAGTCTGTTGAGTCTATCTTCATCGGATACTCACATAACTCAAAGGCTTATAGGGTTTTCAACAAACGGACCCGAACCATCCTGGAAAGCTCAAATGTTGATTTTTCCGAAACCGAAACTTATTCTGTTGCAAGTCCAAGTAATGTAGATGCCTCATTTCCTGAACTGTTCACCGCACCACCGAGCACAGATTCTTCCACTAACTGTTCTGCTTTAGACTTTCTAGACCTCGCAGATTATGATCTACCCACACTCACGGGTCCGATTGTAGTTCCTGCTCAAGCTGGTTCAACCTCCACTTCCGTGACATCCGATGCTTTCATCACTGAGCCTTCTTCAAGCACTTCGACAAACTCAGTGACACCAGAGTCGGTTGTCTCTCCCCCTGAAACTTCATCCGCTGCCTCACCGGAACCCGTCCGAGAACAAACCCCACACCCTGTTCTTGCACCTATCCCGGAAGATGCTCCGCTACCTTCACCTAGTTCAGCTCAAAGAACATATGCTCAGGTAGTGCGTGAGCCCCGGTTAGAGGCAGCACCGCAGACTAATCTGGAAGCAGGATCATCGAGTAGAAACCAGCGAGAGGTCTTGGCCGTGCAAGATGAGAACGACGCCACCAACAACCAACAAGCTTATGTCACTCTGCCACACACTCGAAAGTGGACACGAGATCATCCCCCTCCCAGATCATCGGGAGTCCCTCACAACCTGTCAAGACAAGATCTTCCAAGAACGTAGAAAACCTAATTCTATTCGGAGGGTTCCTTAGTGAATTTGAACCTTCGGATGTTTCCCAAGCTCTCACCGATCCTGATTGGGTTTTAGCGATGCAAGAAGAGCTTGCGGAATTCGAGAGAAACAAAGTATGGCATTTGGTAACCAGACCTTGGGGAAAGTCCATAAGCGGACTGAATGGATATTCCGGAATAAGAAAGACGAGAACGACCTCATCATCCGGAACAAATCCCGATTGGTTGCCAAAGGCTATTGTCAGCAAGAGGGCATTGATTACGACGAGACGTTTGCGCCCGTGGCTCGGATCGAAGCTATCCGGATCTTCCTTGCGTATGCCGCACACAAGAATATGACGGTATATCAAATGGACGTCAAGTGTGCCTTCTTGAACGGATTTCTTCAAGAAGAGGTGTACGTCGAACAACCGGAAGGATTCGTTGATCCCAGATATCCAAACCACGTGTACGTGCTGGACAAGGCGCTTTACGGTCTCAAGCAAGCTCCTAGGGCATGGTACGAAACTCTCACTGATTACTAGCTAGGAGTTGGCTACAAGAAAGGTACAATCGATCCCACTTTGTTTCTCAAGAAATCGGGTAGTGACTTAATTATCGTTCAGATATACGTGGATGACATTATCTTTGCATCTACGAAGCCTGAGATGTGCCAAAAGTTTGAAAACACCATGAAATCTCAATTTAAAATGAGCATGATGGGCGAGTTGACGTTCTTTTTAGGACTTCAAGTTCGACAACGCCCTGATGGCAATTTTATAAATCAAGCTAAATATGTTCAAGATCTTTTAAAACGCTTTGATTTCGGTGGCTCAAACTCTGCGGCAACACCAATGCCCAGAAATTTTCAACTAAACGCTGATTCTTCTGGTAAACCGGTTGACCAGAAGACTTATCGGGCAATTATTGGTTCTCTCTTGTATCTCACGGCTAGTAGACCAAACATCGTCTTCTCCACGGGTGTCTGTGCTCGTTTTCAGTGTGATCCACGTGATTCTCACTTATCTGCAGTCAAAAGAATCCTTAGGTATCTGAAGGGCACACCGGATTTTGGCCTTTGGTACCCAAAGGGTTCTGGTTTTGAACTAATTGCATATACAGACTCAGACCATGCAGGTTGTAAGCTCAACAGGAAAAGCACATCTGGTGCTTGTCAGTTCCTCGGAGATAAGCTGGTGAGTTGGTCATCCCGGAAGCAGAATTGCGTATCTTTGTCCACCGCGGAGGCAGAGTATGTTGCCGCCGCCTGCTGCTGCTCGCAAGTTTTGTGGATGAAAACCCAACTTGCCGACTTCGGATACACTATGCAAAGGATTCCCATCTATTGCGACTCCAAGAGTGCGATTCAGATCACGGCAAATCCGGTTCAACATTCTCGGACGAAGCATATCGACATCCGATATCATTTTATCAAGGACCACGTCGAGAAAGGTAATGTTGAACTTTACTTTGTTGAGAGTGACTATCAGCTTGCTGATTTGTTCACAAAGCCGTTTAAAGAGAAGCGTCACTTCTTTCTCCTAAGCAAATTAGGAATGCTAGACCTCCCTGCCTGAGGTCTAGGGGGAGTCGGGAGTTCATTTTATGTATGCATGTGTGTAGGGGGAGTCTTTACGAGTCTTTGAGTGTTTGCATGTATTGAGGGGGAGTGTCATATCTTTATCTGCTTGTGTTTCTAACGTTCTCGGATCCACACTACAATGGATACCTTCCTAGACTTTACTTTGTAGGTGTGGAACCTCACGACGACTTCTGGTTACTTCATATCAGAACTCGCACAAAACCCCGCTGAGACGTACGAGGTAAGTCTCCTTTCTCGGGAATCGGGGGCTGAACTTGTAAATTTTGTGAACTTGAAAGTTCAGGGGGCGGTAGAGTACATGTCTTGAACTTACAAGTTCGGGGACTAACTTTGCCACTTTCTGAATCTTTTGTTCAGGGACTCGTTTTGCACTTTTGTGAAACTTGTAGTCCAGGGTCTGTGTTGAAAATTTTCTGAAAATACAAGTCCAGGGACTTGTTTGTAAGTTTCTTGAAACTTCAAGTCCAGGGGTGGTTTTTGCCAATTGGTGAAAGTCGGGTTAAGAGAGCCAAACAGGAGAGCCAAACACAGTGTAGGTTGGTAAAAATATAAATACCATCCTTCAAGATTTACAGTTCACAAATTTCAAACTTTTCACTTTTTATCTCTGAAATCTCACCCAATAACCACTTCGTGCTCGATTCCGAAATCGCTCGTTTTTGCTCCGATCGTCAAACCGATTACGTTTCCGGATTCCTGGTAAGTTAACGATCAACCCTTATGTAGTTATAACGTTTAAACCATTAGTTTTAGGGTCTGGATCGAAGCCTAAACTTTTCAAAACTTACCCGAAACCCAAACTTCTTGGAATGGGATTTCGGGCGTTAAATTGATCCATTGTTGCTTCTAAACTTGTTTTTAACTGATCTAGGATGCATGTTACTAGTTTAGAGCGTTAAATCGACGTATTGTGGACGGTTTTTGGACTTGGAAACCGAACAGACTCAGTTTTCCGAATCAGAAAACATGAACATTCATGTTTTCCGAATCGGAAAACATGAGTGTTCATGTTTTCCGCACCCATAGCCGATGAGTATTCATGTATGTTTTCCGATTCGGAAAACCAGATAAATCCGATTCGGATTATCAGGTTTTCCGAATCCAACTTGAGCCTCGTTTTTTCAAGTGTATCTTTTCCGATTCGGAAAACATGGAATTACCCTTATGGGTTTCCGAGGTTTTCCGAATCGCGTGTGAGGACAAGTTTGTTCGTTTATTTATCTAAGTGTTTTGTTTTCCGAATCGGAAAACAAAGTTTTCCGAATCGGAAAACCCTTCATATTGGTGAGCCTTTATTTTTCTAAGTGTTGAAGTTTTCCGAATCGGAAAACTTGTCTTTTAAGCATGCCTCGTTTATTCTATGTGCTGAGTGTTTCCCGAATCGGAAAACCACGTTTTCCGAATCGGAAAACCTCCCCTCGTGTGTTTGCTCGTTTTCGACTCGAAAAATACGAAAAACTCATTTTTGGGTTTTCGAGGTTTTCCGACTCGCGCCTAGTCGAGGGTATAGTCTTTTTCTCGTAACATCTTTCAAAGCACTTACTAACACTGTTTCATGATCTTGACTTCACAGAAATGGCTCGTCAACCGAATGCTCCTCCCTCCCCGATCAACAACGCTGCTGACCGAGCGCTCATCTCACCGGACGACCTCCGTCAGATCCACCAGAACAACGAATACGTCGACCTGACTAACTTCGTTGTTCAAGACGAGGTGGTACTAGAGATCCTGAAGGCGCATCCTCTTGCATACGCGATGCAGACCGTTGTTGACATACCACTGCTGTACCTTCATCAGTTCTGGAATACGTCTCACGTAGAGACCAGAGACGGTGTACAGACCATCGTGGGCCGTGTAGACCACACCGAGCTGACCATCACCCAGGAGGATCTTAGGCGAATCCTTCATCTGCTGGCCGCCACTCCCGAGGCCCCGTTCGAGACATTAGTTCCCGGCCCCGAACTCTTCAGCGAGATACTCGCGCTCAGGGTCCATATTACACTGAATCAGAGACTGAACGGGATCTCTCAAGTGACTCAAGGGATGTTGCCTCCCATCTGGTACTCCGTCTTCAACATCCTGAACCGCACACTGTCCTTGAAGACTCATGGCGTGGACAAGGCTACAACCCATATGTGGCATGTGATTCACTCGGTAGCCTACGGAAGACGAATTGATGTTGCTCGACAAATCTGGTTAGACATCGTCAATGACGTCCGGGCAGGCCCAGCAAGGAACCGCCACACTTCCATCCCTTGGAAGCGGTTTTTCAGCATGATTATTCGTGATCACATGGATCACAATCAGACTGTCAGGCGCAGATCCGGCCACCCACGATTCCAGAGTCAACAGATCGGAAGGATGAACAGGAGGACTCTGCGACCCGGCCAGGTAGAAATGCCTATCCCTGAAAATGTGTTAAGTATGGCAGACCGTAGGGCTGAGAGCGTTAGACTTTACCGAGCGTCTATAGGTTTAGAAGACGCGTCCACGGACTCCTCAGAACCGAGGAGCCCTCCCCCAGACATGCAACTTGTCCCGCGTAGAAGCCGTGCCATTGGCACGGCGGGCCAGAGCTCCAGTGGGGGAGCTTCTGGCTCGGGAGTGATGAGTGTGGTCGTAAGGGGCGAAGCGGGTAGAGTTGTTGGAACGTCCGCCACTCTACACATGACCAGAGGTGAAGCCTATCAGATGATGGTTGAGAACCGAGCCCGTCGTGCCCGGACGCGAACTTACATAGATGAGTCTGCACAACAAGATGTCATGTGAGGCTATCGGGTCAAGCAGTACACGGGAACACTCCAGCAATCTCCAGTGCACTCGTCATCCGAGGAACGCCGTACACCATCGCCGCAACAACAAACAGAAGAGGTACATGAGGACGTGGAAGCTTCCCCACAAGAACAAGCACACGTCCCCTCACCACCTCAAGCGATCGCTCCTTCCCAACAAACGGGCGAGCCCTCCGGCGATCCCTCAGGCGATGACTCTGATGGTCACGAATCCTCCAGTCACACTCAGTCTGACCATCGTGAGGAAGATGACGAGGTCACAGAATCCGAGAAGCTCGATTATGGATCTGATTCAGAGTTCCAAGAGACGGAACCGGCGAAGGGCGGAAAGGCCTAGTTGATTGATGTTGATGAAGCTACCTCCTCATTCAACGACGACAGAATGTCCGAGGATCCCGTTTTGGCAGGGGATCTAGCATCTGATGACCGGACTGTCGGTCGGGAGGAGGAAGGAGAAGCAGAAGTTGCTACCGGCTGGGGTAGATTAGACAGTGAGGAAGAGGAAGAGGAAGAGAGAGAGAGGTTAGCAAAAGAGACCGAAGAGGTAGAGGTCCAATTAGACGAGCCGTGGGCTCAGATTCAGGAAGCAGTCGGAGACGAAGAACTACATAGGTTAGAACCGGAAGTTCCCCAAACCCAGAGTCCAACCAACAGAGAGGCAACCCTCATCGAGACCAGGCACCCTACGGTGTCTGGTCAAGACGCTAGCAGCAAACTAGCGCATTTGCACACCTCAACCAGCCACTCGACCATCTCTCAACAGATAGTCATTTCAGTTTCGCACGGGGACGTAGCACAACTTCCACCGGCCACTCATTCGGAGTCTGCCGGTGTTGAGATAAGAGAGGATCTGCCCCACCTCTCGACTTCATTCAGTGCACATAGAGTCGTAGAGCCACTTCCCGGGACGTTTACGATCCATTCTATCATTAGGCCACGATCTACAGTGACACAAGCGGAGATCCCACGAGACTCCTCCGGAACGGGGAGAGTTGGTGCGTCAGGAGACGCCCTTCGAGGATCCGCCGGAAGCCCTGACACCGTCAACATTACTCCAGCGGTGACATCAGGCCGAGAGAGCACCTCAGTAGGACTCTTCTCGACAACTGGAACCCAAGTTGCACCAGGTTTAGTTCCACCGGGACCGGGTCCGACAGACTCGAGCGAAGTCTCTAAAGACGCTCATGCAACACCAAGGCTTTTAGGCCTGACGGATTCGGGTGGAATCCCTAAAACCACCCCAGTACCAACGGGACTTTTAGGTCCGACGGATTCGGACAACATCCTAAAAGTCGTCCACTCACGATTACTAGCGATGGAGGAAGCCAACAAGGCTAGGGATGCACGGGTCGAGGCATTGGAGAAAGCCTTGGCCGAGACAGAGCGGAAACGACAAGCAGATCTTGAGGCGTCAAGGAAGAGCCAGGAAGAAAGGGATCAGGAGCTTTATGAGCTCAGACGGAGGATCAAGGGCAAACACTCGGAGGAAGCCCCGTCAACAGAAGCGCCTATCCCCCGACAGTCCGAAGACGTTATCCGACTTGCTCCTCCGACCTCGGGCAACCTACCATACATACCTGGGTACGTTACTGAGGTGGAACACTCCATGATGATTACTTCCTACACCACCCAGAACGACCGCCTCTCTGCCCAGATCAGAGAGAGAGACGCCCAGATCGAGCTCCTGCAGCAGCGCATCCGGGAACTGGAGGCCATGTGACGGTCTCAGGCTCAGCCTTCTAAACGGAGGCATGATGACCGTGATGACTCGGCACCGGGTCCTCATGAGGGGGAGGTGCAAGCTTCTAAAAGGCTTCGCATCGACCTCCAATCTGCCTCTGGTTCCGGCTCGTCCTCCGCTCCAGCTTCTACCACCGCTCCGTCAAGCGCTCCATCAGAGTCGGCCGTCGATACTCCGTACGTAGATTCAGACACGGAGACTCTTGATGTGTCGGATTGGCACTACGAGTCAATCCCGTTAGATGAGGTAATTCAATTCCCTCATCTAACCGAGACAACTGACATCGATGTCGTTCCCCCGGAAGCAGCATCGACAGACCTCTCAGAGATCCAGATTCCGGAAGAAGCCCGGAGAATCCTTCGGTCGCCCCCCCAAAGCCTCCGGATTTTTCAGAAGGGGGACGACATCCTCCGAGACTCGGACTACGACAACCTCCTCTCCTCGATCGAGTTCCCCACTCCAGAAGCTTCGCGAACGATCTCCACAACAACTCCAGAATCTTTCGCTCCTACCATCATCCAGTTGAACTGGAATCATACGGTCATCTTCAGGCCGTTCCTCGAGGAGTCTTTTACCCGGATCTTCCAGCAAGAGAAACTTCATGTATGGTCTCGAAAGGTCTTCTTCGGGATCTCCCATGTCACACCCCGCTAAAGCGGAAACACGGAGTGTAACAGCGCAAAGTAGCACAACTCAAAGTATAGACAATAAACACCATAGCATATCAAAATAGTTAAGTCTACACTATTACATCACGTTAAAGTCTTAAAATTCTTACAAGGAAAATTAAACTACAACGGAAAGGAAATTTAATCTTGATATGCATGAAGGTGTAACACACGTGCATTTCGTTCTTCTTACTTTGGATCGCCTGAAAAGCATGAGAGTTAAAAAGTCAACTATCGTCATAGTTGGTGAGTTCACGGGTTTAACAACACACATTCATATAGTTCGCGTTCCAAAAATAATACCGGAGATAATAATTTCAAGCAAGAAGCTTAATAGTTGGATTTTGCGCGGGTTTCGCAATCATGCGCATGTCTCGCAAAATCTCGGCATATGGTACTTATCATGCAATACTTATACACAAGATTAACGAGCCACTACTAATCTCCTAGAAGCATAGTTTTTGACCCGCAATGCCATGCTTATCGCAACATGACACAAAAATCGTTCCACAACAAAGTAATTAAACACCAATCGTTATCGTTACCAACCCCGTTGCAAGCGGGGTACGAAAGGTGGGGTTGCCAACCCGATAGCGCTACCATTGATTACTCGGTCCACCGCAGTGAATTAGACTTAGTAGTGTGCACGAGGACTTGCGATAAGAAAAACACCCAATTAATCTAGATAAGTATGCATACCATAGCCACAAAAATTGTTCCAAAAACATATCGTTCCACAAAATTGTTCCACAAAATCGTTCCACAAATCGTTTCACAAATCGTTTTAAAAGTTTAATCAACCGGTAGTTTTATCATGCTTTTCACCCCAAAAATGTAAAAACGTAAAAAGGGGCCGTGAATAACTCACCGAGTTACTAGTTCGAGAGTCCCAAGTTAGCGAGGTTCCACCGAATTCCGACCTAGTGATATAAAGTATTTTAATAAGTTCCTTGACCCAATTATGTTCCCTAAGTTAAAGAAAAAATATACGCGCGAACGAATCTTTTAGTTTTTGTAACGGTTGTCGAAAAATACGCGCTCTTATGATTATAACCGAAACGTGATAGTTGGTATATGGTCATGCATGTGTGTTTTATATTAATTCTACCTCATCTTATTCTCCAATTAATCTTTTTAGGTCCAACAATTTATTCTTTATAAAGGTGTTTTAGAAAGATACAAGTTTACATAAAATAACACTTTTCAGCTTTTAATAATTCTTGACAGATTCGGAGGCTGTTTGGGGCATGCATTTGGGTATGATCCACAACTCCAAAAATCACGAAATTTTAATATGTTTTAGCCATATGAGTTTACTATTTACTGACCAAATTTCATAATTTTCGGAAAAGGTTAGGATCCTCAAACAGAAGGTTTATCAAAATAGTGACAGCAACTAGAGCTGTTGCGCAACCTTTTTGTACGGACTGTTTGAGGGTCCGAAACTTGGAATTTTTGCAAACGGCCAGTAGGGTTTGAAAGATAACTCAATGAACTTGATTTTAAAAAAAAGAATCATGTCATTTGAACATTTTATGAGGTAGTTATGGCCTCTCAAAGTCAGGTCCGAATCTGTCCAGAATCTGTTGGACAAAATTTTAGACTAGTTGTTGTATAACACAATATTTCTTTTGTTTAATAACTCTTATGATGATTTCTCTTTACCAAAACTTAAGTCCAGATGTGTTTGAAGGAATATCAACTTCATAAAACACATTTACACATGCATTTACACATATACCAAATTAGACATCTAGATTATAATCATAAGCCATCAACTCACTTATTGCTTGAATTTTTGATGATCCAAGCAAAGAAAAGGGTATTTGGCTATATGAAATCATCCATACCTCATGCAAGGTGATAGATGATCATAAGAAGATAGGAATCACTAGTCATCAACTCACTTATTGCTTAGCAAAGAAAGGGTATTTGACTAGTGATTTCATCTACACCAAAGTATGGTGGATTGTTTGTATATAAGAAAAGAAGTGCTTAAAATGTACAAGATTATACATAGTAGTATATGAACAAGAATTTAAAGGATGAACAAGAATTCTAAGCAATAGTTAAGAGTTTTGAAGATCATTCAAACTACCCAACTATTTGGTTGATCATAGATGTTTTCCTTGCTTAAATGCAAGATACTTCCATCTCACAACATTGGGAGATGATGATTTAAAGAAGAAGATTGATGAAGATCATCATATTTACCTTGAATGTGTTCTTGAATACTCTTGATGAGCTTCAAGAATTTAGAAGTGTATGGAGAAAGCTAGAGAGAATTCTTAGTGAGAGAGAGTTTAGTGAGAGAAAGTGAAATTGAACAAATGAAATGAGAAAGGGTGTGTGTGTATTTATACTAGGATTTGGGAGAGGGGAGATGGCAAAACCATGGCCTTGTGGCCGGTTTTGGGAGAGGGAGAAGAGAGGGAGAGAGATGGTGAGGTGAGTGTTGAGTTGATGTTAAGAGTGTGTAAGTTGGTGATGTATGTATTGACTAGATTCTATTCAATGTTTCCTACTTTAATTTGAACCATGTGAGAATACAGTTATTCTCTAGATACTTAAATGGCTGATTCCTTGAATCAAATAATTTAGTTTAGTTGAATTGTTGTAGCATTGGGTATAAAAAGCTGCTAAAAATGGAAACCGTTACCGAAAACGCGCATTTTTGCGATTTTTGCGTAACGAAAGCAGTTTTTCGTATTTTTATTAAGGAACTTATTAGAAATTAATATTTTTAATATTTTGTGTCAATTAAAAATTAATAGTCTAGTGGTCGGAATCGGGACCTGCTAATAACAGTCAGTCGGTTTTGCGTACCGACTATAGTGGCGACTCAATAAACGTCAAAGGCACTTATCTAGCCTTTACACAATAAATGTTGTCATACAATATTGTTTTTGACAAAATGACAGTATTAAAATACTGTTCTGCTCCGGTAAATCAGTTAAAGTTTTACTGACCTGAGGTGGGAAGTGGAGGGTTGTCACATCCCACATCAAGAAGCTGCGAAGAAGAACTGCTTACGTCCACCAAAGGAAGTGCAACTGGGCCACCCACGGACGCCAAAGAATCCGACGTCGCTTCACGAAGGTAACTGGTGTTCGTCCTTACAAACACGGACATCAGTTATTCCTCGAGTGGGATGTTCGCATGTACGGGACCGGCATTCCTGCGGGAGAGTTGCAGAACTGGACGTTCACTGAAGCAGATCTGGACCGGGTTCACCTTGAAGACCTCCTCTCGATCATCAAGTATCTGGAAGGCCCAATCCTTCGATTCGACTACTACCGCGATGGCACCGAGATCCTGAAGAAGTATGTACGTCATGCGGTTACTCTTGCACGCGTGACGGACTACCAACTCGCCATAGAGAGCCGGCAGCCTAAAGTCAACCTTCTCCGTCCAAACTTGCTAGTGCCTGGTATTGATGCTTACCTTCCTTATATGCCAACCAGGATACCGGAACATGGGGTTCTCTACGTGACCAGGAAGAAGAGGGAACACAAGTTTATGCGCTTCAGAGAGCTTGCAAAGTTCTGCGACGGGACCCTACTCTACGTCTACAATGGGAAGCAAAGTAGACTTCTGGCAGATCAGATTCCTGGGCGGAAGATCATAGACGGGAAGGGCAAGATCTTGGAGGCGATGAACCTGATAGAGCAGAAACTGAAGGAAAGGCTGATGTATCGCCGGGTTGAAGCTGCGATGAAGATGAGGACGAGGATCATAGGAGATTGGGACGAGTACGTGCAGATGTCCAAGTGGGAACCGGGATTGGAGCTACCGCCACCTTTCTGACTTCTTCCCAAAGGGGGAGATTGTTGAACCTCTTTGTTGTGAAGAGTCAGAAAATCTATCTTTACTGCTTTCTTAGTTAACTTTCTTTTAGTTTGTGTGAACAATTTACTTTTCGTATGCCCTTGTTTAGAGGTTTGGAACCTCGGGGGCCGTTTGTGACAATCTTGCATTTTACCTCTTACCTATATAAGGAAAGAGATGGTTTAGGGTTTATTGATGAATACAATTATCTTTGGTTTATACCTTTTATTGCAATACTTAGACAACCACCATTGATGCTATTTTGAAGCTTGTGTTCATCATCTTCTTTATTGATTTCTATCCATCTTCTCCTCATTTCTTGTTTATTTGGGACAACACTTTTACTTTACAGAGAATACAGACTTTGCAATGATGACTTTGACTTCACCACATTGACTTTTCTCTCTTTGACTTTGATTATTTATCTTCGAAAGCTTTCACATCTCGTCTTGAATTGTAGTTTCTGATACAAAATAAACTTGAACTTAACAAATCGGTAACTCAATGTAACATACATGCAACTAAAGAATAAGCAGAAACGAAAAAAAATTAGTATAATTGTTATATCTAAGAAAATAAAATAGTAAAAACAATGTAGATGTAAGGTTTAGAATATTAAAATAAAATCACCGTCGAGTTACCAACAGATGATCAACATGACCAACCAGCGCTGTTGAAAATGCACGATCACGTCTGTCAACCGTAAAACCATATATAGAACACAAACCGGTTACTATTCATATTAGAGATCCAAAAAAAGATAATAATGGAACATCTTAGTGGAAAACAATGTTAGAAGGAGCAGTTACCTACGTTACAAACGGACTACCACAATACAAAGTTAATGATCCGCAACTCACGGTCATTTCAACAAATTTAAACACCGGAAACGCATTAATTTTTATTAGTATACATGCAATAATTCAAAAAAAAAATATTAAACAATAGATTCATTATAAAAGGAAACATTTGAGTGATAAAATGAACCCTTACTTTAATTAAATAAAGGTTAACCTGACGATGAAGAGTAAGAAGCGTTGACTAATGATGACATCTATAAAATATAAGATGATTCAAATTGAAAAGCGATTATTATCATTCTTAAATAGAAAAAAAACAAAAGCAATATACAATGTCGATATAACTTTGAGAATGTTGAAAGTAATCACTGACCTCACTTACTAAAGAACAAAAACGAAGAACAAATAGAGGTGTAAAAAATGCATCACGGCGTTCGGCAACCAAAGAAATCGATAATGAAAAAATCACATACTATACATCTCAACTTCAAATAAAATGGAAATAAGAAACATCTAACTAGAAAACAAAGTTAAAAGTAGTAGTTACCTATATTATAAACGGACTACCACACTACGAAGTTTACGATGACTCGCGGCCACGTCAATGAAAGAAAAGTCAAAAAATGTTGACAGTGATTAGTATTCATATTATATATCAAATAAAATGAAATAAAAGATACAATATCAGTAAAAGTTTTTAAGGGATGAAATAAGAACTTACTTGCATTACATAAGCACTAGTCGTACGACGAATAGGAAGAAATGGTAACTCACCATCGCATCCATCATTTATTGATTTGAATATGAGTTAGATACACTATTTACACATATACTTTCTCTCTATAAAATCTCGAAAGTTCTGTCAAAATGTTTTGAAGTACCACAAACACAACTAAAACCAGGATACTTAAACAATCAATATTTCAATGCAAAGTAACAACACTTTTACTTTACAAATAATAAATACTTTGACATGATGACTTTGACTTCACCACATTGACTTTTCTCTCTTTGACTTTATTTATTTATCTTCGAAAGCCTTCAGATCTCGTCTTGACTTGTGATTTCTGATACAAAATAAACTTAAACTCAACAAATCGGTAACTCAATGTAACATACATGAAAAAAACAAGAAGAAGCGGAAATGAAAAATGATCAGTATAATTGTTATGTCTAAGAAAATAAAATAGTAGAAACAATGTTTATGTAAGGTTTAGAATATTAAATATAAAATCACCGTCGAGTTACCAGCAGACGATCAACGTGACCAAGCAGCGCTGTTGAAAATGCACGATCACGTCTGTCAACCGTAAAACCAGATAAAGAACATAAAATCATTACTATTCATCTTAGAGATCCAAAAACAAAGATAATAAAAAAAACATCTTAGTAGAAAACAATGTTAGAAGGAGCAGTTACCTACGTTACAAACGGACTACCACAATACAAAGTTAATGATCCGCAACTCACGGTCATTTCAACAAATTTAAACACCGGAATCACATTAATTTTGATTAGTACACATGCAATAATTCAAAAAAAAATATTAGACAATAGATTCATTATAAAAGGAAACATTTGAGTGATAAAATGAACACTTACTTTAATTAAAAAACGGTTAGCCTGACGACGAAGAGTAAGAAGCGGTGACTAATGATGACATATATAAAATATAAGATGATGCGAAATTGAAAAACAATTATTATCATTCTTAAATAGAAAAAAAACAGAAGAAATATACAATGTCGGTATAACTTTGAGAATGTTGAAAGTAATCACTGACCTCACCTACTAAAAGACAAAAATGAAGACCAAATAGAGGTGTAAAAAATGCATCACCGCGTTCGGCGACCAAAGAGCTGGATAATGAAAAAAATCACATACTATACATCTCAGCTTCAAAGAAAATGAAAATAAGAAACATCTACGTAGAAAACAAAGTTAAAAGTAGCAGTTACCGATATTATAAACGGATTACCAAACTATGAAGTTTACGATAACTTGCGGCCACATCAATGAAACAAAAGTCAAAAAAACGTTGACAGTGATTAGTATTCATATTATATATCAAAGAAAATGAAATAAAAGATTCAATATCAGTAAAAGTTTTTAAGGGATGAAATAAGAACTTACTTACATTACATAAGCATTAGCCGCACGACGAAAAGGAAGAAAAGGTAATTCACCAACGCGTCCATCTTTTACTGATTTGAATATGAATAATATACACTGTTTACACATATACTTCCTCTCTTTAAAAGCTCTCACAAAGTTTTGTCAAAATGTTCTAGAGTACCACAAACACAACTAAAACCAAGATACTTAAACTATCTATATTTCTTGGCAAAGTAACAACACTTTTACTTTACAAAGAATAAAGACTTTGACATGATGACTTTAACTTCACCACATTGACTTTTCTCTCTTTGAGTTTGATTATTTATCTTCGAAAGCTTTCACATCTCATCTTGAATTGTAATTTCTGATACAAAATAAATTTGAACTCAACAAATCGGTAACTCAATGTAACATACATGCAACTAAAGAAGAAGAAGCAGAAATGAAAAAAGATTAGTATAATTGTTATATCTAAGAAAATAAAATAGTAGAAACAATGTTGATGTAAGGTTTAGAATATTGAAATAAAATCACCGTCGAGTTACCAACAGACGATCAACATGACCAAGCAGCGCTGTTGAAAATGCACGATCACGTCTGTCAACCGTTAAACCAGATAAAGAACACAAAATCGTTACTATTCATATTAGAGATCCAAAAAAAAAGATAATAAAGGAATATCTTAGTAGAAAAAAATGTTAGAAGGAGCAGTTACCAACGTTACAAACGGACTACCACAATATAAAGTTAATGATCTACAACTCACGGTCATTTCAACAATTTTAAACACCGGAAACGCATTAATTTTGATTACTATACATGCAATAATTCAAAAAAATATTTAGACAATAGATTCATTATATAAGGAAATGTTTGAGTGATAAAACGAACCCTTACTTTAATTAAATAAGGGTTAGCCTAACGATGAAGAGTAACAAGCGGTGATTACTGATGACATCTATAAAATATAAGATGATGCGAAATTGAAAAACGATTATTATCATTCTTAAATAGAAAAAACAGAAGCAATATACAATGTCAGTATAACTTTGAGAATGTTGAAAGTAATTACTGACCTCACTTACTAAAGGACAAAAACGAAGAACAAATAGAAGTGTAAAAAAATGCATCACTGCATTCAGCAACCAAGGAATTGGATAATGAAAAAAAATCACATATTGTACATCTCAACATCAAAGAAAATGGAAATAAGATACATTTAACTAGAAAACAAAGTTAAAAGTAGCAGTTACCTATATTATAAACGGACTACCACACTACGAAGTTTACGATGACTCGCGGCTACCTCAATGAAAGAAAAGTCAAAAAACGTTGACAGTGATTAGTATTCATATTATATATATCAAAGAAAATGAAATAAAAGATTCAATATCAGTAAAAGTTTTTAAGGGATGAAATAAGAACTTACTTGCATTACATAAGCACTAGTTGCACGACGATTAGGAAGAAAGGGTAACTCAGAATCACATCCATCTTTTATTGATTTGAATAGGAGTTAGATACACTGTTTACTTATACTTCCTCTCTTTAAAATATCTCACAAAGTTCTGTCAAAATGTTCTACAGTACCACAAATACAACTAAAACCAAGATACTTAAACTATCAATATTTCATGGCAAAGTAACAACACTTTTACTTTACAAAGAATACGGACTTTGACATGATGACTTTGACTTCACCCCAATGACTTTTCTCTCTTTGACTTTGATTATTTATCATCAAAAGCTTTCACATATCGTCTTGAATTATAATTTCTGATACAAAATAAACTTGAACTCAACAAATCGGTAACTCAATGTAACATACATGAAACTAAAGAAGAAGCAGAAATAAAAAAAGATTAGTATAATTGTTATATCTAAGAAAATAAAATAGTAGAAACAATGTTGATGTAAGGTTTAGAATATTAAAATAAAATCACCGTCGAGTTACCAACAGACGATCAACATGACCAACCAGCGCTGTTGAAAATGCACGATCACGTATGTCAACCGTAAAACCATATATAGAACACAAAACCGTTACTATTCATATTAGAGATCCAAAAACAGATAATAAAGGAACATCTTAGTGGAAAACAATGTTAAAAGGAGCAGTTACCTACGTTACAAACGGACTACCACAATACAAAGTTAATGATTCGCAACTCACGGTCATTTCAACAAATTTAAACACCGGAAACGCATTAATTTTGATTAGTATACATGCAATAATTCAAAAAAATATTAAACAATAGATTCATTATAAAAGGAAACGTTTGAGTGATAAAATGAACCCTTACTTAAATTAAAAAAGGGTTAGCCTGATGTTGAAGAGTAAGAAGCGGTGACTAATGATGACATCTATAAAATATAAGATGATGCGAAATTGAAAAACGATTATTATCATTCTTAAATAGAAAAAAACAGAAGATATATACAATGTCGGTATAACTTTGAGAATGTTGAAAGTAATCACTGACCTCACTTACCAAAGGACAAAAACGAAGAACAAATAGAGGTGTAAAAAATGCATCACCGCATTCGGCAACCAAAGAACTGGATAATGAAACAAATTACATACTATACATCTCAACTTCTAAGAAAATGGAAATAAGAAACATCTAACTAGAAAACAAAGTTAAAAGTAGCAGTTACCTATATTATATAGGGACTACCAAACTACGAAGTTTACGATGACTCGTGGCCACGTCAATGTAAGAAAAGTCAAAAAAAGTTGACAGTGATTAGTATTCATATTATATATCAAAGAAAATGAAATAAAAGATTCAATATTAGTAAAAAAATTAAGGAATGAAATAAGAACTTACTTGCATTACATAATCACTAGCCGCACGACGAATAGGAAGAAACGGTAACTCACCATCGCATCCATCTTTTATTGATTTGAATATGAGTTACATATACTATTTACACATATACATCCTCTCTTTAAAATCTCTAACAAAGTTCTGTCAAAATATTCTAGAATACAACAAACACAACTAAAACCAAGATACTTAAACTATCAATATTTCATGGCAAAATAACAACACTTTTACTTTACAAAGAATAAAGACTTTGGCATGATGACTTTGACTTCACCGCATTGACTTTTCTCTATTTGACTTTGATTATTTATCTTCGAAAAGCCTTCACATTTCGTTTTGGCTTGTGATTTCTAATACAAAATGAACTTGAACTCAACAAATTGGTAACTCAATGTAACATACATGAAACAAAAGATGAAGCAGAAATGAAAAACGATTAGTATAATTGTTATATTTAAGAAAATAAAATAGTAGAAACAATGCTGATGTAAGGTTTAGATTATTAAAATAAAATCACCGTCGAGTTACTAACAGACGATCAACATGACCAAGCAGCGTTGTTGAAAATGCACGATCACGTCTGTCAAGCATAAAACCAGATAAATAACACAAAACCGTTACTATTCATCTTAGAGATCCAAAAAAAGATAATAAAGGAACATCTTAGTAGAAAACAATGTTAGAAGGAGCAGTTACCTACGTTACAAACGGACTACCACAATACAAAGTTAATGATCCGCAACTCACGATCATTTCAACAAATTTAAACACCGTAAACGCATTAATTTTGATTAGTATACATGCAATATTTCAAAAAAAAATATTTGACAATAGATTCATTATAAAAGGAAACGTTTGAGTGATAAGATGAACACTTACTTTAATTAAATTAAGGTTAGCCTGATGACGAAGAGTAACAAGCGGTGACTAATGATGACATCTATAAAATATAAGATGATGCGAAATTGAAAAACGATTATTATCATTCTCAAATAAAAAAAACAGAAGAAGTATACAATGTCGGTATAACTTTGAGAATGTTGAAAGTAATCACTGACCTCAGTTACTAAAGGACAAAAACGAAGACCAAATAGAGGTGTAAAAAATGCATCACCGCGTTCGGCAACCACAGAACTGGATAATGAAAAAAACTCACATATTATACATCTCAACTTCAAAGAAAATGGAAATAAGAAACATCTAAGTAGAAAACAAAGTTAAAAGCAGCAGTTACCTATATTATAAACGGACTACCACACTACGAAGTTTACGATGACTCGCGGCCACGTCAATGAAAGAAAAGTCAAAAAAACGTTGACAGTGATTAGTATTCATATTATATATCAAAGAAAATGAAATAAAGATTAAATATCAGTAAAAAAAATTTAAGGGATGAAATAAGAAGTTACTTGCATTACATAAGCACTAGCCGCACGACGAATAGGAAGAAACGGTAGTGAGTGCTTAGAATCTGTCAGCATTCCAGAAATCAAAAATCCTTAATTTAAGCTTTTCAAGCCTTTTTCGTATTTGTATACCTTTAAAATGTGTCAAAACCTACCATTTCATTAATATATCTCTAAACACTTATAATTGAAGACATTATATAAGATGTGTTTAAAAGACTTAGCTTGGCTATAAGATTGGGAATTTTAGGACTTATAAGCGTGGTTATTTTATAGGACTTCCTTAGTCGGTTGGGTCGATGTTCAAGGCTACTTGATTAAGTTTGCTTATCACTATCAAATGTGAGTTTCACGACCCTATTTTACCGATATTATGTTTTGGGGTGAAAAACATATTTAATATTACCAAATGATAAGCATTTTATTGAAGAGCAATGAAATCTACAATATTATGATATGTTGAGTAAAGTCCCTGTTTGAATACACTACTATTAACTCGTATTGAGCCTGTGATCTATGTGAATAACGCTATTTGGTTGTCATACCTACTTCTTTAACTGACGAGTAGGAAGTACACCTAGTCATACACGTTCTACACATGTGACTTGAAACAGTCACCGCTGAGGTAGTTCGCAAATATGGCCCGCTGGCCCAGTTTAAAAGCAATTATCAAACACGGTGTGTTGCGGACAAAGAACACACGTGTAACATCCAGCCTTCCTCAACACACAATATTGTCCGCTTTGCCCTACCGGCTCACGGCTTTGTTTCTGGCGACCTAGTGAGGACTTCCAAGGAGGTCACCCATCCTGGTACTACTCCCACCCTAGCACACTTAACTGCAGCGTTCCAAGAACCTGTTGTGCATTAGGCCCCAAAATGCGTTGTTGTTAGGAAGACCAAGATATTACTTATCACACCCAACATCACTTCCGTCCACGACCGATATGGGATATGCCTTAGGTGTTACAGTAGGGTTTAGAATGCTTAAATAAAATCACCGGTCGAATTACCAAAAGACGATCAATATGACCAAGTGAGTTTTAGAAAATGCATGATCACGTCTGCCAACCTTAAAACAAGATAAAGAACCAAAATCGTTGCTATTCACCTCAAAGATCGAAAAAAATGATTATAAAGGAATCTGTTAGTAGAAGACAAAGTTAGAAGGATCGGCTACCTATATTACAAACAAACAGACTACCATAATACAAAGTTCAGGATCCACAATTCACCGTCACTTCAATAAAATAAAACACCGGAAACACATTAATTGTTATTAGTATACATGTAATAATTCAGAAAAATTAGACAATAGATTCAATATCAAGGAAATGTTTGAGGGATAAAGGGAACACTTACTTTAATTGAATAAGGGCTAGCCCAATGACGAAGAGTAAGAAGCGTTGACTAACGATCACATCTACAAAATAAAAGATGATGCGAAAAATGAGAAAACGATATTGTTATTATACAAAAGATTTCTCTTCTTGTCTTGACTTGCAATTTCTGATACAAAATAAACTTGAACCCAACAAATCGATAAATTACGATAACATACATGAAACAAAAGAAGAACTAGGAATGAAAAGTGATTAGTATTATTGTTATATCAAATAAAATAACAGAGTTAAAAGAAGAAGTTACCTAAGAATGAGTTGCATTATAAACCATTCAAGTTCAAGTTTATGGTATCAAGTTTCGGTGAAAGTTACACGATATACGAAATTAGAGACGTCTTGTATAGAGCTAAGAATGTTTCAAAGTGGCAATTTCAGTTGAATTGACTAGATTATCCACTTTTCTCTCTATTAGTGTCATCTGGAGTTAATTTGCATCAATCTAGTGTTCTTACTAAATGTTCACCAATATATCACAAACACTAATCAAGAACTCAAAATAAACTAAAAAGACAAGAACAATTAAATAGATAAGAAAAATGCATATAAATCCAAAGACCTGATACAAAACTAGAATTCCCACCGAAGAAAGTTAAAGTGCGACATTGTTTGTCAAAATCCGAGAACCTCCAACTCGGAATACCTCATCGTGGTCAACCAATTCAGAATAGTACGCAACACTACCGATGGCCGAGAAATAGTTGTGCATGAGCCTGTCAATATTGCCATCCCTCGACCAAACCGAATCAGTCAGGACACATCTTCAACTTGAAGACACAAACATTTGAATGATGAAGGAGATTGCTGGCCCAAGTTAAAATAAAAACGATGAAGAAAGTGAAAAAAAAATTGCATTTAGTTGTTGAGATGGTTTGTCTTGTGGTTGAACGAAAATGACACATTCTCAAGAATCAAAAACCTGTAAATCAAAACAAATGATGAAGGACACATTCCACAACAAATCTCTTAACCATATCATATTTTTATCCGACAAACACTTGCACCGTAAATATATATAGAAAACCCATAGCTTATTTAACCAAATATTCATAAAGTTTTAATTCAAAACTTAAAAAAAGAATATAATACTATTATATTGAAAAATATGTAACAAAAAGGTATATGAATGATTAATCATCCATAAAGTTTTTGGGCGTTTAAAATCTCAAAAACCTTCCCACCAACCGTCACTACCACCACCCAACCACCACCACCACCACCACCACCATCTTCTCCGATTCACCTACAGATCTTGGATTCTTCCCAATTTTCATCCAACTAGATGACAAAAACGAACTAAATGCAATCTCTCTTCATCATCTTCATCCTTTCTCTTTCAATTTGGGCCAACAATCTCCTCCAACACTCCAATGCCTGCGTCTTCACCTTGAAGATGCACCACCGCTTCTCCGATCCGGTCAAAAAGTGGTCCGAAGGTATCAACAAGCTCTCCGCCGGTGATTTTCCGGCCAAGGGGAGTGTTGAGTACTATTCTCAGTTGGCCGACCATGACAAGATATTCCGAGGCCGGAGGCTCTCAGATTCCGGCGAACAACACCTCACCTTCTCCGATGGCAATTCTAGTTTTCGTATCAGCTCTTTGGGTTTGTACGTAGTATATTTTGTTGCTTATTTCCTTCTTCTTCTTGTTTTTTTTTTATTTATTTTTCTTTCGTATTTATCTCGACTTCTTTGAGTTAGGGTTTGTGAATCTATAGAATTTAGAAGTGGAAAAGAGGATAGAAATGCAATTCGTAATCGTCTTAATCCGTTTCCTTCTTCGTAATGCATAATTTTTTTA
This sequence comes from Centaurea solstitialis, assembly GCA_030169165.1. NCBI lineage: Eukaryota > Viridiplantae > Streptophyta > Magnoliopsida > Asterales > Asteraceae > Centaurea > Centaurea solstitialis. The sequence goes on from CM058041.1 coordinate 60,903,549, forward strand.
ACTTCAATCTAGGGTTTGGTTTCTTTCCTCTAGGGTTGGGGGTGGATGCATTATTGTGCCATAAGATCAAACAACAGAATGTGTTAATACATGAATACCAAGGAATTAGTTCAGAATTTCAATACTTAGAAATGGCAATTGTACAAGATGTTAATGTTTGCAGCTTCTAATTATGTTTTGTTTTTGTTAATATAGTTTGCATTACACAACAGTGTCATTGGGGACCCCAGGGCAGAAGTTTATGGTGGCACTTGATACCGGAAGTGACCTATTCTGGGTGCCGTGTGATTGCAGTCGATGTGCCTCCATTGATAACACAGCTTATAGCTCTGTATGTTGTTATTTTTGTTTCTTTTCATGTTTCTCACTATTTGGGAGATTGTTTTTATTTGTGTACATCTCATAAGAATGGCCCACGGTCGCAATTATCGATCATTCGTATTTTGTAACTATTCAAAATTAGTGGCTTAAATTTGCCAGAAAAAGGGAAGTTGCAATTAACATGGGTGTTCCATAATCAATAGTGTTGCAAATCTGTTAGGATGAAGTATAAAGCCTGTAAATCCTATTTTAGTATCACTTAGAATTATTAACTACACTTAACGGTACATTCTACAAATGCGTCTCCAACCAAGCTGAATGGATAAGATGTATGCAGAGTCGCAGACCTTACCTCTCTCTACTTGAAGGGGGTAGAGGAACTGTTTAAATGAGATCTTTTATCGATCAATTGCTCAAATGGTTCTCAAATATAGGAAACCATGGTTAGATTATTGAACTGTGCTAAGTGAACCACCATTGCTTCATTAATGTCATCTATTGGTAATTAATTTTAGGAATTTAAGATGAGCATATACAGTCCAACGGGATCATCAACAAGCAAAAAGATTACGTGTAACCACAGTATGTGCACCCATCGCCATGCATGTCCAGGAAGTGAAGCAATTAATACTTGCCCGTATTCTGTTTCTTACGTCTCATCTCAAACTTCGACTTCCGGGATCTTAATGGAGGATCTTCTGCACTTGGAAACAGAGGATAGCAACGGTGAAATCATCGATGCCTTTGTCACTTTTGGGTAAATTCCTTATATACCCCCTTTTCTTAACTAGTTTCTCATTTAAATGAAACGGCCATAGTCTATGTTTTATGCTGTTAATTGTGGCAAAATAGTAGTGCAATAGCGGTTATTGGTCATAAGAAAAATAACGGTGGTAAAATAGCATTGGAAATAATAGCGCCTTAATTAGCGCTTTTTTACTGATATTTGGGTAAAATAGTGGTCTGGGCTGCAATAGTGATATTCCCAGTTGGACCTCTTTAGAATCTAATACTTACATTTTTGGCCTTCTTTGGGATTTTATTTTGACTTGGGCCCTTATTTTATTCTAGTTTACATATAATATGCTAAGTTATATATGCATACATATATATTATACATAATTCTAAGAAATAATACGTACCACTATTTTTTGACTGCTATACCACTGCTATTTCAAATCTTAGATGTCGTTTGTTTTTTAAGAGGTCTGAAATCTAAATTCATGTCTAAAAAACAAGAGGTGGATGGTGCACATCTTAAAATTTCAAAGGACGGTAGGAGGTTTTCAGGTCTTTTCTTTAAAATTAAACAAACGGTCTTAAGTCTACAAACCTCTTAATTTTCAGACTTAAAGGGTTTTAAGAGGTAACTTTTAAAAAACAAACGGATCCTTAGTCTTGACCGCTATATTGTATTTTGACCGCTGTAACAACATAGCTTATGTTTGCTATAATTGTGATTCTATTTGGAATTTGCAGATGTGGACAGGTGCAAAGTGGTTCGTTTCTAGACATTGCTGCTCCAAATGGTCTTTTTGGGCTCGGTTTTGAAAAAATATCAGTTCCTAGCATTTTATCAAGAGAAGGTTACACAGCAGATTCTTTCTCTATGTGTTTTGGACATGACGGAACTGGTAGGATCAGTTTCGGCGATAAAGGAAGCCTTGACCAAGAAGTCACACCCTTTAATTTAGATTCATCTCAGTAAGTTTTTGCAAATTCTTTCTTTCTCCACACTAAAAAACAATCACTCGTTCGGTTTTAAATTTGGTTTCCTTGTGCAGCCCGACCTATAACATCACGGTGACACAGCTTCGTGTTGGTTCCTCTCTTATTGACTCGTGTTTCATGGCTCTTTTTGATTCGGGCACCTCCTTCACCTATCTGGTCGACCCACATTATACGAGGCTGACACAGAGGGTAAGCAAATCTAGGAAAAAAAAAACGTAAAGAACTTATGGGGTTTGTTTTTTTATGCATTTATAGACTTCTTGCCTCTTTTGTTCTTCTGCAGTTCCATGCACAAACGAAAGATTCACGACACCCGACTGATCAAAGGATTCCTTTTGAATATTGTTATGACATGAGGTATGCTTTAATTTTACAAGTTATTTGGTGTTGAAAATTTTTATTTGACCGTCTGTTTATTATGTGTGTGTAGTCCTAATGCAAATACTAGTCTGATCCCGAGTATGAGCTTGACGATGAAAGGGGAAGGTCAATTTTTCATCTACGATCCGGTGATTGTTATCTCCACAAATGTAAGTCGTGTGATAAATTTTTTGAAACATATATTGACGAATAATGGTTCATAATCATCGTCTTATATACTTGTGATGCAGCGGGAAGTTGTATACTGTCTGGCTGTTATCAGAAGTGCAGAACTAAACATCATTGGTCGTAAGTCCTTATTTAACCTTACATATACATGCATGCATAGACCAATATTTCCTACTGAAAGTGGGTCTGAGGGTGAGATGTATGCAAACCTGACTTCTGCTATCAAAGTGTAGATCGTCTGTTCAAATCTTTTGTTACAAATAGATAGATATATACATGTATACGTATGTGCGTGTAAACCTTAAAAAGGTTGTAAACCAATATTTTTGGAAATGTTGAAGATTTTTTAATATGATCTGGCTGCATATTCATTAATTATGATACGCATTTTATATTAGGATCATCTTTCATAAATATTCAAATAATAATAAATAAATCTGCATCATTTCCACACATGTTGGTTTACAACCTTTTTAAGGTTTTACAAAAGAATGTATACCTCAGTGCATGTATATATATGTTTGTAGGGTTTGTAAGAATTTCATGGTTTGTATTTGATACTTCCCCTATATATATACATCTTATTTGCTTGATCTTTATACAGAGAACTTCATGACTGGCTACCGAATCGTATTTGATAGAGAAGAACTTGTTCTAGGCTGGAAGAAGTCCGATTGTAAGTTAGCGTTACATACATGATACAATTTGGCGAATAAATAAAAAAACGAAAGCAATATCTGACGGTTGTTTTTCGATGAAGGTTATGACATGGAAATTTCAAGTGATTCGCGTTCGACGCCTTTGAACCCCAACAACGTTCCTCCTGCAGTTGCGGCTGGGCTACAAGGTCGGACCCAAAATACGGCTCGCACCAACACTGGTTCACCGTTTTACAGTAAGCATTCTTGTTATTTGACTCAAACGTGTCTTTGGTTTTTGTTTCTATTCTTTCTTTCATTATAGCTCGTCTTTGGTTGGTTCTTGAAAGAAACACGATGGGAAATCTTATACGGTTTTTTCTTGATGGCCGGAACTCGATTTTCAATAGTGTAAATAGAAACATTAGATGTGATCATTTTGGTAAATATATTTCATGTTTCGAGTTTTCGGTTACCCTTTGGTGGATTCAGATCACATGCGAAAAACCAAACTGCTACTGCACAATGTTAGCTTATTGTAGGATTTAAACTACCAACTAATACAATTAGATCAAAACATAACTTCAAATACAAGTACCATAACTATAGTCTCTGTTGGGTGATGACATGATTATAGTGTCCTGGATTTAAATAATGAAATATTATTATGAAGATAATTGAACAAATACAATGACCTAAATTAATTGTGTACTTATGAATTATATACAAAAAATATTATCCAATTAAATAGACCCAGTAATCATGCTAAAGTAGATTTTGGAAGGTGAGACCTATCCAGCTTCTTTGAATTCAACCATATCCCTAACCTAGTATATCGTCCCAGTATTCGGAGATTAGAACCCAGCCACATCCAATCTCGATTCTCATCCTACCTACGTCCTCAATCTTTGGTGTACCCCTTCTCATCCCTTTTGTTGAATTCATATACATATATATGTATATTATATATACATGTATAAATGCAATAACACATAACACAATGAATCACATGTGTTGCTACATGATAGACATAAGTGACATAGGTCACGAACCAAGTCTCGCATATCAGGTCCCCTTGCAGTGGTGCTCATTGGCTGAAGCCATTTTAGCAATCCAACCCAATGTTGATGGTTTTAAATCTTTCTTTAAAATAAGATCAACCATTTAAAAGAATATATTAACCTCATCAAATACTTAGGTTTTACAATATAACATTTCAATGATGTCCTCTCATTAGTTCCATTGATTGTTGTTGGGTTGTTTTTGGGTGTCGGTGAAACTTCCATTGGGTGTTAGGTTATCAAGTTGCTTTGGGCCTAACCAATTTCAACCTAATAGATTCGGTTTGTCTTAATTTTGTATCAATTATATGTCAAGAGTTATCTAGGTCTTTTTTTCTAGGTTCTTTTAAGTTGGGTTGGTTGGTTTTTTGAGCACTCATATCATATGTATTATCATCTATCATTTATGAGTTCTCTCTACCTACATGTGTATTTGTATGTGTGTGTGTGTGTGTATGTGTATGTGTGTGTGGCCTAACCAATTTCAATCTAATAGATTCGGTTTGTCTTAATTTTGTATCAATTATATGTCAAGAGTTATCTAGGTCTTTTTTCTAGGTTCTTTTAAGTTGGGTTGGTCGGTTTTTTGAGCACTCATATGTGTTATCATCTATCATTTATGAGTTCTCTCTACCTACATGTGTATATGTGTGTGTGTGTGTGTGTAGACTTGGAATCGTTTGGACCTTCACAATAAAACATTTTGAAATTTCAATGTTATTTTGCGGTCTCATAGGGACTTACAAAAACAAGTTGATCTCATGTGAACTAACCCTTAGTGAATTACGTATGCTACTTAGATATTATATTCGATCACATAAGATACATATGTGATGCTAAATCAAGGACATATCAGAAGTGTGGTGCGAACTAGGTTGCAGGTAAAGATGCCCTTACACTACCGGTCTCTTTCACATGTATTATCACATCACACGTGATAAAGATGTTCTTCATATGAAAGTATAATCCATCACATGTGATACCCAATCTATATGACCTTTGATGCAACCTAAGTTGCATGGTACGTCGTATGCACATCAACAAATTCCCTTGCATGTATTATCACATATGATAAGGGTGTTCTCGTGTATGCGCACCTAAGTTGTTTGGTTAGTTCTCAAAACAAGATACCTAGGTTGTCCGCCAAATCATTCATACAATGTCATGCGTTATGTTGTGAGGTGTTCTCATCGCTGTATACAGACACTCCCACATCAAGGTTCAAGCAAAACCCTAAATGATAGAAAAACAAGAAAATCATCTACGCAGGTTGGCTAGTTTTCAAATCAAGATACTTACGGCATAGGCCAAGTCGCTTACACACCATATGTTCCTAAGGTGTACAATTATAAATATGACTATAATATATTAATATATATATATATATATATAGATAGCATGGTTCATTAATTAAACTAAAATATGTATGACGGTGACAATATTTATTAATTATATTTATGACTTTAAATTAGGAAACAAAACGAATTTAAATTTTTTTTGTTAGAGTAGATGAATGAATAATATTGATTTGGATAGTTTGTTAGAATTACATGGTTTATAACACATGACACCTCTCTCTATATATATAATAAGAAGGGGGGAAGGTTAAAATGCAACCCATGAAAAGGTTGCACCATTTGTGTTCTTGATTTTAGTATATATTTTGTTTTTTTCCTTTTTTAGTTAATGGTCCGCATGAGAGGTTATGAATGTATCGAATCTAAACCGTCTAATTCAAAATGGATGGTAGATTTGGGTTGTAGGATGTGTACATTTTAATGAAGTGTATAATAAAACCCCATATATATACTTACAAACCCATTAAGGTTCTAGTTCTCATCTCCACCTACAGATATGTATATACACACTCAGAGGTTTTAGGAAGATGCTAGAAATCAAAAATGAGAAAACCCTAGAAACTTTAAAACGAGCAAACCTAAAACCGAAAAACGAGCAAACATAAATAATATACAAATAACGAAAAAACTCTAAAGATTGATAACAAGAAAATCATAGAAACGAAAAACAAAGAAACCCTAGAGATGGGAGATGGGAAACAAGTGAACCCTAGAGACTTTAAACAAGGAAACCCTAGAAACGAAAAATAAGGAAATCCTAGAAACGAAAAATGAGAAACGAGAGAACCCTAGAGAAGGTAAACAAGGAAATCTGAGAAATGAAAGACGAGAGACGAGTGAACCCTAGAGACGGTAAACAAGGATCCTAGGAACGGGAAACGAGTGAACCCTAAAGACAGAAAATGATTGAACCCTAGAGACGGTAAACAAGGAAATCCTAGAAATGGGAAAGGGGAAACGAGTGAACCTTAAAGACGGTAAACGAGTGAACCCTAGAGACATGGGACAAGCTAGAAACGAGTGAACCCTAGAGATGGTAAACATAGAAACCCTAGAAACGGGAGATGAGAAACGAGAGAATCCTAGAGACGGTATACAAGGAAATCCGAGAAAAGAAAAACGGGAAACGAGTGAACTCTAAAGACGGTAAACAAGGAAACCCTATAAACGAAAAACAAGAAAACCCTAAAAACGGGAGACAGGAAACGCATGAACCCTAGAGACGGTAAACAAGGAAACCCTAGAAACGGGAGACGAGAAACGGTAAACAAGGAAACCTTATAAACAAAAAACAAGGAACCCTAGAAACGGGAGACGGGAAACGAGTGAACCCTAGAGACAGTAAACAAGGAAACTATAGAAACAAAAAACAAGGAAACCCTAGAAACGGAAAAACGAGTGAACCCTAAAGACGGTAAACAAGGAAACCCTAGAAACGGGAGACGAGAAACGAGTGAACCGTAGAGACGGTAAACAAGGAAACCTTATAAACGAAAAACAAAGGAACCCTAGCAACGGGAGACGTGAAACGAGCAAAGCCTAAAGACGATAACGATCAAACGCTAGAAACGATCAAACGCAAGAGACGATAAACAAGCAAACCCTAGAGGCCGAAACGAGCAAACCTAAGAGAGGGTAAAAGAGCCAACCCTAGAGAGGGGGTAAACAATCTAGGGCCCTAGAGATGAAAAAACGTGCGAACCATATATAGAGAAAACCATATTAGAGAGTGAAGGAGGAAACCCTAGCGATGTGATACTAGAAAATAGAAAGCCAGAATATCCCCTATACATGGTTCCGTCATTCGACGGGAGAGAGAAAAGAGAAAAAAGAGAGAAAAAAAAAAGAGAAAAAAAATATGAGACGTATCAAATGAGGGGTGGAGGCCTATTTATAGCCTCTCCATGGGGCATTGTAGTAAATCTTTTGAGATTCTAGAAGCTTCCAAATATTTTAAATTCTAAAAATATTACGTTAAAGTTATAATTGACTTTTTTATTTGGAAAACTTAATTTTAATTATATTTTAAGATATTTGATAATGTTTATATTTTAATAAACTTTTTTAATGAATGAGAATAAATTTTATTTAACTTATTTTATGGCAACAAGAAAAGAGAGTTTTTTTTTTTTTTTTGCATCTTTAAAAGAGTAATTTAACTTAGATTATTTTATCTTTTCTTTTTCGGTATGTCTATAAATCTATTTTATATCATCTTCAACAAATTTTAGAAAATGGAGGATTTCTTGTTGATTTTTGGCTTTGATAGACTATTCAAATGAAAAAAGTACAAGACTCAAACTAAAGAATTTTGTAGAATGAGTAATTATAGATTTGGTTCATGTGGTTTTGCGGTTTTTACAAAATTGAAAGAAAAAAAGAGTAAAGAAATTCGTAATGAAACAACATATCCTTAGTCATCTTTTGAAATAAATGAGTGTTTTGAAACAATTTTCCAAAACCAACCAAAGCACATAAAGCAAATCCAAAAATAGCTCTTACAAAAATATTGCTTGAACCCTCATGGCTTTTTTGAAAAAGGTGTTCAGTTTTATAAAAAGCAGAGGATAGACAGAAGAAGGTCTAGTGAATTTCAACTTCACACCGAATAAAAAACCATCTTCACACCGAATAAAAAACCATCTTTGGTTGGCATAAAGATATTTGTAAAAACTCATGCATTTATAAACTTCCATGCACACAAGCCACACATGTAAATGGCTTACATTTTTTGTTACACACAATTGTGACCGTGTATCAGGCTCACACCTACCCTAAACGAATACCATGAAACAGATTCATGTATTCAAATGGGTTACGCTTTCCATATTAAAATAGCCATTTCATGACCCACCTTTAAAGCATCTACAATGGAGGTTATTCGAGGTGTTTGAACAAGAATCTGGGTTCTAGTGATACTTTTTTTTTTTTAATTTTTGTTATTTTGTTAACCATTTTTTCTTTTCATAAATCTATAAAACACATGTTGTGCAATAAAACACATATATGAAATTAAATTAAATAATTATTATAATATTTTGAGTAAAATACAAATTTAGTCTATGTGGTTTACCAAAAGTCTCACTTTTGGTCCCTATGGTTTAATAAATACATATTAGCCATTCGAGTTTACAATTTGGTCCAATTTTGGTCCTTAAGGCTAACAGACGTTAAAGAAACCAGTTAAGTTAGAGGTAGTTTAATCTTTTTCATTTTTTTCATGTTTTTGCTTTAAGAATAATTACAAGGACCAAAAATGTAATTTACTCTATTTATGTACACATTACCCTTCATCTTCATCTTCTTCATCCCACCCACACCCACCACCACCACCCACCCACCCACCCACCCACCACCACTGCCACCATCGCTCACCCACCACCACCACCAAGGCCTCCACCAAACCACCACCACCACAGATTCCACAACCATTACCGCCACCACTGCCACCACCACCACTACCACATCTTCCACCACCACCTTTCCGGCCACCTCTCTGACCACCTTTGTCGATAACGATCTGAGTTTCAGATTTGATTCTAAAATTAGATCCAGATCTAAGCTCTTTCACCATGGCCGACAATCTCCATCGCACACACAAACACCTCTATCGCCATCGTCGGCTGCACAGGCGACCGTCGTCGCCGCCGGCTGCACACGCGACTGCCGCCATCGCCGACCAAATTCGATGCCTTTTCTCTCTTTCATCATCTCGATACCAGATCTGAACCCATATTTGCATATCTGATTTGGGTTTTTCGGTGGAAAGGGTGGCCGGAGGAAGGAGGGTGGTGGGTAAAGTAGGCGGTGATGGTGGTGGGTAAAAGTGGGTGCTGGTGGTGGTGATTGGTGGTAGGTAAAAGTAGATTGTGGTGGTGGTGGTGATTGGTGGGGGGTAAAAGTGGATGGTAGTGGTGGGTAAAAGTGGGTGGTGGTCGGAGGTAAAGTTGGTCTGGCGGTGGTGGTGGTGTGTAAAATGGGTGGTGGTGGCCTGGTGGGTGATGGTGGTGGATGATAAAGATGAAGATGAAGAAGGGTGGTGGTGGTGGGTGATGGGATGATGAAGATGAAGGGTATGGTAGAGAAAGATCATGGAAAAAATTATACTTTTGGTCCATGTAGTTATTCTTATAGCAAAAACATGGAAAAAATAGATAAAGATCATGGAAAAAGTTATACTTTTACTCTAATTATTTTGTTTGTTTTTGTTTCTTATAAATTCCTATACAAATTTTGTAAGTTGTTTTTAATAAGTTTGATTGTTAATTACTTCATTATTTTATTATGTTTAGATTATTTTTAAATATTTTTTTACATGTAAATCAAAATTAAATGATGAATTGTATATTAATAGTTATATAATTTTTTTTTCTAATTTTAAAAAGTATACCAAGTTGTTATATATAAATGACACCATATGATTCATTCCTCACACCTAAAAAAATGGAAAAGGACATTGAGAATCACGAAAGTTGGATCACGTAATGACATCAACGTACTTAATGAATCCAAGTTATTTAATGATGTCTTACCAGGAAAGGCACCACCAATTCATTTTACGGTAAATGATACACATTATATTAAAGGATATTATTTGACTGATGGTATCTATATAAATTATGTATTGTTTAGTCGATCCCTTAATCGATCTGTTTCTAAAAATTGGTTTCTAGTTCTTCTTTCATTTTCTTTTTCTATATAATTAAATTTCACTTATTAACCACTGAAGTGAACTTCTAAGTACATTTTTATTATAGTTAATTCTTCATACTTTATTTGTTATATTTTTACAACTTTGAAATCAATTTTGCAATTTGTATCTAGAATTAAATCAAGGCATCAACAATTTTTCTTGCAATACAACGAAAACTTTCTTTAGTTTCTTTTTTGTCTTCAATCTCCGCATTGGTGTGGTGACATTGTCGGGTTTTCATCACATTCAATGTTATCTTCATTATTTTCATCTTCAAAGTCTTTGGACGTGTTATCCATATCAGTTGCTGGTGACATTGCTAGGTTTTGAACGATTCAATTTGTTCTATATCATCTTTCACGTCGCCTGTCTCCAACAATACTCAGCCAACTCTGAGTTAAATCTTGTCCTCCAAACTAGATAATTTCACCTCTTACCAAAAAAAGTGGATTTCGAAAATATTGTAATAAGGCTTGGATCATCAATATATCGCATCTAATGATGACCGAAACCAGAATTTGTTGTTTCTTGTATTTCCACCATCTCAATAAACCAAAATTCTCAAAATCTTGCAAAATTGCATATTTAATATAATTGGAATATTCGTACAAAAAAGAACAAAAAATAATAAGTACACATCGAGTTTAGACCCTTTACTACTTTCAGGTTATATATATTCGTTAAACTGGTTAATTATCATTGCTAACTTGTTTACTAAGCCAACTTGCACCGTGAGTAGAAAGGAAAAGTTCAAATGAAAAGTACCAAAAAATGTAAAGTAGAGAAGTGATCTTCATCATGCGGTCAAAGATTACGACTTTGATCACGAAACATTGGATAATTCCTCGCATAAGCTGTAGATGACGAAAGGGCAGTCTTGTAACTTTTACAAGTAGACAACAAACAGGTTCATGTATTAATTTTGTAATTGATATATGAATTACACAAGTTCATGTATGAACATATTCATATATGAATCAGTTAAAAGTGGTTAATATATGAATTACACAGAATTCATGTATGAATGTCTATATGAATTGCACAGGTTCATGTATGAACGTATAATTCATATATGAATCAATTGAAAATAGTTAATATGTGATTTACACACGTTTATATATGAATCACATATATGAATTCATTTTCAAACTATTTGTAACAGTTACGAAATTACTCCTTAATGTTGTGCGGCGTTACGAATTTTGACCAGTCAAAGTTGCAATATTTTTTTTTGAATGAAAACAGGCAATTTTATAAAAAGAAAAAAGCAACAAAAACAGCGTACAAACAACCGAAGTCGGAAACAAAAAAAAAAGTCCGACAACACACCAAACCAACAAACTAATAGCCAGAACAAACAAAGGCTAACAGACACAAACAAACTACAAAAGAAAATCACGCTCCAGAAAGTCCACCAGGCGTGATATTCTTATTTACATTTCTTTACCATTTCTCATTTTAACAAACATATGAGTAGAAAAAGTTACCAATTTACCTACACCAAATAAGTTTGTCATTTCATTTACTTTATGATATCTATCCTTATAAATATCGACTGTAAATTTAAAACATAATTAATTTTTGTTGTTTGATAGGTGGAAAAATGTCTATTTTTGTTGAATCAAACGTATTATCAATACATTTAATTAAGTGCTCTACTACCATATATAAACGCCAACTCATATAAATGCAAGGAGATTTTGTCAAAATACTTCAACAATTTAACTTTCATTATAAAAACCAGAAACACCCAATCCTCATATAGTGTAATTTTCTATTTTACATGTCATTTTTAAAACTGTCTAAGATCTCATACAATTTTTCAATAGAAGTCAAATCCTTTTCCATAATATCATACGAGGATAATCAGCTACAAAATACCCAAAAAGCTTACTTTTGTTTAATAGATCATACAAGAAGTCGAATTACATCTAGCAGAAATATCAAAGTTGGATTTTAAAGCAAGATGCTCATTACCAATATGATATTTTCTAGAGTAAATTGCATATTTGGTCTTTGTGGTTTACACTATATTTCACTGTTGGTCTCTATTTTGAAATAAATATAGAAAAAGTCTCTATGATTTACATTATATTGCACTGTTGGTCTCTAACCGTAACTCCAAGTGAAATCAGTCTGTTAAGCATATGGACCAGTAGTGCAATATAATGTAAACCATAGGGACTAACAGTGCAATATAGTGTAAACCACATGAACCAAATATGTAATTTACTCTTTTTTTCTATAATTAGCATTGAATATTTTACCGATTTAACATTTATCTGAATTTTCTTTGGTAATTTTCAACCATGTCTAAGTAATCTTGATGACTAAATTAATTATATGTGAATAACAGCTTTATATAAAATAATCAAATATTTAAATAGAGTTCATTGTCGATGTTTATAATTTAGGGGTGTTCATCTTACCGCACAACCCGCGCCCACACCGCACCAAACCGCGCGGTTTCAAGCCATAGGCGGATCGATGCTTAAGACTATGGTAGCATGTGCAACCATAAAATTTTGGGGCTTAAGTGTAAAATTTTTAAGGTTTATACATGTGAAACCATAAATTTTTTGGGGTGAAACCATAAATTTTTTGGGGATGAAACCTTTAACTTCAAAAAATTTAAGGGGTGATATGTGAAATTTTTTTATAGAGAAAACTTAAGTTTCTTGATGATTGATGATAAATTATGATTTTCACCCTTTAAAGAGTTTAATGATTTTAGTTTACATCATTTCCTTTTACATTTTTCAGTTTATACCCATTTCATATTAATTAATTTTTAGCTAAAATATCCAAAAAAATACATATTTTCCTTTCACAAATTATACTGTTAGAATGGTATCGTCGATAGCTTCAAAATGAGTCCAATATTGATTATATTCCGAGCATGATAAATAAAATATTTAATCATTATTAAACACACATATGTCACGATGTTTGTCGTTGATTCTTTCTGTTTGTCGTTGATTGTTTTTCATAAAATTTTACTTGAATACAAATTTTGATTAGCATATTTTTGGTTAAAGTTAGTTTTTTTATACAGTGCCCGCAACATAAATCAATAAACAGAAAGGATAGCACCACCACAGACGAGAATATCGGGGTGCCAACAAGTATCCATGCGATCACAAAAAAAAAATTCTTAACAGCTTAAGGATGCAAAACAAAAAAAAGATGGTTCTTTACGAAGGTGCAACCACAAGAATATTTTCCTGGATCCGCCTCTGTTTCAAGCCTTTGCGGTACGGTTTGCGGTTTGTATTTTTTTATACCGCACATTGCGGTTTGGTTTGCGGGTTTTAAGTGTCCAAACCGCGGTTCAACCCGCACCACACCGCACTTTAGTTATATTATATGTATATATATATATGTGTATAACTATATAATAACATTTAGTTATATTATTTATTACAATAGTTTAATGTCATCTTTCAAGAAGATAATTATAAAAAACTTAAACAAAAAAAGTAATAAAATTGCCTACTATTATTGTTTAACCCTAAAAAGAAATACGCCGCCTCCATCTGGTTCATCTTAAAATCTCCATAGTCGGAAGTTGATCAAAGTTGAAAGATGGAGCTCAATCAAAGTTGAAAGATGGAGCTCAATCGATTGTTTTAGAGTTTTTATTGTTTTCTTAGGATTTATTATTTGAAAGTGTTTATATTTCATATTTCCACGACATATTTTGTTTGAAGTTTAAACTATCAAGTATTTTTTTATGAAACTTTGTTTGTTATTTTGCATGCAACATATTAGGTACAAATCGCAAAAACCACACCGCACCGCACCACACCGCATTTTGCGGTTTCGGGCATGCGCGGTTTGGTTTGTGGTTTGAAAAAATGTTCAAACCGCATATGCGGTTTGGTTTGCGGGTTTGGCTCAAATCCGCACCGCACCGCACCCAGGGGCGGAGGGAGTAGCGGGGCAGGCCGGTGCCAAGCCTCCCCCAACTCCATGTGATACAAGTAGTAACCAACAAAAAAATATATTCAAATTACTTAAAATTTGGCTATGAGCCACCCCCAATACATCCAGCATAATAGATTCCTTCAACGCACAAATAAATAAAATTAGAGTTGTAGGCTTTTTTTTCTTCTAAAACTCATTACGAACTCTTTATTGGTGCTATATTAACCATTTTTTATCAAACTTATTTTCTAATAAGAAATGAGATTTCAATAATTATTTGTTTTTACGATAACAAGATTTTAAGTATTAATTGCTTTTCTTGTTATAATGATTTTTACCAATTAGGCCATCCGCGGCCCGACTGTGAGGGAGGCTGCACCGGCCCCTTGCAGCCGGTAACATCACCGAGGCTCACCGGTGAGTGAGCTGTATGGGGAGGCTCCTGTGAGCATTCACAGGCGGTAAAACACACACACACACATACATATACATACAGAATATATATATACATATTTTATTATTTAAATAATGCATGTGGTATGACCTGTACGGCTGTGGATGAAATGGTAAGGTAATGGTAAGGTGGTGGTAAAGCTGATGTGGCGCTGAGGTGGCAGCCTGTGCAGGTGGTATCACCTGCACGGCTGCGGATGGCCTTATTGAAGTATAATCTGGGACTATTTTATTCTTTAACTTAAATTATATTATTTATTGGTTATCCACTCTCTCCAAAAATATATATTTAAATCTTTACATAGATTTAGAATCACGTGAGACCAACATATTTTTGTGAGATGTATGTGAGACCAAATTTGTACATATGAAACTTTAAAGCAAAATACTGTGAAGTTAACCTTCACGTGTGTTTTTGCTATGATAGTTCAGAGATTCTTTTATCTTCATAATAATTTGTTGTCAAGTTTTGATTGGCGGGAGTGTTGGCCGAGCCGTAGCCCCTCGCTTTTCTTCCCTTTTACCGTGCAAAAAAAAAATTTGTTGTCAAGTTTTAAGTGTAAAAGTTTGGTCTCGCAAGTCACGTAAAAACATGTTGGTCTCACGTGAACCCCACTCTACTTATATATGCATAGTTACTACACTTTTCAATTGATCAAATGATAGATTTACCTTTAACTACTTCATCTCTTTAACACTTAAATACTCGTGCATTTTTATAATGGTAAATTTGAGAATTTAGTATTGTTTTTAAAATAGACACTTATTATAAGACAAACATAAATAAAAATGTGTAGACTTTGATATATCTCATGTATTAATATAGGATGTAGGTTTTTCGTATTTCAAAGATTTTTGTTTATGTCTTTTTCAGATTATGAGATTTTGTTAAATTATTCAAATACAATATTTGCCGTTCTTATTTCACAACCAAGTACGATCGGATTCTAAATTTCTAGCTCCGCCCCTGACCGCACCGCGAACACCACTAGTTTATATGGTATACATCATGCTTTATTAGTAGCTTTATTGTTTACTTTTATAGATAAACCTTAAAACTCTACAACTTTTTTAACTATTTTGAAGAGATATGTCCTATTATGTGACGAACCAAATGACTCAAATGTGATTACACGTGTTAGCATTTTCTATGATTCTAGGTTAATCCAATGGGACTTTATAAGGATGTGGCAAACATTGTGTGCCACGGTCCATACATTTCATATCGAAGTTACACAAGATATCAAATTACAAAATATTTGTTGCACTTTTAGTTGTGTTATTTTTCATATTGTCATAGCAAATTGTCTAAGAGATTAACAACTTATTGGTTTGTCACTAGGTTGTAGTGGTTCTTGGATTTACTTGTTCAACAAGGGGGTTGTCTAAAAACCTGAACGGCACATTGTGTTATCAGTTTTTGGTTCAAATTTGTCATATAACCGGATTGCATCTTGTCTTAATGGTTGAATTTGCGTTGGATATTCTGCCACTTTTATCGCAACACATAATTTTTTTCGGTATGATGGCTCAATGTCGAATTTCCGTCCGCCATAAAGAGATATAGACACTTTTTGCATTGTTCCTTTCATTTCTCACTTTGAAGAATAACTAGTTGCAAACCATCTCAAAGAAATATTTTCGCCCGTGCCCAGTTAGGACTTCAACAACGTGATTGTTAGTGGTGGATGAAACATCAACATTGTCGGAGAATGCATTTTGTTGGAACACAAATACGGAATTAATAACAATAGTTGAAATCAAAAAACGAGTAGAAAATCATGAAATCATGGAGAGTATTGAAGGAGTTTTTCTTTTTGTTTTTTCGGGTGTGTTTGAGAGTTTTTGTAATTTTTATAACATCCTTTTAACACTTATATATGCTATTGGATGGTGAAATAGGCCAAAACAACCATAACCGTATTCCAAAATACGAAAAAAAATTATTGACTTATCAAATTATTTATCGAACCATAGAAAAGATTCAACAACAGAAAAAAATACCATATTTTTCATCAAACAGTTTTTTTTTTGAACGGCATTTGATCGAACAATTCTTCTATCTAGTTTTTGATGTTTTACATCCATACCAAACACTTTTCTTAAAGCTATTATCTATTTTTCTTTCAATCATTGGTGGTGTGGTGGATAATCAAAAGAAGGACGACATTATTGATCAAACTGAACTTATTCAATTAATTTGTAAAAAAGTTACAATTATTTGAGACCTTTTTTCTTAAATTATTTAAACTTTCATTCCATCAAGTCACTGGGCCAAGAAGCCCAATACCTTAACTTGGTTCTGAACTTCTGATACTAATTTGGGTTAAGCCCAATTTGATTATTAACTTTAATTACGTAGTAATTGTTAGAACAAATACTATTCTAATAATTTAGAATTTTTATAAAGAAAGTCTTTTTACTTCGTAATTGTTATTTATATTGTATTTGAGCTTTGTAATATTCTTGTAATTGGTTTGGGCTTTGTGTAGGTCAATTCCATAGTATAAATAGGAGATGCCTTGTATTTTTGATAGTGTGATTGAATGAGAATCAAATGAGAGTCAACCTCCATTGTTAAAAGGGTTCTTCCTTGTTTTTTTATTTTCTGCATTTCTATTCAATAAGATCACTCCATTGCAATCATCCTCAATAATTGTTGGTTTCTTAAAGCTAACACTAATTTTATAGGGTGTTCGGATCTGCTTATTTGAACGTGCTTATAAAATTTATTAGATTTCTGGAAAAGTAATAAGTTGTTTTTAAGTATTTGGGTAAAGTGCTTATGGCGTCATAAGAAAGCAATAAGGAGTTTTTCAAGAAGACAAAGTTTTATAACTTTCGAGAAAAGTTGATACCCTAAGTTAATAACACTACCCCCCTAAATATCGAATATCTCAAACTGACAAAATTGGAGATATATTCTTTGAACAATTTATCTACATTATTTTTAAAGTCAATGATACTTCATGTTTAAAAAAAACAATATTCAAATTTGAGTACACTAAAATACTGAGTTAGTTCATAACACTTACTTTAAAGAGTTGGTGACATTATTTTGTTACAATAATTGTGGTTGTTAATTGATAACGTGTACCATACCTTTATTTTATTTTCTTATATACTATACATAAGCTTATATAACTACAATAATACTTTTAACTTTATGAATTTTATTTTAAATGATATTCCTTTTTTTAACCCAAGGTTCGAACATGCATTTTTATATTTAGAGAGAAATAATGTTAGTTTATTTTTATATAAAAAAAATATGGACACATGACTACCTACAACATATTGAAAGGGAGTGACAATACCTTTTAGCAATTCATTGGCTTATCTTTGTCATTGAGTACAAGACAAACCATCAAAAATTGATTGTTGTAAACTATCAAACACTATGTATAATTTTGTAATTTTAAACATCAAAAAACATATTTAAATGTGGAAGATATTTATTAGTACTTTTTTTTAAAAGGACAAGAATACCCCTCTTTAAAAATTAAGCATGGTATACACAATGTTCACAAAGTAACTAAAAAGCAAGCATCCTAAGTTGGAATTCCACAATAGTACACAAGACTAAAAGTCATCCCTACCGAAAATAATTATAATAATGATTACTCATGGTAATTAAAGAACAAATAAAGCCATGATTGGTGGCTAATTTGGTAAAATTGTTTTGATACAATTCATGTTTGAAATTTCCACCGAATTATATGTATCTTCTTTCCTTCAACTCTGTTTTTGAATGAGGGATGTATATGGTTTGGTTTGGTTATTCCTTATTGTAAAAGCTCTTGGTATCTTTGTGAAATTAATTGATCTGATGATATTATTGAAGTAACAATGGAAATATATATACAGGTTACATGAGAGATAAAAGGAGAAAAACTAGCTGACTAAAACTAACTTCTATTAACAAAGTTATAGATAACTTATAGATATCTAAACTAACTCTATTGACTCATATTTAAATTTGAATTTAATATACAACAAATATTTGGTGGGTATATCACTTAACATTCCCCCGCAAGATGGACGAGCTATCAGTGAGACCAATCTTGGATACGAGCAACTGAAAACGAGGTCTAAGTAGTGGCTTAGTAAGAACGTCAGCGAGTTGATCATCTCCAGAAATGTGGGTAACTCTAAGAGACCCAGTTTGAACTTTTTCACGCACAAAATGAAAATCCAGAGCCAAATGTTTCATGCGTGAATGAAAGACTGGGTTTGCAGAATATGTGGTAGCACTCAAGTTGTCGCAATAAATGGTAGGAATTATGGGCGATTTGAAGCCCAATTCGGTTAGAAGTTGAGTAAGCCATTGAATTTCAGTGGTAGTGGAGGCTACCGCTCTGAATTCAGCCTCGGTAGAGCTACGGGCTAATGTACTTTGACGTTTGGAGCTCCATGAGATAGGATTTGATCCAAGGAAAATAACATAACCAGTAGTGCTGCGATAGTTATCTTTGTCACCTGCCCAGTCTGCGTCAGTAAATGCATGTAGATGAAGAGGAGAATGTCTCCGAAGCAAGAGACCTTTATGTAATGTGCCCTGTAAATATCTTAACAGCCTCTTTACGGCTGTCCAATGCTGGTAAGTCGGTGCGTGCATGAATTGAGATAACCTGTTGACAGTAAATGCTATATCTGGACGTGTAAGAGACAAATACTGCAATGCCCCAACAATAGAGCGATATTCAGTAGGGCGAGGATATGTATCTGCAGCATGTAACGTGAGACTTTCGGAGCAAGTAATAGGGGTGTTAATTGACCGACAATCACTCATGTTAGCCTTTTTAATAATATCAAAAATGTATTTCTTTTGAGAAAGAAGTAGACCTTGCGGATGCGGGAGCACTTCGATACCAAGAAAATATGAGAGGGGTCCAAGGTCTTTCAAAGAGAATTTATTTGCCAGAAGGTGAATGAATTGAGTAACTAAGGAAGTAGAAGGCCCGGTGATGATAATATCATCAACGTAAACCAGGATAAAAAGAGGAGATGGACCAACGGTTAAAGTAAAAAGAGAGGAGTCAGAAATAGTAGGTTTAAATCCGTGAGAGATAAGGTAGGATTTGAGTTCATTATACCATGCACGAGAGGCTTGTTTAAGTCCGTAAATTGCTTTATTTAGTTTACAAACATGGTTAGGAAAAGCTGGATCAACGAAACCCGAAGGTTGAGCCATATAAACATCCTCATTAAGCGTTCCTTGAAGGAAAGCATTGTTGATGTCAAGTTGGCGAAGAACCCAACCTTGTGAGACGGCAAGAGAGAGAACTACACGCAGTGTTGCATGTTTAAGAACAGGACTAAATGTTTCAAGGTAATCAATGCCGGGTCGTTGAGTAAACCCTTTTGCAACAAGACGCGCTTTAAAGCGATCTATCGTCCCATCAGGATTGTATTTAATGCGGAAAACCCACTTGGATCCTACGAGATTAGAAGCAAGAGTGGAAGGAACAAGGGTCCACGTATTGTTTCTTTGTAATGCATCAAACTCCGCTTGCATTGCATGACGCCAAGATGGGTGTTTGAGAGCGTGAGAAATGGTGGATGGTTCGATGGAAGTGGACAAGGTAGCATGATAAAGGAGGAAATCAGAGTTATGATATTTGGTGTTTGGTTTGGGATTGGATCGAGTATTGGGTTTTTGTTGTGGAGGTATAGTAGTATTAAGAGATGAGTTGGTGTGAGTAGAATCTTGAGGAGATATATTTTGGATGGACAGAGAAGTGGGTAGAGATGAGGAGTTGGTTTGAGTAGTAGGTGAAGTAGGAGGGATTGATGTGGAGTGTGCATGTGATGAGTTATTGTTTTGCATGGGTGTTGAGGGTGGAATATCTACTGTGGTTGGATGTGTTGTGGAGGGAATAGAGATAGACAAAGGTATCCAATCATCATAATTGATTGAAGAGTTAGTAGTGGAAGAACTTAATTGTTGGAAGGGAAAGATAGTTTCAATAAATGAGACATGACGAGAGGTATAAATTTTGTAAGTCACTGGATCAAGAGTATAATATGCACTTTGTGTTGGAGAATATCCAACAAATATGCAAGGAGTTGACCGTTGGTGAAGTTTGTGAGGAGAGTATGGGCGGAGCCAAGGATAACACAAGCAGCCGAAACTACGAAGTTTATTATAATTAGGATGTTTCTTGAACAAACTAAGAAAAGGAGAGGAGTTGTTTAAGGTAGGAGTTGGGAGACGATTAATGAGATATGCGGCCGTAGTAAATGCGAAAGGCCAAAAGGTGACGGGGAGCTTTGCATGAGAAAGTAATGCTAACCCGGTTTCAACAATGTGCCGATGTCGCCGTTCGGCATATCCGTTGTGTTCCGGTGTATGTGGAGGTGAGGTAAGATGAGAAATACCACATGAAGAAAAATGTGAGGAAAGTTTAATGTATTCTCCCCCGTTATCGGAATATACTTGTTTTATTTTGCGATTGAAATAATTTTCAACAAGTCGTTGGAAACGAAGAAAAATAGAAAGAGAATCAGATTTAAGTTTGAGAGGATAAAGCCAAATATATTTCGTATAGTGATCAACGAATACAATATAATATTTGTAGTTGTCAAAGAAGCAATTGGAGAGCACCAAACATCAGAAAAAATTAAATCAAGCGGGGATTTAGATATAATAGATGAATCTGAAAAAGGCAACCGATGACTTTTATTAACATGACAAGCATGACAATGTTCATGAACATTAGAATTAAAAGAAACAATAGATGACAAAATCTTGAAAACTTTATTGTGGGGATGTCCGAGCCGATGGTGCCATGTGGTGGAATTGGTTCGTTGCATGGTGAAAACAGAGGGCGAGGATGATAGATTTCTTGAGCGAAGCTCATACATTCCCTTGGTTGATGTTCCCTGGAGTACTTTGAGTTTCGTTGCTCGATCCTTGAGAACAAAAACAGAAGAGTAGAATTTCATGAGAAGATTATTATCAAGGCATAAGCGTGAGATAGAGATGATGTTTTTAGATAAAGAAGGAACACATAACACATTTTTAAGAATAATTGATGTGTGAGAGGTATGGAGTAAGAGAAAACCAATATGAGTGATTTGAAGACAAGAACCGTCACCTATTACAAGCTCCTCCGTTCCGTCATATGGCGCATGAAAAGACAGGTTGTTCAGATCGTTGGTAACATGGTAAGATGCTCCACTATCAAATATCCATTTAGTGTGATCTGAACCATCATTGAGATTCATGGTATGGACCTGTGCACCCTTTGCCTGCATATTGCGGTTAAATGGTGGAATAGCAATAGTAGGATGTACCTTTTGAAAAGTTGGACAACTCATGAGAGAATGACCACGTTGATAGCACCATTGGCATTTGCCAAGGAATGGTTTGTTACCGGTAGGTGGACTTGGTGTGGGAAGAAGACCTGAATTGTTGGAAGCCTGTCTATTTGCATAAGGATGCATAGTGTTATCTGTCGCTCTATTGTATGGTTTTTGTGCCCATGGTTTATTTCCGTTGCCACTTCTGTTGGATTGTTGGGCATAGAAGACAGAGGCAGGTTGATGAATTCCTGTGGTTGCAGACTGTTGAGCAATAGATAATTCATGATTAATTAACTTTTCATGTAATTCGTTGAATGAAATCAATGTATCTCGTGCATGGATCGCATCGAGAAGTGGTTTGTAACTGGATTGATCAAGGCCATTGAGAATAATATCGATAACGTCTTCGTCATCCATTTTCTTCCCGAGGATTGCAAGCTCATCTACAATTGTTTTGATCTGCTGCATATACTCAGTTATCGACTGAGTTGGTGTCTTGGTTGTCTGCTTCAATCGGTGCTTAAGTTGCTTGATATGTCCTCGGCTTGGAGAAGCATATGTTTTGGCAAGGATTTGCCAAGCTTCATACGAGGAGGTTGCACCAGTAATGAGAGGCACAATTTGTGGAGAGAGGCTACCCACAAGTGCTCCAAAGAGAAGTCTATCTTGCCTAAACCAAGGAAGGAAACCGCTGTGTGGAGTCTGGGATCCATCTTCAGCAGTAGTAGGCTTAGGAGCAGGGTGAGACCCATCTATGAATTTGAATAAATCCAATCCATAGAGTAGTGCCTCAACTTGTGTTTTCCAGGCTAAATAATTGGAAGATGTAAGCTTGAGGGTGGCAGGTAGGGTAACGACTGTCAGGTCCTTCATAGAAGGATTAATCAGAAGATTTGATACATCTGACATTTTCTTTGATGGTGACGTGGGACGAGAAGATGAAGGTGAAGGTGATCGAGATGAGTTTTGAGAGGAGGTGTTTGAGCCTTGCTCTGATACCATGTAAAAGCTCTTGGTATCTTTGTGAAATTAATTGATCTGATGATATTATTGAAGTAACAATGGAAATATATATACAGGTTACATGAGAGATAAAAGGAGAAAAACTAGCTGACTAAAACTAACTTCTATTAACAAAGTTATAGATAACTTATAGATATCTAAACTAACTCTATTGACTCATATTTAAATTTGAATTTAATATACAACAAATATTTGGTGGGTATATCACTTAACACTTATGAGTGTGAGATCAAATAGTTTAAATATGTTTGATAAGACACATGATCGTGTGAGAAAAAGAGTTAAGTTGAGAAATATAACAAAAAGATTAGGAGCCTTGATCACTTTTAATCTCACCCGCACCTATAAATTGTGTTTCTCATAAGAATTGATCTGGTATCACGGTTCATCCAATTTTGGTTGCTTTTCAATTGAGATTTTGATCTAAGGTTCATATTCTTACCCTTCTTTTCATAATTTCAATTGGCTCAAACCATATTAAACCAAATGAGAGCGTTTTTTTATTTTTGTTTTTTGTTTTTTGTCGGGGGAGGGGGGGGGGGGGGGGGGGGTATAGAATCAAATTTAATAAAATGTATAACTTTTATAATGTAATGTTACTTTAACATTAATTGTATACTTGTAATTTGGCATTCTCCGTTATTTTTAAATGATCGTGATTGTTGGGGTGAGTTTGTCTGCACCACATTTAGTTTTAGGAGTCTTGAAGTTTGTGTGCACCACATTTGGTATAGAATCAAATTTAATAAAATGTATAACTTTTATGATGTAATATTACTATAACGTTAATTTTATACTTGTAATTTGGCATTCTTTGTTATTTTTAGATGACCGTCATTGTTGGGGCGTCTTTGTGTGCACCACATTTAGTTTTAGGAGTTTTGAAGTTAGGGATTACTTCTTCAAAATGTATCCAACTATCCCCAATATACTATTGTGTGTATTAACCTAAAAAAATTCCTTTTGTATATATCAAACTATATTTTTGAGTCTATTATGTGTATTTTTAGTCTATTATGTGTATCCAACTATCCCCCAATATACTATTGTGTGTATCAAAAATACACACAATGGACTAAAAAATAAAGTTTGATATATACAAAAGAAATTTTTTTAGGTGGATACATACAATAGTATATAAGGGATAGTTGAATACATTTTGAAGAAGTAATCCCTTGAAGTTAATATCAAGACAAACATTTAGTTAGGGAGTTACACATACCTTAGATTGTGGCATTTTAATAATACAATATGTGGTTTAGAAAAGGTATAATCCTATCACAACCCAATTAAACGTATAACCCTAACATATCTTTGCGGGTTAATTGGTTGGATTAGTGAGCTAATATATGATTATTGATAAATAAATAATAATTTACTTTATAGATTTAAAGTTAAAAGAATAGAAAAACTTTTCCAAGAGTCTATAAGCAAATTACTAAGAGGCCACTTATCTCCACGTACATTAGCAGGTAGTATTTTTAATATTAAAAATAATTGTTGGTAAACATCTTACTTGATAAGAACTAATAGTGTAACAGCCTTTCGTTTTACTTAGTGTGTAAGATCCTTGTTATGCCTTTTAGGGCCATTTACCAAACATGCAAACAGTGGCGGAACACGAGTAAATTAACCGAGGGGGCCGAATAATAACATCATAAAAATATAAAGGGTTGAAGGTGATATTACAAATTGTGTAGTTTGTATTTTCTTGGATGGTGAAACTATGTATTTCATGGTTTATTTTCGTTTGTTCTTATAAATATATCTTTTATGAAAAAAGGTAACCAAAATATTAACAACGTTATATTTATAACATTCATAAACTTCGGGAAAAAAACCTGATAATTTAGTATAAATTAGGATCTAGATTACTAAGATTTTTGATATAATCAGTTTTATTAAATCTTTGACCAATTGTTGTTCAAAAAAAATATAACTGTTAAGTATACCAACAAGTTTATTTATAAATTTTAAATACAAAAATAAGAAAAAGGATTTAAGTATAATAGGCTGGAACCTAAAAGATTTTTTTTATATGTTAGAAATAATATCTACACTATTTGGATTAAAACAAAGATTTTTACATTTAGAAACTTGTCCCAATAATTTCAAAATTATGTTTTACCTACCTTCAGGCCTTCACTAAATAAATAAAGTTGGCTGATGACTATTTGTAAAATAAAATATAAAATATAATAGTTAATTTGATATTTATTAAAAGAGATGGACAATTTTGTATTTTTGAACAAATCACAGGAAACAAAAGTGGAGTTCTGAATTGATAGAAATAGCTTTAAAAAAATGCTACGGAAAGGGATTGAACCCGGGTGGCCAGTAAATATGCTTGATGCTGAAACCAGCAAGCTATAAGCTTATAAAAGAAATTCTTCTGTAAAGTTAATATAAGAAGCTAAAATATCGGGGTGGCCATGGCCCCCCGCCCTCATTGTGTTCCGCCACTACATGCAAACACTTACCTGGGTAGGCGCTTATCAAGTTTATCATACTGGATGAATATTCTAAGAACAAGAATCTTACCCGCAAAGAGTTAAGCAAGGATCGAGAATCGTACCCGGTAAGTAAGGATGACTCTTATCACTAATAGCACTTACCTAGAAAATTGTTAGATACAATACCATTTTTGTGGACCAATATCTTACTTGGTAAGTAAATGATAGTGTTGAATTTATTGGTAAACGCTTACTCGGGTAAGTATTTGGTAAGAGCATCTCCAACTATGCTAAAATAGAACAATTGAAGATATAGGGTGCACTTTTGCTCCAACAACTATGTTATACCGTACGCTAAAATAGAAAAAACAAGAGAGATGATAGAAATCTCTAAATTTGGAGAAATATCTTAAACTCCATATTTAAAAGAGTAACAATATTTAATTATTTTTAAGCAATAAAAGACAGAAAATAAGTGTTTAGAGAGAGATAATATTTTATTAATTTGGTTGAACATTTTAATAATATAATTAATGATAAATTTGCTAAAAGAAGTACTTGCTGGAGTTGGATGTAATTTTTTTAAGGATTTTAACTTTTGATAGTGTATTTTAGACAATTTATACCATAGTTGTTGAAGATGCAACAAATAGCCTTGTCTCTTATGGGGTAAAATTCTAAATTCTTGTCATGATCACTCGATAAATTAAGTGAGTTTTTGTAAGGTTTGGTAAACGGTCCTTAAGACAGGGCAACCTATTGATTCGATGATGACCCTCCAATCTCATCTACAATGTAATCAACACTTAGTAATTATTAGTTTCTTTTGTATATTGGTTACTTGGTACAAACTTAATTATTGGTTTCTTTTATATATTGGTTACTTGATACTAAAGCCCTTGGAAAAATCAAAAACTAGCCAATATGAAAAGAGAAGGTCATCAATGTGGTACCATGGATCAACCGTATAAAATATACACCAAGACTCCAAAGTTGTTGATTTGGAGATTGAAGATTTTTGAAGGTACTAGCTGATTGAAAAGCACAAAGATTAGCTGATTGAAGCTACTAATCCATCCAAAGAAGATCTCGTTACAGAATTATCATATTTGCAACACATGTACCTGATAAAGACATTCCTTATCACTAGGTTTGTCATACTTTCACAAGTGAAGGTATATGATATGATCCATCTTGGCAGCGTTCAAGTTCGTGGAGCAAATGAAAGGCTTAATCGGACTAAATTACGAATCGAAGAATTTGGGCGAATGAAGACCATAAAGAACAATTTCCTTGAAGATTACCATATTTTGGGCCAATACAAAGAAGCATTTTGCGGGCCATAGCCAAACCGAGCTTTGGTTTCTATTTTTGTAATATTTTATTCTCATAAGTCTAGTTAAAATGTCAAATCCGTTTTTGGTCTAGTTTCAAGTCTAGGTGATTAGATTCTATGAATAAGGAAATAGGACATGTCTAGATTCATGAATTAAAGGTATGTCTTTAATTCTTGATTGATATTTAAGTCTTAGAATTAAGAAGGGTCATTTGAATTGTCTTTTGTACCTATAAATAAGTTGCCTTTGTAATCATTTAGAAAAAAACAAGAACCGAGAATAAGAAGTGTATCCACTTTTTTAGAGTTTTAAACTCTTTATCAAATCTAGAACTTATCAAGCGATAATGTAGCTTGTGGCGTTCGACACTTATCAGTCAACTTGGTGGGTTGATTGTGGCGTGCTCTGATACCAAATGATGTGATCTCACCTGACAAGTACGGGTTTGAACACGTGTTGCCCGATCGTTCTAATGGTTGCTAGGATAGTTATGGTGGAAACCGCGACCCATTGCCTATAAATCAGGCAAGAACCTTGGTATAGGAGCACGCCACAATCAACCCACCAAGTTGACTGATAAGTGTCGAACGCCACAAGCTACATTATCGCTTGATAAGTTCTAGATTTGATAAAGAGTTTAAAACTCTAAAAAAGTGGATACACTTCTTATTCTCAGTTCTTGTTTTTTTCTAAATGATTACAAAGACAACTTATTTATAGGTACAAAAGACAATTCAAAGGACCCTTCTTAATTCTAAGACTTAAATATCAATCAAGAATTAAAGACATACCTTTAATTCATGAATCTAGACATGTCCTATTTCCTTATTCATAGAATCTAATCACCTAGACTTGAAACTAGACCAAAAACGGATTTGACATTTTAACTAGACTTATGAGAATAAAATATTACAAAAATAGAAACCAAAGCTCGGTTTGGCTATGGCCCGCAAAATGCTTCTTTGTATTGGGCCAAAATATGGTAATCTTCAAGGAAATTGTTCTTTATGGTCTTCATTCGCCCAAATTCTTCGATTCGTAATTTAGTCCGATTAAGCCTTTCATTTGCTCCACGAACTTGAACGCTGCCAAGATGGATCATATCAGTATAAACATCAAACATTGCTATGTGTATGCAGATTTCATTGACAATGTTATATCAACTCTGGTCAAGTCAACGTCTGCCTTCTTATCCTAAGGTGACAAGCGTCCCCATGTTAATAACGTTTTGTAGGAGAGAGAGGGATGGAGGTTGAATAAAAACACAACTAAATGATATAATTTTAAAATTCTAAGATTTATTGATTATGAAATCAAAAACATAATTTACAATATTGTTAACAAATACACACAACTTTTACTTTGCACAAGTAAGAAAAGTTTAGAAGAGAATACATTAAGAGAGAAGAGATATGGAAGAAGGGTAGAAATTTGTAATCAGGAAAGAAGGCCTTCTTTGATATTTATATCCTTTGCATTAATGCAAGTTAAACCCTACTTTCTACATGTCATGTGAAGATTGGTCTGCATGTTACTATTTATTTGATGTATAAGACATGTTTTTAACAGCCTATACAATTATATGTGAGCAGTTCCCATTAGCCCATGCATTGCAAATATAAAAATTCGCATATATCTATATTTCAAATATAACTTACAAAGGGTCAACGCTTCCCATGCCCAAGCATTATCAATCCCTAAGTTTTTCAATGTACCATTGCTACAAAATCCCATTAATATATTTGTTAATCTACATGATTTAAAGGATAAATGCAACTGACATAAACTACACTAGGCCACTCATAGGACGGACTCCATGTATATGAAAATCCTATGATATTGTAAAAGAGTATATTAGGCAAACTAGCAAATGTATCAATGAATAATACTAAGGGGTCACTTACTAAATAATTGTTTGATAAACACTTATCAAATCATTCTTTCTACTAAACGCTTCTCGTAAATATATAAAGTTGATCAACAATGTTACTTAAAGTGGAGAAAAGGTGTTATCGATTCATTCTTTCTAATAGATATGCAAGTAAAACAAAAAGGTTGTATACCCAAGGTGGAAGAACCATCATTAAAGTATTCGAGCGTTTGTTATGTAGAGTATATAAAACAATTTAACCAAATAACAATAGGAATATGATTAAACGTTTATAAGTAGATATCAAAACAAAGAGAATTTTTTGCCCAAAAAAAAAAGAAAGAAAGAAATGGAAGAGATACTAACGCTGAACAACATGAGTGAATCAGAGAGTTGGAAAATCTGCATCATGTAATTGAGAGTTTAAAACTAATGGGCAACGAGCAAAAATTGATCGAACGATAATTGAGGATGAACATGGGCGTGAAAAGGTAAGAGGGTGTGAAGGGCAATGTAGGAACAATGAGTCTCTGAATGGTAATGGCATGCCCTAGGATGAAAAATCGAACAAAGTCTTGTAGAGCCTAGTTAGAGGGAGAAAGGGACCCCTACTAAATTGTTTGGAAATGAAATTTTTTTAGTTAAAAACTTAGTAATTTTTTTACGTTTCTATTGCAACCCCCCCCCCCCCCCCCCCCCCCCAAACCCTTATTTCTCGTCCGGGACTCCAATAACAAAAAAAAAAAAAAAACCTTGAAATCAACCAAAAAATCAAAAAATAACTCTTAAAATCAACCAAATAATCGAAAAAGTTAAAATATTTGACTAAATAAACTTAAAAATCTCTTGAAATCAACCAAGAAAGCTATAAAAATCCTTAAAATTTTGTAATTAGTCTAACAACTTTGCTAACTTTTATTCTACCATAAAGGTATTCCAACTATAAATTTTCCCAGATCTGCAACGGTGTGAAGCAATTTAGAGTATCTTTTTCTTATCAATCGAATTTTTCCTCTAATCGAATTAGAAAAAACCCTTTTAATGATATCATTAAGATTTAAGAGGTAAACAAACAAACAATAAAACTAAGGTCATCCGCTGTCGACCCACTGCAATCCACATTACCCAATTGCCACATCAGCGCCACATCAGCTTTCTACAATTTTACCCAAAACTACCCAATCCATCCACCGTCGACCCACTGCAACCTACTCCATCAAAAAAACAAAAAAAAAATTAAATAAGAGAGAGAAAGAAGAGGGAGATAGAGAGAAAGAAGAGAGAGGGAGAGAGAGAGAGAGAGAGAGGTGGAGGTGGGGGTGGGGGTGGGGGTGGGGGTGGGGTGGGGGGTGGGGGGGTCTCGCTTGCGTCGGCTTGGTGAAACCGAAACAGGAGTACCCGACCACACCCGCGGCGGTGTTCCAACATCAACCCGTTGGCTTGATGCTACCCGAAGGCTTCGGGTAGTGCCCACAACAGATAGCCTAATAAATTAAATTTAAACGTCTGATGTCATTATTTGATATGTTTGACCTAGCCAAAACTTGTTCGCGATTGCAAAGTTTCAAGGTTACTAATGTCAATAATTAAATAAACCAAAGTCAAAAGTCAAAAAGTCAAATACAATATCAATCCTTTATTTATTATTCCATCTACCAAATGTTTTACGTGGTTAGTTTTCAATATGATGTCGTAGTCTAATAATTTATTATTAAAAACTAGTTTTGATCCCGTGTAATACACGGGATAATTTCAAGAAATTAAGTCATGCCAAAAACCTTATATTACAAATATGAATTGTTGTGCTATTGATCTTTTAACATCAATATTATTTTCTATCAAATACATTAATTATATTAAAAAAAATACAAACTTTATTTATTTTTAATTTAATTCAATTGATATCAAATTATCAACAAAGAAAATATAACAAAGACATTTTATAGATCAAACTATAAACTATCTTTGACTTTAAAATGACGTTAATATACTTTCACATATAAAGAGAAAGGTATACATACAAAAGTGTACGTGGATTGAAATATAATAATGGATACGTTTAACAATAATATCATAATGCATCTTTTTGTATATGAATTATATAAAATCTTTAGTAGGTATAATATATATAAAATAATCATTTTTTATTTTTTATTTTATATATGTATATATATTTGTGATTTAACCTATAGTATTAAAAATGATTTATTAAAATGATATAGATATTTAATTAGTTTAATATTTAAATTAATTCATTTATAGATATCTATTAAAATTATAAAATTATAATTTATTATTGTTATAGAAAAAAGAGATAAAGATAAAATAGATTTATAGAAAAAAGAGATAAAGATAAAGATAAAATAGATTAATATTTGAATTAATAGAGATAAAGTTTAATAATTTTAAAATTTGAATTAGTTACATGTGTTACGTATGACACATGACACGTATGTATGACATGGCAAAAAGTGACACGTAGGCATAGATGAATGTAGACCAAAAAAGTGTCTAGGTTCATGTTTTGGCGGGAAGATAGAAATTTGGCTCACCAGAGCGCGACACATGTTAGCCAGTTACTCTTTTATTATTTTCTATTTGATGACGTTTATCAGTTAGTTACATGAATACAAATATAAATTATTATATAATGTGGAGAAGAAAACTTAGTTATGCTTCTACTGATGTAGATCAAAAAACTAAAAAAAGTAAATCAGGAGAAAATCAAACCATATGATTTAGTTCATCATAAGAAAACAATGACACAAATTTTCTTACCATTCTTCAAATAATTGCAAAAAAATAATAAAAAAAATTATGCATGAATGTTCTTCGAAAAAATGGTTAACGAACTTACCTAAGACGTTTGCAATAAGAGTAATGGAGGAACTTGAAAAATTAAAATGGAAAAGGTAAGGTTTATACGGTTTTTGTTGAATGTGCTTAGTATTTAAATATTAGGGTAAATTACATATTTGGTCCCTGTGGTTTACTATTTATTGCACTGTTGGTCCCTCTTTTGAAATAATTATGGATTTGATCCCTGTGGTTTACACTTTCTTGCACTGTTGGTCCCTGTGGTTTACACTATATTACACTGTTGGTCCCTGTGCTTAACAGACTGAAAATTAGGGAAAGGGACCAACAGTGCAAGAAAATGTAAACCACAGGGACCAAATCCATAATTATTTCAAAAGAGGGACCAACAGTGCAATAAAGAGTAAACCACAGGGACCAAATATGTAATTTACCCTAAATATTAATTTAGGGAGAGAGATAGAGATATAGATGACTTCATATCAATAGATAGAGATAAACTTTGTTATATTTAATAGATAATTTTGGATTAATTTTTAATAATTTTAAATTTTGAATCAGTGTCAAGTCATGTCAAAAACCTTATATTACAAATATGAATTGTTGTGCTATTGATCTTTTAATATCAATATTATTTTCTATCAAATACATTAATTATATTAAAAAAAGTACAAACTTTATTTATTTTTTAATTTAATTCAATTGATATCAAATTATCAACAACGAAAATATAACAAAATATTTTATAGATCAAACTATAATATCTTTGACTTTAAAATGACGTTAATATACTTTCACATATAAAGAAAAATGTATACATACAAAAGTGTACTTGGATTGAAATATAATAATGGATACGTTTAACAATAATTTGTTATAAAAATATTAATTAACTATTATATTAAAAACCAATGATTATCTTCATTATATTTAAAATGAAATATTCATTTTCTATTTGATAACGTTTATCAATTAGTTACATGAATACAAATATAAATTAGAGTTAATTACATATTTGGTCCCTGTGGTTTACACGAAGTTACGATGGAGGTCCCTGAACCCTAATTTTCATGCCTACGGTCCTTGTGGTTTGTATTTCGTTACGATGGTGGTCCCTTGCCCTAACGTCCGTTAAAAAGCTTCGTTAGGGAAGGGGTATTTTCGTCTTTTTATAATTTTTTTTTGTTTTCTATTAAAATTTTTATATCTTCTTCCTAATACACCTACTACCAATCTACCACCAACACCCACCACCTAATACCACCAACTCCCACCACCACCAACAACCACCACCACCAACTCACACCACCACCAACCACCACCACCACCACCAACAACCACCTAATACCACCACCACCAACAACCACCACCACCACATAATACCACCATTACCAACACCCACAACTAAAACCATCAACTCCCACCACCAAACCACCACCACCATAGCCACAACCACCACCACTAAACCACCACCACCACACCCATAGCTACAACCACCACCACCCACCCACATCCACCATAAAACCATCACCACCACACCCACCATCTCCAAACCACACCCATCATCTCCAAACCACCATCACCACATCCATCGCCTGCAAAACGCCACAAACCACCACAGTAGCCACCATCATCACATCCACCGCCTGCAAAATGCCACAAACCACCACCATAGCCACCATCTCCACCCTAAAAAACCTAAAAATCGCAGATCCAGATTGCAGATCCAGTTCTAAATCATTAAATCGCAGATCGCAAATCTAGTTTCATCCTGTTCTAAAGCATTAAATCGCAGATCCAAATCCATCATTTTCTACAGGCGGTGGCGACTGTGGATTTCTGCAGACGACGGCGACAGGCGACGAGAGGTAAGGTTGCAGCAGGCGACGGCTAGCGGAGAAGGCAAGGTGGCTGGCAAGGTTGCAGCGGGGGGTGGAGGTGGCTGGAGGCGGCTGGATGGTGAAGGTGGAGGCGGCTGGAGGCGGCTGGATGGTGAAGATGGAGGTGGCTGAAGGCGGGAGGCGGGCGACGGCCGGCGGTGGAGGTGGCCGACGAGGTGGCTGCTGCATCTAAGAGGTTTGGGGTGGTTTAGGGTTGGGGAAGAGGGAAAGAGGGAAGGAGGAAGGGTTAGTTTTATTTAAGGGTATTTTTGTCTTTTACCCCATCGTAACGAAATACAAACCACAGGGACCGTAGGCATGAAAATTAGGGTTTAGGGACCTCCATCATAATTTCGTGTAAACCACAGGGACCAAATATGTAATTAACTCTATAAATTATTATATAATGTGGAGAAGAAACTTAGTTATGCTTCTACTGATGTTAATAAAAAAACTTAAAAAAAGTAAATCAGGAGAAAATCAAACCATATGATTTAGTTCATCATAAGAAAACAATGTCACAAATTTTCTTACCATTCATCAAATAATTGCAAAAACAAATAATAAAAAAAATTATGCATGAATGTTCTTCGAAAAAATGGTTGACGAACTTACCTAAGACGTTTGCAAAAAGAGTAATGGATGAACTTGAAAAATTAAAATGGAAAAGGTAAGGTTTATACGGTTTTTGTTGAATCTGCTTAGTATTTAAACAATTTAGGGAGAGAGATAGAGATATAGATGACTTCATACCAATAGATAGAGATAAAGTTTGTTATATTTAATAGATAATTTTGGATTAATTTTTAATAATTTTAAATTTTGAATCATTGCCATTTGTCAACATATGACACATGACACATATGCATATGATGTGGCAATGGCTCACCAGAGCGCGACACGTGTCAATGAGTTACTCAGAGCGCGACACGTGTCAATGAGTTACTCTTTTATTATATATAGATAGATAGATAGATGTATTAGACATCTATACCAATGTAATTTCAACTTATTTTTTTGATATATGATATTAGCTTTACAATAAACTTTTACATCAATACAATGTCACTCATCTTTTAGTTCAGTCTTTATTTTAATAAAATATTTTTTTTTTATTTAATTAAATAAAAGAAAATAAAGAAAACTATGAAAATAGCCCCACTTAATGATTTGTAAAAACTTTCAAGTTTTGCAAGACTTGCAACTTTTTGTAAGAAATATTTCCTAGGTGACAATGTCACATTATTTGCAGTGAGTGTTTGCAATGTTGGTATAGATGGTCTTATACAATGTTTTATTGTAAAAAAATGTAATTTAGATTTTATAACAATGTATTTTCTGATAATGATTATGAATCCTGAGAGCCATTTTCTAAAATCAAACTCAAACTGAATTGGTACCTTTTGTATTTGCTTCGGTTTTCAGTTCCAAGTATTCGACAACATCGGGATTTGGAATTCAGTACTCGGTATCGGGATTTTCCCAAACATCGAAAAACGAACCGGAATATTAAGAGAGAGTTTTTTTTTATAAATTCCTTAAGTATGCATATAATCTCCTAAATAAACTAACATATCTTTTTCTAAAGGGTTAAATACACCAAAATGTATCTAAGTTGTCACATTTTATCACTGTATGTACTCAACTTAAAAACTTACCATTGTATGTACTAAAGTTGCTAAAATTGTAATTCTATGTATTAAACTACCATTTTATGTATCCATTTAATGTACTTAAAAACTTGTCATTTGATGTACTGAACCTATAAAAATGACAATTTTTTAAGTTTAGTACATACAATGATAAAAGGTGACAACTTAAATATATTTTGGTGTACTTAACCTTTTTCTAAACTACTCAAACTTTCTCCTGAGTATCTAAAAATCAGTATTTCTACGTAACCATAAAAAAATAGATACCCCACATACATTTGATTGTTAAACTTTTGTTTGTTTGGAATTGGTTCTGAAACACATTTAAAACATTATGAAGATATTTTTGTTTGTGATTGGTTTAACACTTTTGATACACATTTAATACACTTTTATATTTTCAGTCTTAAGTGCTCTTAATACCGATTTTTTGCTTCCTCGATCAAACCAAACCAGTATTTATGGTTCGGTTTCGGTCATAATTTTTAGTTCAAAAACATTACGGTACCAACTGATTCGATGTCATTTCAGTCAGTCCGATCCTAATCTCACCTCTAGTATTTTCCTAATGTGTAATAGAATATTATATCGTGTTAATCTTTTCATCACATATTTATTATACTAGAAGTGTACTTATTCAATGCACACAATATATTATATTTAATCTTTCAGTTTTATTTTATGAATTTGTATGGCTTAAAAAGAGTGAGATAATCCTTCATTGTTACTCTTTTGTTTTTAGACACCTAGTCTTATTGTATATACGGGGTTTGCCGACTAGTTTAACACTTTAACTAGGTTTCAAACTCATTTAAATTGTGTTTTTGTTTGTATAATAAAAGAGCAATTTTTGGCCTTTCGTCATAAACATCCAAAATATCAGTACTAACCCTAATTTCATGAAGTAACTTAATGTATTAATATAGGGGTCAAGTATCAACGACTATACTGTATTTTATATATTTATCATTGACTAGATTAGTTTTTAAAGTTTAAACATATTAAAGAAGTTGAAAAAAGTGTCGTAGTGAGTTGGATGCAATATAATAAAAATATTTGATTAAAATATTCATGCTAATACGCATTATTAAGATTTAGAAAAACGGGTTAATTTTCTTTCGAAATATATATATCTATATATATATATATATATATATATAGAGAAAGGTTCAAATGAAAATGATAACTTTTTAATAGAATACGAGAAGCAATCTCAGCCATCCAATTCGAGTTTTGATGAAAAAAAACGACACCCGCGACTTCTGGTCGCGGGGCAAGTCGCGCACGGTGTTAATCACATGTGATTTACTATATGAATCACATATGATTTTGTACATGTTTTTTGTACCTGAACTTTTCCTTTGTTAATCATATGTGATTTTGTACACAAGAAAAAGCACACGCGCAACCTCTGGTCGCGGGGCAAGTCGCGCAAATCGCGCACGTTATTAATCACATGTGATTTTCTATATGATTTACTATATGAATCATATATGATTTTGTACATGTTTTTTGTACCTGAACTTTTCCTTTATTAATCATATATGATTTTGTACATAAAAGTCATTCTCATATAAGATTGGCTTGAGATGATTGGCTGAGATTCATTCTCATATTCTTTTAAATTGATGTCATTCTCGTTTGAACCTTCCTCTATGTATGTATGTATGTATGTATGTATATGAAAATAGAATACTCTTATTTATATAAATTGTTCAATTAAAGAGTTAAATATATTTAATATAATTCAATTTTAAAAAGAAATTCAAATAAATATGTGGGTTTCAATGACATGATAAGTTCGTAACAAAACCTTTCAAACTTACATAATAGTTAATACTTATATACTTGAAAAATCAAGAATTTTATACATTATGATAAATAAAATATAGATTAATGGAATGCCTTCTTGTTTTTCAAAAAAAAAAAATACATAATACATAGTATATTAGTAAAATACCTTACAAAAAATGAAAGGTTCTCTTAAACTTAAATATATATATATATATATATATAAATCAAAATGGGAAAATGATGAAAACCATTTTTAGTATTCATTGAAAAAAGACTCGTTGAAATAATTTTCAAATTGGAAAAGGTCAAGTTTGTTGACCAAACTAAACCGTGTCATAGACGAAATGTCTCCGGCAAAATTAGTTGGTGACGCATAAACCGAGTTATACACACGATTTTCTTTTTAATATTATTTATGTTAAAATATATATACAAAAATGATATACACTTTCTAAAAAAAATATAATCTGTTAATTTAACAAAAAAAAATTTAATAAAAATTTTTACTTAAACAGCACAAGTTGTATGAAAAATAAATATTTTGTTTTTTTTTTTAATTTATTAGGTATATTTTAATAATTTAATTTCATGTTTCTTACATATTATTTTCTTATCATAGTATGTATTTACGGATAATTAATCACCTCAAATTAAATCGTAACATACAATTATTAATTTAGCTATATATAAGTATT
This sequence comes from Centaurea solstitialis, assembly GCA_030169165.1. Taxonomy (NCBI): domain Eukaryota; kingdom Viridiplantae; phylum Streptophyta; class Magnoliopsida; order Asterales; family Asteraceae; genus Centaurea; species Centaurea solstitialis. Next base: position 60,941,109 of record CM058041.1, read on the forward strand.
TTATTCTTGTTATATCTATAACAATACTGTATTTTCATATTTTTGCTGAATTTATTGACTTTCCTAAAATATTAAAGATCTGGCCAGAAAATCATCGAGAATTGAGCAAAGGTGGAAGAGATGGCATCCAGACGGTCAACCCAAAAAAAAAAAACATATGGTTTATGTAATACCTCTAAAAATAGAGCTAAATTTAAACTAGAGTAAACTACGATTTTCGTCCCTGTGGTTTAAAAACTGCTTTTATCATCCCTATGGTTTGTATTTGCTGCTATTTTCGTCCCTCTAAGTTAACTCCGTCAAATAGTTAGTTAGATCAGGGGCACTTTTGTCTTTTACCTATTTTATTTTTATTTTCCATTTTTATAAAGTTAATAATCAGAGTTACATGTATATTTTTACATTATTTTAATATGCTATATGTATATATACATACATATACAAACGTACGAAGTCATCGGGTAGCATGAGTTCCATCACCGGCTAGTCCCCCTCCATCTCCGATGACCGGTTCTCTTCTCCGTCCTTGTCGTTTTTTCCTCTCTATCAAGATTTCTAGACTGAGAAAGATAAGATCGCCAAGTGATTTCGTCCCCGGAGTAGAAAGATAAGATCGTCGGAGTCGATGGAACCACTGGTTCGACCATCTGCCAGAGACGCATTCCCCCTCCAGCAACGACCCTCTGATGCGATCCCCAGTCCGACGACGATCCCCCTGATCCCCTCTCCGGCAACGAACCCTTTGGCGCAACGATGTCCTTCCCCTCTCCATTAACATCCTCCTCCTCAACCTCCCCCTGTTTCGGGTGAAAATTCGACGAACTCGCTTCAGATTTCTTCAAAGATCGAGCTCTAGAGCCTCGATTTCGTGATATCCAGCTAGAATTTCTTCGGTTTCGAGGTGAATTTGGGGTTTTAGGGATGAAGTCGGAAGTAGGTTTTGGTTTGGAAGAGGTTGAAGGTTCCGATGATGATGATTTTGGATCAGATTAATTGATGTTTTGATGATGAAGAGGTCTGAAACTCCAATTTTTACTCAGTTTTTTCACAATTTTTTTCTTACGCATTATTGACAACTCAACAACCTAAAAACCCCTACATAGTTCCACTATGTGAAAAACCTCATCCAAACTTTTTCAAAAAATTTTGGATCCCACTATTTTAATTTTATATTATTTTTATTTATAGAGATAAATACAATAAAATTAATACAAATACATATTTATTTATATCGAGAAACTAGCAGTACATTAAATATGTACTTTTTATACATATTTTTTAAAATATTTTAATAAAATATATTTTATATAAAAGTTTATTTAAAATAATTAACAACTTAAATAAAATTTAAATATGAAAACTTTATATAAGAAATATAATTGATTAATACGAGACTTTTATACAATTTTATAAACTTAAAATAGATTAAATACGAAAAACCTCTGAAAAAACAGGTCGTGCAGTTACGGCCTATGACGCAAAAACTCATGAAAAACCTCAAGCGAAAAACCTTTACACTATGTAAAAAACCTCAAAGTGGGGTTTTTGCTTTTTTAAATAACCTCTGAAAAACATCCGAAAAAGCTAAAAAAACTACATTTTGGATGCTCTTAGGGGTATATAAGGGTGGGTAGTTATGTTAGTTGTAACCTTTTGATATTTTGAGAGAGTTAGATCTTCAACTTTGACATTCATTGGTTGACTTTTCCTTTCATCTATGTGATCTTGATTTCTCAATACAAATCAATAAACTTAATGGCTAATGCTCTTGGTTCTTGATTTTATATTATAATCACTTGCACATCACTACATGAAAAAGGGATTTTAGAGAAGAAAATTTTAGAGAAGGATTTGGAAGAGTATCAAAAAATGACTTTTAGAGAAAGAATTACATGACAAATGTGTGAGAAGTGTAACTAAATGTAAGTTTTCCCCCCTTAAAACCCACTTAAAACCCTCTCTAAAACCTTTTCTAACCCTTATATAGGGAAGGTTGTTGACGGAAGTAAAAACTTCTCTAAAACCTTTAGAGAAGCTTTTCAAGCTTTTAAAGACAAAAGAAAATCTTTTCTGAATGTCATTTTTCTCATAGTGCATTAAGAATTACAATTGGTATCAAAGTTGGAATCTAGCAACTGATATTATTTTTGTGCATTTTTTTGAATTTATTTTTTGAACATTTTTTGAATTTTTTTAAGTTAGTTGGACTATTCATAGATTCAAGCTTGTAGGACCATACATTATCGGACGATGTGTGTTTTCTATAGTCGGACCATACTTGTGTCACTACCACAAGTATCCGGACCAATCGTGTACAACAACCAAAAGTTGTTGGACGAAACTTTGTGCGACTTACTCAATGTCCAACTAAAGGAATTATTCGAACTTTCTTTGTCCAGCTAGGCAAAGTGGTCGGATCCGCTTTGTCCGACTAGCATACTGTGCAACTACTTTCTTGTAGGTGAAGACACATTCTGTTTGGGGGTTCAGTTTGGGTAGTTTTCAAGAATCAGTTTAGTTCTAAATTTTGATCTAGAAACAAGTGATGCAATGATGTGAATAGATGTTCTAGCTATTTGAACTGATGTCAAACCACCTATGTTATTCAAGGATGAATATGAATATGATTAGTGGTGAAAACACATTTTGTTTGGGGGTTTAGTTTGGGTAGTTTTCAAGAATCAGTTTAGTTCTAAATCTTGATTCACAAAGAAGTGATGCAATGATGTGAATAGATGCTCTAGCTATCAGAACTGATGTCAAACCACCTATTGGAACTGATGTCAAACAAATGAACAAAAATTTTTTGGGGGTGGGAAGAACTATCGAGGATGAAAAGAGGTAGGGCCGAAGGGGGCTGCAAGGTGAAAAGATTGAGGGGTGTAGACTCCATGCTTGAGAGATTCTCTAGGAAGGAATTTCTTCACAAAGGGTAGAGTTGGAAATAAAGTGCTTATGTGGATAAGTGTTTGTCTCAAAAGTTGAGCATATAAACCATTGTTTTTTTCAATTAAGTCGCTACCAAACACCTATGTTGAGCTGAGCAAATAAGCTTAAGACTTTATGAAGCCAATTAAGCCGTTACCAATAAGACCCTAAGCCTCATACCAAAATTCAAGTTTACTCTTTTATTTTTATGAAGTTTTTATATAAATATAATGATGGAGTTAAGTGGATTATTATTCTATAATAACTAAACGTGTATATCAATTTATTGTTAGTTGGTTTTAAATAAGATAAAGAACTTTAAACAAACTATATGTGTATGACTTAGGATCATGTGAGACCAAGCTGTTACCGTGAGATCGCGTGAGACCAATATCTAACGTATGAAACTTCACAAAAAAACACCGTGAATGTACATAAAACAAGAATACGCAGACCTAAAATTCACTTTCGATGCAAAAAAATATCGAAAACAAGCTAAAAAACGTAACCTTCACAGCTCAAGTTCTGTGAAGGTTACATATATATAATGCAAACCTTCACAAAAAAAACTGCTGTGAAGGTTTCGTTTTTTAACCTTTTTTTGGAATTTTTTTTCCAATAGTGTTTTTTAGTATGTTTTAACGATGAATGTTCAATTTTTTTTACCTTCACAAATGTTTTGATGTGAAGTTTCGAGTAAAATATGTTGGTCTCACCGGTCTCACCAAAAAAACTTGGTCTCACGGGAACTTAACTCATATGTGTATAATAATTTCTCAATTGAAATTTAAAAGATCAGGTATTACTGAAATATGTGATATTAAGTTGAGTAAATTACAAAATTCATGGTTGTTGAAAAATTTTAGTTGGTCCTTCAAAAAATTAATTATAATTATTGTTAGGGAAAAGTACACCAAAATGTATCCAACTTGTCACGTTTTATCATTGTATGTACTCAACTTTAAAACTTACCATTTAATGTATCGAACCTGTTAAACTTGCCATTGTATGTATCCGTTTACTTGTTACCAGCAAAATGCTGACGTGTAAGTGACGTGGAATTTATTTTTTTCTTTTTAAAAAGAGTAAACTACAAATTTGGTCCCTGAGATTTCTAAAAACCAACGAAAATGGCCCTTGAATATCAAAAACTCAGTTAGCAAAGGTTACTTTAGCAAAAACGAAAGAAGAAGGGTTAAATCTTAACCCTTTTATATAGACTCTCCCTCTCTCTTGCAAATCAGGTCACACCACCCCCCGCCGTAACCACTCCCACCGACGCCCACTCCCTCCGACGTCCACCTCCATCTCCGGCGTCCACCTCTGTCTCCGGTGAGATAATTACATCCAGATCCGGTGACCGTTCTCTCTCCTTCTCCCCCCTCTCTCTCCTGCAACTCCGGCCACACCACCCCCGTAACCACTCCCTCCGGCATCCACCTCCGTCTCCGGCGAGATGATTACGTCCAGATCCGGTAACCATCCTCTCTCTCTCTCTCTCTCTCTCTCTCTCTCTCTCTCTCTTTCGACCCTCCAGATCCGATGGATAGGGTTCATAAAAACGAAATAAAATTGGGGGTTTTGTTGATTTGGTGGTAGTGGTGATGGCGGTGGTGGTTTTGTGATGGTTTGAAGGTAGTAACGGTGGTGGTAGTTTGAAGGCAGTGACGGTGGTGGTAGGGTTTGGAGGCAGTGGCGGTGGTAGGGGTAGGGGTTTGGTAGTGGCGGTGGTGGTGGTTAAATGAAGGTAGTGGGGGTTTGAAGTGACGGTGGTGGTGGTGGGGGTTTGAAGTGACGGTGGCGGTAGTGGTTGGAGTTTGGAGGCAGTGCGGTTTGGTGGTGGTGGTGGTGGTGGTGGTTTGTTTTTCAAAATAGGCAAAACAGGTCCTTGGAACCCAATCAGTAAACTAGAGGGGTACAATTTGTAATTTAGCCAAATAAAAATGACTTGGCATCCTATGTGTCATCTACGTGGCATCCTACGTGTCAATTTTACCGGTTACCTTCTTAGTAGGTAACCGGATATATACAATGGCAAGTTTAACAAGTTCGATACATTAAATGGTAAGTTTTAAAGTTGAGTACATACAATGATAAAACGTGACAAATTGGATACATTTTGGTGTACTTTTCTCTTATTGTTATTATGGTTTCACTTTTGTTTTAGATTTGGTTTCTATCCTAACTCCACTAATAAGTTTTTCTCTTAAGTAGAGACAATATTGTCATTTTAGTTTTTTTTCTATTATAAACATAATTTTTTTTTATTAAAACTCGGATCTATGAATTTTGGGTTCGCCAATGAACTTGTTCCTGTATAACCGTTGATGAGCTTTGTCTCCTTTCCTCCATCGTTGTCCAAAGACCGTTCTCCCTCCTTACCTCCATCTCCGACGACAAGAAGTCCTCATCTTTAATCCTCTATGGTTTCTCTCATCCTCTACAACTTATCATATTCATCAGCTACCTATTATTTCATATGGATTGAAAAACTATTGAGGAAGAGCTAGGTCAGTGATGATGAAGAAGGGTTCTACATGAGTTCAAGGGTATGGTCTTTGTTCGAAGAAGAAAAGATAGTTTTTTCAGAAACCCTTCAAAACCATGTTTTGTGTTTCATGTCCTTAAAATTTATTAGAAAACCATAATTCCTTCAAAACCCTTTAAAATGAAACAAAATTTTGAGAACATACGAACCAATAAACAAGTCCAAAATAAAATAGGAAACAAATCTGTCCAAAACTTCAATTTTATATTTATCGATCTGCTATGCATTTAATGTATTTAGGGTTTGGCAACTTTGTCTAGAATCTCAAGGTTTCTAGATACGTCAAGAAATGAACAAATGCCAAGAGCAACTCTAATATGGACCTTTTTGTATATGCACCATATTAATATTTGTATCCCCTTCATGATGTTCATCAAATGAAAATACCTATAAGTCATAAGAATTGTTTTCAAGTCGTTTCGATAAGTGTATACATAATTCTTAAATACATATTTGCCCCTTTGGGCTTTGTTTAACTAGTCTGTCTATGGCCTGCTACTACTCGTTTACACTCACAAATGTAAACCAAGTTCAAAATGTCCTCTGGAGCAAGAACTGCCAAAGCCAACACTAGTATTCAAGATTGATTTGATGTAGATTAATGTTGGACTAACAAAGATTTGGTGTAGGGCTAGAAACAAAGGGTCGTTCAACATAGTTTACTAGATGAAGAGGCATGGCAAGGGTTTTTAAGATGAAATGTAACTTTGGGTTTTTTTATATATATTTAGAGAAAAACTAAAAAGACAATAGTATTCTTAATTTATCGAAAAAAACTATTAATAAAAGTAAATATTTTAGGAAATAATATATCATCTAAATATAACTACTTAATTCTCATATAAAATTATATCATTCTCTTTTATCAAAAAACTAACGTATAAGCTATTTTTTGTTCATTTAAATATAGGCACAAAAAATAAGCTAGCTAATATTTTGTCTTACCAAACAATGTCTTAAAACGACAAATTAAATGAGGGTCTTTATAGAACATTTTAAATAGGTAAGGATAGATTATTAAATGTTATTGATGAAAAAGGTTTTAAAAAGGTTTTTGCATTGAAGAAGGTTTTTAAAAATAGATTTTAGTTAATGAAATTAGTTGAAAGCGGACGTGACAAAAATAAAAAGTCTTTAAATAGGTTAAGCATTATGAATGCTCGTTATACCCAACTTAATCTTACATATACCTTTATTTTATTATATAATTAATAAATAAAAACAGAGAGAAAGAAATAAAAAAAAAAGAGAGAAAGGGGGTGAGAGGGTGGGGGAGGTTGGGGTTCTCGCCGGGTTTTACAACCCGATGACAGTACCATTACCAGCGGGTAAGGCATAACGGGTTTTCTTAGGCTATCTGCACCCAACCCACTGAACCCACTCACTTTTTGAATGCCACATCAGCTGCCACTTCAGCTTTTTCCTAACCCTCTCTTTACCCTCCCATAACCCTCTACAACACACACCCAACCCTCCCAACCCTCTCACTTTTCAATTTATTTTATTTATTTTATTTTATTAAATAACATAATTAAATAAATAATATTGTTAAAAATAATTTAAAAATTCTAATATTAATAAAAATTACATAACATTAATAAAAAAATTAAAAATCAATATCGAGGTTCCAAATATGTTCCACTAAATCCGCCCGAAGATTATGGTGAATAGTTGAGTTTCTCACTTGGAAAATATTCACCATACGTTGCTCCTCAGTGAGTTGCGGGTTCGGTGGATCCGGAAGATCATTCGGGACAACATATGTTGCTCATCGTACGTCTCTCCATTATGCGAGCCGGTTGTTTGATTATACTCCAACGTTTTTGGAGAATGCCGAAAGCTCGTTCGATATCTTTACGTGCCGCTTCTTGCGCTCCCTTAAACTTAATTCGTTTATCGTCTTCCGGATAGGAAAACGCTTTGACAAAAGTAGCCCATTCCGGATATATCCCATCCCCGAGATAATATCCGTGCTTGTAGGTGGCCCCATTTACTTGAAAACTTCAGTCGGGTGCGATTCCGTTATACACATCTTCGAAGATGGGCGAATGATTGAGCACGTTTAGGTTGTTCATGGCACCGACACAACCAAAGAATGCGTGCCAAATCCATGCGTCTTGGGAGGCCGTCGCTTCTAAAATGATTGACGGATGCGGTTTATCGCCTCGATGGTATTGACCTTGCCATGCAATCGGACAATTCGCCCATTCCCAATGCATGCAGTCAAGGCTACCGAGCATGCCGGGAAATCCGTGACGCTCTTCGTGCGCGGCGTACAACTGCTGAATATCTTCGTAAGTCGGCTTGCGTAAATATAATTTTCCATACATTTGTATAATTCCCAAAACGAAGTTGTTTAGACATTGGCGTGACGTTGAGTCTCCCATGCGGACGTAGTCATCAAATGCGTCACCGGTTATTCCGTACGCCAGTTGCCGAATTGCCGCCGTACACTTTTGGTATGGAGAAAAACCCGGCAACCCCGCAGCGTCGTGTTAGGATTGTGTGCAAGACAGTAACAGGGTTACCGTGTCCAATGTTATAAGACACTAGTAGGTCACACTGCTGCACACCAAAATTGAGAACATTTGGATTATGAGAGAAATAATTAATTGTTTATTAATTATTTAAAGAGAGAAAATAAATAATTAGTTAAATTTTTTATCAGTTAAATTAATCAGTTAGATTAATTAGAGGATAATTATAAAAGGAAATTATATAATTATTAATCAGTTTAATAATTATAAGGTTTTATAATTGGCATCAAACACTGCCTAATTTATCCTTATAAATTAAGGCTTTAGGCTGATAAAAACATAACTGATATTTTATTCCTCAAGTTTTTCTCTCTCTCTCTCTCTCCTCCTCCCATCGCCGGCGGCCTAAGCACCAAGCTAACCGGAGTTTTTCGTTTGTGGGGTAATCCAGGGTGGTCTAGCAACCGATTCTCGAGTCGTGTCAGTAGCGGTGTATTCCCTACTCGTGTTCCAGTATTTTTCGCAAAGGTAGATACCCTAAAACCCACTTGATTGTATCTACAGAGTTTTAGGATTGGATCCGTGTTTGGGGATTGTTTTCTGTTGTTTTCCGCTGCGCATATGTACGCCACGATCCCCAACAGTGGTATCAGAGCCACTTCCTAAAATCTGCAGATCAGGTTTATCTGCTTATTAGGTTTGGTAAAAAAATTTAATGGTTTAATTTCATCGTTAAAAATAGATTTTTGTATAAACCTAATCGGTGGTGGAACGGCGGCAGTTAGCCGACCAAACCACCAGACCACCGTGATACCACCGCCGGCGGCACCACAGATGGTAGTGGTCGGCGGCTGTTCCTCGCCAAAACCACCGAGAATGGTGGTGGTGGCGCTGTTGTTGCTTAGCGATGGCGGCAGGAGGATGGTGGTGGTGGCAGCGGTTTTGGCCGTTGTCATCGGTTGAACCACAAACCACCAGGCCACCCGCCGGCTGCCCTAAGGCCGAGCCAAGGCGGTGGCGGTGGCTGTTTGTCCTTCGCGAACGCAAGCCGCACCACCGTGCGGTGGTAGCGGCGTTTGTTCTTGATACCACTCGAAATCGAAAGCCACACCACCGATAGTGGTGGTGGCAATCGATTGTTGTTTAGGACGGCGGCGGCGGTGGCAATAGCTGCTGTCGTCGACTGTCTCGATGATGGTGACCGCCGCACCACCGTTCGTGGTGGCGGTGGCGATTAATCGAACGAACCGCCGAATGGCGATGGCGGCTGTGGCTACTGTCGTCGATGGCGTGGGTGGTGGCGTGGTTGTTTTCGCCAGAAAGCGGCGGTGGTGGAGGCGCAAGCCACTACTGCTGTCGCGTATCCAACCGGTGGCGACGACGGTGATCGTTTTCATCGTTGTCGTCATCGGTGATGGCAATTGGTGGAACCGGCGGTCGATAGCTGCCGCAAAGGGGCGTCGACCGCCACTGATTTCGAATTCCGACCAAAGAAGGCGGCGGCGGTGGTGTTTGCACTGCTACTGTCGCCGGTAACTGGTGATAACCAGCTCGCGCCGCGAATGGTGGCTTCGCGCCGCGAACAGCAGCTTCGCGCCGCGAGAAGCGACCTTCGTGCCGCGAGCAGTGGATTATGGTGGTAGCTGTTGTTTTCCCGGAACACCGACCAGTGCGGGGGCGGCGGCAGGTAGCTGTTGCTGTTCGCGGAAGGTGATATCTGGATAAGGGTTATCCAAACCAGATAGGTTTGAAACCCTAGGGATAATTTTAATTTTATTATTATTTTTAATCCTTTTGATAAATTAGAAATAAAAATTATCCGTTTATGTCATAGTCAAACCCTTTGACCCGTGGTTGTGCTTTTATTTATACATATGTTCTTTTTATTGTTGGTTACGGGAGGCCTGCGTGCCATTTACAACCCGCTGTTAAATTGTAATGCTTTTAATAATAAAATAATAAATAAAATCGAGACCCGAAGACGGAGCCAAGGAGATAGCCATGGAGCTTGGAGCCAGTGGGAGCGCCGAGAAGATTTGTCCCTTAGGAATAAGACCGTCATTTTGTGTTGGCTCACAAAACGACATAGTTTAAGGGTTTTTGACTATGACCTGTTTTATTGTGTGGATGTTTATATTTAATAGTTATATGAATTGTGTGGTTGTTTAGTTACGTAATTTCCTTTTAAATTAAATATAAACGTTTTTTTTTAAATTTAAATGTTTTAAAAGAAAAATTGGATACAAATACAGTTTGTGTTTGGATCCAAGTTTTTTTGAAAACTGGCAATTTTAACCCTTATAAAAATCATAGATTAGTAAGTGCAACCCACTTTAGGGACACCTCTGGTGTAAGGTACATATGGCGTTGTAAGTGAACACACTATGAACGCCCGTGTTCAAACCGAAACTGGAGGGTGATAAAACTCTGCGAATTATCTCCGGGTGGTACCGGCCAGGGTTTGTCCAGGTCCCGGGTGGTGCAGTCTATTTTGGTAATTATTTATTCACCGGGTGGTACCGGGCCAAAATGCACTAGAGGGACTAAATATGCACGGATTAAATATCCGATGTCCCGACGATCTAGAAATCGTATTTTCGAATTAAAATGCGATTGGTATAGTTTTTACCTACCATAAATCGCATGAGTCGGTTTGACATGATCACATGCTTCCCGACACATGTGAAATATGGATTCTAGTCTAATAAATTTATTTTAAGGGTAATAATTTATTAGAGGTTTTATAATTATAAACTAAGCTTGGAATTTTATTCTTTATTGTAGATGTCTTTTTCTGTAATCCCGTTTTATACCCCTGAGGAATCATTGAGACTCATCAATGGAAAATGGAAACTTACAGAACAAAATTTTCCAGTTTGGAAAATGCACCTTGATAATATATTGCGTGCACAGGGTAAGTTTTACGTTTTAGAAAAACCTGTATCACGACCTAAGAGTAATTGTCCTGAAGAGGAATTTACACAGTACTTTAAGTATCTGGCGGATGAAAATTCTGATTTTCTCTATATCATCCGAGTTTGCGGATAGATTAAGAGATAAATCCTGCCACGAGGTCGTGAAAGATATAGAAAGCCAGTTAGGTTTCTATAAACATACGGGCAAGCTTTTGATCATGAAAGAGATACTTTCACTGAAGCTGAAAAAGAACCAGTCAGTTAAAGACCATCTTATGGAAATGAGAAGGCTCTTTAAATGCTTGACACGTTTGGGGTACAAGATGACTCAGGAAGAGTTAATGTATCTCATGTGGTACTCACTCCCGAAAGAGATATGTGACACAGCTAGTGCCTACATGAAAGAACCAAAGACTGACGTGGCAGCGCTACATGAGAACATTCTGGCCAGTCTAGAGCCGAAGCCAGCACCTGCTGATCTCATGGATACTGATTGGATTGATGAGCTGGGGGATCTGAGTTGCCCAGAATGTGGTAGCAAGGATATTTGCGAGCACTCGATGAATATCGACCAGATAGAGATCGGTTTACCCGATGCTCCAGGTATCTTTATGATAGATTGCTTAATCACTTCTTATGAATCATGGGTAATTGATACAGGCAGTGGTAACCACATTTGTAATCATTTACAGGGATTCACTAGAAGAAAGACTTTGAGGAAGGACCGTTCGAACCTACGAGTTGGCGAAGGCACTCTGCTGATAGCTAAAGCTGTAGGATCTTATAGTCTTAGTTTACCCTCGGGTCTAGTTTTGGAACTGGATAATTGTTATTATATTCCAAATATGATTAAGAATGTTTTGTCTTTCGATTTGTTAGTAGACCAAGGTTTTTATTACAAGTATGATTATAAAATGATTTCTGTCTTTAAAAATAATATTTTCTATTTTAAAGCAACACCTGTGAATGGTCTATATACAGTAAATCTACAAGACAATAGCAGTGAAATCTATCATATAAGTAAACGATCCAAAGACATTGATGATCAAACTTACCTCTGGCATTGTCGATTGGGCCACATAAACAAGAAACGCGTTGAACTACTCCTAAAAGGAGGCTTTCTTGGCACTTTTGATTATAAACCTTTTGATAATTGCGAGTCTTGTTTATCTGGCAAAATGACAAAGCAACCTTTCAACAAAGAAAATGAAAGGGCTACTGACTTGCTAGAAATAATTCACACAGATGTGTGTGGACCATTTAGTCATGTGGCAAGAGGAGGATACCGGTACTTCATTACCTTTACTGACGATTTCAGTAGGTATGGTTATGTCTATCTTATGAGACATAAATCTGAAAGCTTTGAAAGATTCAGAGAATTTCAGAATGAAGTACAGAATCAACTTGGCAGAAAGATCAAATTTTTGCGGTCGGATCGCGGAGGCGAATATCTTAGTGATGAGTTTGACAATCATCTGATGGAGTGTGGGATTGTATCCCAACTCACACCTCCGTATACACCTCAGATGAATGGTGTGTCAGAAAGGAGAAATCGTACTTTACTTGACATGGTACGATCGATGATGTGTCACTCTACGCTGCCAATGTCATTCTGGGGACATGCGCTCGAAACAGCAACACATATACTGAACAGAGCGCCAACAAAGTCGGTAGAAAAGACTCCATATGAATTATGGAAGGGTAAGAAACCCAATATATCTTTTCTAAGAATTTGGGGTTGTGAGGTTTACGTCAAACGACCCACCTCAGAAAAACGCAAGCCCAAATCCGACAAGTGTTTTTTCGTTGGATATCCCAGGACCACCGTGGGATATTATTTCTACAACCCTGAAGAGAACAAAGTTTTTGTTGCTCGAAATGGAAAATTTCTGGAAGAAAAGTTTCTCAGTTCTGGGAACACCAGAAAGGATGTAGATCTACAGGTAGTAGACGAAGAAAACGCTACACCAATTGTTGAGCCAGAAATTCATCATGAGAATGTTGAACCTCAATCAGAATCGATTGAGGAAGTGCAAACACGGGACCTTCGCAGATCAAGTAGGGTAAGACAAGAACCAGATAGGTATCTTGGGTTTCTAGTCTCTCAGGAAAGCGGAGACTTGAATGAACCAACATCCTATGGAGAAGCTGTGTCAGGCAATGAGTCTGAATAATGGCAGGAAGCCATGAAGGCCGAGATGCAATCCATGTACGACAACCAAGTTTGGGAGTTGACTGATTTGCCACAACACTGTAGAGCTGTTGGACGCAAATGGGTTTTCAAGAAGAAAACCGACATGGATGGGAATGTACACACTTTCAAGGCCAGACTGGTCGCAAAAGGGTTCACGCAAACTCATGGTATCGACTATGATGAAACCTTTTCACCAGTGGCCATGCTAAAGTCGATTAGGATTCTAATGGCCATTTCAGCGTACTTTAACTACGAGATCTGGCAAATGGACGTCAAGACAGCCTTTCTGAACGGAAAGTTAACAGAAGACGTCTATATGGAACAACCAGAGGGATTTATAGATCCTAAGAATCCTAATAAAGTGTGTAAACTGCTAAAATCCATTTATGGATTAAAACAAACATCTCGAAGCTGGAACTTACATTTTGACGAGCGAATCAAAGAATTTGGTTTCGCGAAAAGTGAGTTCGAGCCGTGTGTCTACACTAAGTTCAGTGGGAGCATAGTAACCTTCTTGGTCTTGTATGTAGATGACATTCTACTCATAGGAAACGATGTACCAACTTTACAGAGTGTAAAGAGTTGGTTAAGCAAATGTTTCCAGATGAAAGACCTTGGAGAAGCCGCTTATATACTAGGCATAAAGATCTACAGAAATAGATCTAAGCGGCTTATCGGACTTAGCCAAAGTACATATATTGATAAAATCCTGAAGAAATTCAGGATGGATGAATCCAAGAAAGGATTTATCCCGATGCAACATGGCATAGTGTTAAGTAAAACACAATGTCCTATTTCTAGTCAAGATCAGGACAAAATGAAATCGGTTCCATATGCTTCAGCAATTGGATCGATTATGTATGCCATGTTATGTACCAGGCCCGATGTTGCTTACTCAGTAAGTGTTACGAGCAGATATCAACAGAATCCAGGAGAACCTCATTGGGTAGCTGTCAAGAACATTCTCAAGTACCTGAGAAGGACGAAAGTTATGTTCTTGGTCTTTGGAGGATCTGAGGATGAAATCAGCGTCACAGGATATTCTGATGCTAGTTTCCAGACCGACAGAGATGATTTTAGATCACAGTCGGGGTACGTTTTCACCCTAAACAGAGGCGCGATCTCGTGGAAGAGCTCGAAGCAGGACACGATTGCAGATTCAACTACAGAAGCGGAGTACATTGCAGCATCTGATGCTGCAAAGGAAGCTGTCTGGCTAAGGAATTTTCTGTCGGATCTCAGAGTGGTTGCCAGTATCTCTAGACCGATCGATATATTCTGTGATAACTCGGAAGCCGTGGCGCAAGCAAAGGAACCTAGAGAGCATCACAAGTCAAGACACGTGCTAAGAAAATATCACCTTATCCGAGAGATCATTGGAAGAGGAGATGTGAGAATATGCAAGATTCCAACAGAAGAAAATGTCGCAGATCCGCTGACAAAGCCACTAGCAAGGGTGAAGCATGAGGCACATGCAAACTCCATTGGGATGCAGTACCTGGACGCCAGTAGCTAGTTTTTAGTTTATTAATTATTACTATAGTTTAATTTAGAACAATTCAATCATGTAAAGTTTTTAAATGGAGGTTTTAATTCATGATTGTTTTAAATTAACTATTTTTCGCATATTTAACATATCAAGGATTTTACAAAGTTTTGTATGAAATCTAAAATTCCGTAGCCACTTATTGAAATGGGAATTTCAATAGGGAGTTTAACGCTATTATAAATACTTGATGATTTATTCGAAGTAGAGAATAAAAGCACAAGTGGTGTGACCAAGTATTTATAGATACTCATCAAAGTGCTTGGGTATTGGAAGTGACCAGTATCAAGTCTGCTTCATGGAGCCTCAGTCATAAGCATTGACTTGATAGGTTGTCCTTAGACCTGAGATACTTGGTTTGGGAACATGAGGACTGCTGTACTCTTAGCACGTCCTAACGCTGCACCGTAACAGGGCGGCCATACGGGACGTGACTAGATGCAGCGGAAGCCGTGGATCCAAATGCAAGTAGTCAAGAAGGGATTTGCACCTCTTTCAAAAGAGAGATATTTCCGGGCCCCTTGACGATTAAGATTGGCAGAAAACGCGTGGCCACGCTTGGATAGAATAACGGTTGTTATTTAGTAATATCCGTTACTGCAGGCAATCTGAATCAGAGTCAAGAAATACTTGTTTTTGAGAAATGAATCCTCCACTCCATGTCTCAAAATCATTTTAGAAATATCGTGTGCAAAAGGAATGAACATGTGTACAAATTCAAGCGTGAACTGTATCTCTGGATATAAGAGATCTTATAACCTAGTAAACCTAAGTGTCTGGCTAGGGACCTCCTTAGGCTAATGGTAACAGCACAGTTACATGTCTAGCACAAGTGGGAGTCTGTTAGGATTGTGTGCAAGACAGTAACAGGGTTACCGTGTCCAATGTTATAAGACACTAGTAGGTCACACCGCTGCACACCAAAATTGAGAACATTTGGATTATGAGAGAAATAATTAATTGTTTATTAATTATTTAAAGAGAGAAAATAAATAATTAGTTAAATTATTTATCAGTTAAATTAATCAGTTAGATTAATTAGAGGATAATTATAAAAGGAAATTATATAATTATTAATCAGTTTGATAATTATAAGGTTTTATAATTGGCATCAAACACTGCCTAATTTATCCTTATAAATTAAGGCTTTAGGCTGATAAAAACATAACTGATATTTTATTCCTCAAGTTTTTCTCTCTCTCTCTCCTCCTCCCATCGCCGGCGGCCTAAGCACCAAGCCAACCGGAGTTTTTCGTTTGTGGGGGTAATCCAGGGTGGTCTAGCAACCGATTCTCGAGTCGTGTCAGTAGCGGTGTATTCCCTAGTCGCGTTCCAGTATTTTTCGCAAAGGTATATACCCTAAAACCCACTTGATTGTATCTACAGAGTTTTAGGATTGGATCCGTGTTTAGGGATTGTTTTCTGTTGTTTTCCGCTGCGCATATGTACGCCACGATCCCCAACACGTCGTAATGTTGTTGGAAATATGGGTACCGTGTGTATAAATCATACACTATTCGTATGAATAGATTTCTCGACATCCTAAAACGTCGCTTGAACATCTCCTCCGGGTACGTCGGGTTATCGGAAAAGTAGTCCGCGATTAGCCTTGCGTTACCTTCTACCCGACCCCTGTCTATGTTAGGGGCCTTCGAACGAGGAATCGATGATGATGCGTTTGCTTGTTGGACAAGATGCGCAAACATTTGCGCATCTTGTTCCCAGTCTTCGTCGGTATCCGTGGATGATGAATCGTTCCAATAATCGGGTTGTGTCATTGTGGATGTATGTAGAAGAGAGTAGTGGTGTATATTGAGATGAAAGTGTGGTGTATATTGAGATGAAAATGTATGTAGTTGAGATGAAAGTGTGGTATTAGTTAGTATATTGGTATATATATATATATATATATAAACTAGTTTTGATCCCGTGTAATACACGGGATAATTTCAAAAAATTAAATCATGCCAAAAACCTTATATTACAAATATGAAAATGACCATAAATACAAAGTCACATACGAGAAATCAACAACTCCAACTTGGACTATAAACATGAATAGAATCATTATAATCATATCATCATGTATAGAAAAAAATAAAAATTAAAGAGCGTTTGATTAATTACCTTTTGTGTGTATGTGTAATTGGTAGTGACTTAATTAAGAAAGTTGCAGCAATTGTTTGATATTGAGAAATTGAAAGGGGTATTTATAGATTGAGATTGAGAGATTGAGATTGATGTGTGTATTTTTGGATTAAAACTGTTTGATTTAATTATGTAGATGATTTTTGAAAATGGTATTTATATTTTACATTATTTAATTTATTATTTTCATATTTATCTATAGTTTGGATTAAAAATGAAAATTTTTAAAGAGCTTGAGTATATTTTTTTGTTCCAAGAAGTTATATGAAATTTTCTTAAGAATTAAGAAAATAGGAAAAGTAAGATTTTTCAACTTTGGAAAACTCTTAGAAAATTGTACTTTGAAAATAGAGAGAATATTTTTAATTCTTTATATCACCAATGAAAAATAATAATACGTGTATTGATTATATTAAATATTACACAAATATATGTAGAGGATTTTTTAAACCGTTTGATTTAATTATGTATTTTTGAAAGTGGTATTTATCTTTTACATTATTTTATTTATTGTTTTCATATTTATCTATAGTTTGGACTAAAAGGTTTGATTTAATTATATAAAGGATTTTTTAAACTGTTTGATTTAATTATGTAGAGGATTTTTGAAAGTGATATTTATCTTTTACATTATTTTATTTATTGTTTTGATAATCGAAACCGGCTCACCAGAACGCGACACGTGGCAATTCGGCTCACCAGAGATAAGAATACGTGTATTGATTATATTAAATATTACACAAATATATGTAGAGGATTTTTTTAACCCTTTGATTTAATTATGTATTTTTGAAAGTGGTATTTATCTTTTACATTATTTTATTTATTGTTTTTATATTTATCTATAGTTTGGATTAAAAGGTTTGATTTAATTATGTAGAGAATTTTTTAAACCGTTTGATTTAATTATGTAGAAGATTTTTGAAAGTGGTATTTATCTTTTATATTATTTTATTTATTGTTTTGATAACCGAAACCGGCTCACCAGAACGCGACACGTGGCAATTCAGCTCACCAGAACACGACACGTGGCAAATCAGTTACTCTTTTATTATATATAGATAGATGATTTGAAAAAAATATATATATAATTTTGAACGTTGGAAGAGCCGTTTGACAACGGCTCTCCACACTCGCCGAAACCCCAAGCCGCCGGCTCCCTCCTCTCACACACCCAACCCGCTCGAAATCGGTGGGCTCAACGGATTTACCCGCTGAGAACCCAAGCAACCGGTGTAGGTAGCCTTATGATTAATTAGCTTGGACGAATCCGAACCAAAATTATCATATAACCAGAGGGGCCATATCTAGTTTTCTTCTCTATTAAATTTTTGTTTCTTTTAAATGTTTTTGTAAATAAATGAAGATAATTTTCTTTTTATGATAACAACCTCCTTTACATTGACACGTATTAAGCTATATTTGCCAACATGTGGAGAGGTATGTAACCACTAACACAAAAAATTAGTCAGTCAACAATCAAATAAATGCGTAATTACTTTGAATTCCATGTCAAAATTATCTCTTTACGCCGGTCTTCTGGACGCTTATTATATACGGTCATGTCTAAAACAGCGATATGCTAATTTATATTTTTGAGTGAAAGTGATTTTTATATTTACTAAAATCAAACAAAAATATGAGAAAACCTACAAAATAACCAGAAAAAAGTTCTAATTTATTTTAGAAAAATATTATTTAGGAAGATATTCAATGATAAATAATTAACAGACTTTTATATTTTAATTTATCTAATATTACTGGAACAAATAAATTATGCATTTACTGAAATCAAATAAAAAGATTCTTTCCACCTATTAAAATAAACAAATGTTTATTATTGTAGTAAAATATAATTATTATTTTGTTTTTAGAGTTAAAGAAAAAATAGATCATAATGTAATTGCTAAGCAACTCAAGGGGTCGATAGTTATCCACAGCCGTACCACCCATACCACCTGCATAGGCTGCCACCTCAGCGCCACATCAGCTTTACCACTACCTTACCATTACCATACCATTCACCCACACCCGTACCACTCATACCACCTATATATATTTAATACTAAAATATTACTTTATATATATATACATTGTATGTATATATGTGTGTGTGTGTTAGAGAAATTCTTGGCTTCCCAAACCAACGGCATGGAGTCACCGTTGGCATGCCTCACCGCCCACATACCGGCATACCGCGGCGGTGTTACCGCCGGTATGCCGGCTGCACCGCTCGCCTAACCGTTGGGCTGCGGATGGCCTTATGCCTTTGAAATGGCTAATGAAAATGGTATTCTTTTGTTTATGGGTTATTGTATTTGCAATTGCAAATTAATCTATCGATAGATTAAAAGATATACTAGAAGCTATCAACCAACGGTAAATCCTCAAATAAGAAAGGAAAAAGGCAAAACAATTGATATATGTAGGTTTTATATAACAATATTGTGTTTTATAAGTATAAAGATTTATTCGTGAACAAATATGCAGAGACTTGGTTTCTTAAAATATAAAAGGTTTTTGGATTTGTTTTAATGATTTTACCAAATAATCGTTTTATAAGTTAGATGGAATAGTTAGTTCAGTTTCAATAAATGTAATGATTTATTTGTTTAAAAAAATGTCTACAAATTTAATTACTTGATTTGAATATGAAAAACCATTTAGACTTTTTCAAACTTTCCTTTTTCTATCTTGAGATTATTGAAAGTGATATGTTTGATGAATTGTAACTTAAATGCATGACAAAAACAATATAATCAGGTTCATTATTTTACATTATAGTTGAGTGTAGTAGCTAATTTTATCAAACTTGAATATTTTGTTAAACAACCTATATATTTAAGCATTGCTTGCATATGTGGATCATATTTTTTAGACTTAAATATTATCTTCTTCTATCAAACCCTTGAATAGATAAGGCTAAGCGTAGCGCATTGGCAGGTTGGGTGGCATGAAGCCCGCCGGCTTCAATGGGTTGGGAGGGTAGGGATACACCAACAGCGGGCTGGGCGGGTTACGGCTTTAAGCGGGTTGCCCACACCGCTGAATTTGTGTGTGAGAGGGTTTGGAGGGTTGAGGTACTAATTAGAGCGGGTTTTGGAGTTGATGTGGAGCTGATGTGATGGTTAGGTTGGGAGGGTCGGGGTACTGATAGCCTAATTAATCAAAATGACGTTTTTATAAATTAGATAAATATAGAAAGCGTTGGTATGGGTTAAATAACATATCAAAATAATTTTGAAAATCCATCATGAAACGGTTCATCATTTTATTAACCTTTTTATGTATAAATTATTAATATATTAAATATACTTATAAATACTCTTTATCAAACTATAGGCAGATTAAAATGAAAACTTATGAATATTCAATTTAAATAGACCTGTATTATCCAAACTGAATGAGACATGTGTTTCGCTCGCGACTGTTCTTACATTCACAATGGAAGATGAGTTTTCTGCTATCGTCTATTAAAGCAATAATTTATCTTCTAGTAAAGTAATTTAAGATATTGTAGCCTGTTTTAATGATAGCCTAATTGATCAAAATGACGTTTTTATAAATTAGATAAACATAGAAAGCGTTGGTATGGGTTAAATAACATATCAAAATGACGTTTTTATAAATTAGATAAACATAGAAAGTTAGATGTGGTATGGTTTTAATGATACTTAATTTTCTATTTTAAATTATATTAATTTGTTCCTTTTTTTTTTGAAATGACAAATAATAAACACATCTAACTACCTTATTCCTAAAATCTACCCTAAATCTACACCAAACCCACAACTACAAGAAAAGGAGAAACGCGTTAACAACACTCCTGATGCCGCTGGGCTACAAGCTCGTTGGCAATTTATTCCTAACTTATAATCCAAATTGCCATATTTTCAACAAAATAGGTCGATTTTTTTTTCAAAGAGCCATTAAAGAGATTCTATGAAATTATCAACTAATAAATTAACACTTAAATGACCTTCGATTCACCTTATTTTCTCGATTCTTGATCTTTTTTTCAAAATGTTGCAGTGTTTAATTTATATATATCAAGAACTTGATGTAAACTAAAAGTCTATCACATCAAATGTTAATTTTTAAACTACAACCCATATGCTAAGGAACCAAATTGTTCGGTTTAAAGTTGTTGCAAACTGTAACGTAATTGCAATACTTCAAAACCAAACGGAACTTACCTAATATTTTCGTTATTGTAGTTTGATATTTATAAGGTTTTTCGCCTGTTTAGAGAATTAAAGATGTTTTTTATCAAGTAAATATTGGTTTGGTGGTTGTTTCCTTGATTTTCAAATGAAAGGTCTTGACTTCAAATCTTCTTAATTACAACTTTTTTGGAGGCATAATAAATATGAAACTAAAACCTAAAAACTAAATAGATGAGCCTAACAAGATTTGAACACCAAACCTCTATTTCTAAATGCAAGAAACTAACGAACTCTACCAATGAAAAATTGTGTCTTTATTGCAGTTTCAAAATATATATTGTGGCACACAACAAATTAATACGGTGACATTTTTCACATGTTATATTTGTTTACACTGCAACGAAGGAATGCGACAGTAGCACGTGCCACCAAAAAATAATATTAACTCATCCAAAAAATGTTTGATTAAGTTACATTTTTTGTCCTTATAGTAGACCATCTTTATATTTGTATTCTTAGATTACATAATTCACATTTTGTTAGTTTTAACTTTATTTATTTATTTTATTAAGATATTTTGTTTTATTGCTTAATTATAAACTATTATAGCTTTAATAAAAAATTAATCAAATAATTTCATTAAACTATTGATAAGTACATAATATTTCTTTTCAAAATTTTAAGTTAAATTCTCTTAAAACTAATATATTTTATTTATTGATTTATTGAATCTTTTTATTCTTTTTCAATAACCATTAAACAAGTGGTGGAAGATGGATGACAACGTCAAACTCTCGGTGACAGATAAAATGGAAAAGTTGCCACACATTCCCTGTGTGTTCCGATCTCTTTATATAGAAGATTTTATACAAGAAGGAGATTACAAAAAAATCAATCCTACCATCTATACAGCAAATCAATCATTCCTTGAATTAAGCTACAAATCAATCATTCCTTGAATTAAGCTATCCATTATACACATACCTAAATAATGGCTAGCTACCCTGTTTACATTCCCCCTCAATCTTAACCGTGACAAGGTTTAGATTGTATCTTAGACGATCTAGCATGTTGCGAGTTGCTGGCTTGGTAAACCCATCGGCTACCTGGTCATTAGAGGATATAAATCGCACGTCAAGAGCACCCATTGCCACCTTCTCTCTAACAAAGTGAAAATCCACTTCTATGTGTTTCGTTCGTGCATGGAAAACCGGATTAGCTGTTAAATAGGTAGCTCCGAGATTATCACACCATAAAACTGGTGGTCGCGATTGGTAAATGCCGAGTTCTTTAAGCAAAGATTGCACCCACGTAGCTTCTGCTGTACCATTAGCCAAGGACTTATATTCAGCTTCTGTGCTGGATCGCGACACTGTAGGCTGCTTGCGTGAGCTCCATGAAATCAGATTGGGGCCTAGGAATACTGCAAATCCTCCGGTAGATCTGCGGTCGTCCACACAACCTTCCCAATCAGCATCCGTAAACACACTTAAGAGTGTAGAGCTGGACTTTCGAATGCGAAGCCCTGTAGTTGTTGTGCCTTTTACATATCTTAAGATGCGCTTGACTGCTTCCCAATGGATATCAGTAGGTTTTGAAAGGTATTGACATACCTTGTTAACAGCAAAAGAAATATCTGGTCGTGTTAACGTAAGGTACTGCAAACCTCCAACCATGCTTCTATATTTGAGAGCATCAGCGTCACTAAGAAACGTACCAAAATCACGAGCAAGTTTGTCTGTAACAGACAGGGGGGTTGAAACGCTCTTACAATTCTCCATGTGAGCACGATGAAGAAGATCAGAGGCGTACTTGTGCTGCATCAAGGTGATTCCCCCGGAATTGTAGGCGACCTCAATCCCCAAGAAATAACGTAGCCGTCCAAGATCCTTGATCGGAAAGGAGGAAGACAAGGCACATACCAACTGATCAACAGCTTGTTGAGAAGATCCAGCAATGACTATATCATCCACATACACGAGCATGTAAATAGTAATGTCACCATGATGAAATAAGAAAAGAGAAGTGTCGGCCTTGGAGGACTGAAAACCAAGTTGATGTAGTCTATCACTAAGTCGGGAAAACCAGGCACGAGGAGACTGTTTCAGGCCATAGAGCGCCTTCTGGAGTTTGCATACATAATCAGGTCGTTGAGGATCCTCAAATCCTGGAGGTTGCTGCATATAAACTTCCTCGTTCAAGAAACCATGAAGGAAAGCGTTGCTTACATCAATCTGCCGAAGATGCCACCCTCGGGATACTACAAGAGAAAGAATCAGTCGAACTGTTGCTGGTTTCACAACAGGACTAAAAGTGTCCTGATAATCCACGCCATATTGTTGAGTAAAACCACGAGCAACTAAGCGCGCCTTGTGTTTATCAATGGAGCCATCCGGGTGTTGTTTAAGCTTGAAGACCCACTTAGAGCTGACCACATTAACACGAGTCGGTCGTGGGACAAGGTCCCACGTGTTGTTTTTCATGAGTGCATCAAACTCAGCCTCCATGGCACTACGCCACATCGGGTCGGAGAGGGCCAGTCGATGAGAGGTCGGCTCGGCGAAGAAGGCACTTTTGTTTGGATCATACTTAATTGTCCCGTCGGTGAACTTCCGAGGAAAAGATTTCCCAGCACGGCCACGGGTAGTAACACCAGGCGGAGGCGGACGCGGGGGCGAAGCATGAACGGCTAAAGGAACGTCACCTGCAGCAGTAGTAGGTACTGGAGCATCACCTGCAGCAGTAGTAGGTACTGAAGCATCACCTGCAGCAGTTGTCGGTACTGAATCATTGGTGGAAAAATCTTGTAATGTGGACACGACATCCATTGAGGCCGGTTGTTGCGCATCCTGTACAGGAGGCGCTACTGCTGACCCAGGTACGTCGTCGATTACAGATGCGGGCATTCGCGCCGATTGCGGTGGTGCTGCAGCTGCATTAGAGGTGTTAGACAACAAAAGCGATAAGTCATAATTCCGCATATGATCATTTACAATTACCGGTTCGGATTGGGGAAATGAAACGACCTGAGACATAGAAGATGGTGTGGCGGAAAAAGATGGGGTCGCAACAGGGAATCGAGATTCATCAAAGATCACATCCCGTGATATGTATATCCGACCGGTACTTTTATCCAAACACTTATACCCTTTGTGCATAGAACTATATCCTAGGAAGACACATAGTTTGGATCGAAAGTCAAGTTTATGGGAGTTGTATTTTCGAAGGCTTGGCCAACATGCACATCCGAAGGTACGAAGAAAAGAATAATCAGGGGTTATGTTAAGGAGGCGAGTGATGGGTGTGGAGTTATTTAGTGTACGGCTAGGCATTCGATTTATGAGGTAACAAGCTGTCAAGAAGGCCTCGTCCCAAAAACACAGAGGAAGAGAGGAATGTGCCAAGAGTGCCAAGCCTGTTTCAACGATATGACGATGTTTTCTCTCGGCCATTCCATTTTGTTGCGATGTATGTGGACATGACACACGGTGAGAAATTCCCGAGCGCTGGAAATACTTATGAAGTCGGTGGTACTCGCCCCCCCAATCAGATTGTATAGTGCGAATTTTAGCATTCAAAAGACGCTCAACATGATTTTGAAAATCGTAAAAGATTTGTTCAACATCAGATTTATTTTTGATAACATAGATCCAAGTATATCGACTATAATCATCCAAAAAACTGACATAATATTTAAAACCTCCACTAGATAATTGAGCAGGCCCCCAAACATCAGTGTGAACAAGCTCAAGTGGAGATGAAGTAACACGAATAGAATTATTATAAGGAAGTTGATGACTCTTTGCACGTTGACATGCATCACAAACAGATGACTCATTCTCAAAGGAGCAACCTAATTTATTTGACTTTAAAATAGACCTAACAATTGTTGAAGTAGGATGACCAAGGCGTCGATGCCATTGCGATGAAGACACTTTAACCCCGGACGAAGCATGATGAGGAGTGGTGAAAGAGAAGCGACCGATCGGCACTGGATAGAGACCTCTTTTGCTTCTACCGCGTAGAAGAGTTTTCTTCGTAGCCTTGTCCTTAACAAAGAAAGCATTATCATGAAATTCAATAAAGACATTGTTATCGGAGACAAGTTTATAAGCGGAAAGAAGATGCTTATTGATATTTGGAACATGCAAGATATTTTTAAGGAGAAGAGGTCGATCTAAACCGGGAATTGTAGAGTGACCAATATGAGAAATATGCAAACCTGCTCCGTTGGCCACTTGCACCTGGTCTTTGCCGTGGTAGCGCTCCTGGACGGATAGCCGATCAAGATCACTTGTGAGATGATCCGTTGCACCAGTATCAACATACCAGTTTGTGTCGGTGTTTTGGCCTCCCATGGTCACGCTATTTCCGCTACGGTACTCCTCTGCCTGGTACGCGTGATTGAACCTGTTGCGGCAATTCAATGCGATGTGGCCCGGGATGCCACACACTTGACAGCGTGAGCCGCTGTTGTTCTTGCCACGGCCGCGACCACGTTCACGGCTACCGGCGCCACCGTTGCGATAGTTATTTCTCTGGTTGTTAAAGGTGTTGTACCCATTGTTGCCGTGGTTGCGACGAGGAGCATTGGAATCCTGACGCGTGACATTGTTAGCGGACGAGATGAACTCAGTTGTGCCGCTCATCGAGGCGGCTTGGGCTTCATGGGCAATCAGATAAGAGTAGAACTCCGGAAGGGTCACCGCGCGTTGATTGCTTAGTACGGTGATGGCGGTGAAGAGATCACCGTGGCCTGGCCCCAAACCGGCTAGTATATATCCGATCACCTCTTCGTCGGACATGGGATGGCCAATATTTGCCATAGTATCGGCAAATCCCGTCATCTTCTGGTAGTACTCCGACGCGCTCATGTCACCCTTCCTTGTATTTGAGAGCTGCGTGCGGATCTGGATGGAGTTCCCGCGATGCTGAGCGGAGAACATGGTGTGGAACGATGTCCACAACTGCCTGGACGTATCGATGCAACGGGTGAGTTGAGGAAGAACATCCTCTGTCATGGAGGCTAAGAGACCGCCAATGATAGCCTGATCTTGGATGACCCATGTATCACGGGCAGGGTTAGGAAGCTGCCTTGCATCAGTCCCGGTTCCCACGGTCACCGTGGTAGCAGGGATTGGTATGGTGCCGTCGAGATATCCAAAGAGCTGGACACCTCGTAAGATGGGAACGACTTGTGCCTTCCATAGCAAGAAGTTGGTGCGGGTCAGTTTACAGGTGATAGCGGTAGCAATGGTGGAAGAATTGATGATGGAGGACATTATGAAGGTGCTGTAAAAAAGGGGATCAGAAAAGGAATCGGCGATTGTGAGAGGAGCTCGACGATGGAACCGGATCCCTTAGGATCTGGCTCTGATACCAAGATAAAATGGAAAAGTTGCCACACATTCCCTGTGTGTTCCGATCTCTTTATATAGAAGATTTTATACAAGAAGGAGATTACAAAAAAATCAATCCTACCATCTATACAGCAAATCAATCATTCCTTGAATTAAGCTACAAATCAATCATTCCTTGAATTAAGCTATCCATTATACACATACCTAAATAATGGCTAGCTACCCTGTTTACAGTGACAATTGAGGGCTATGATTGAGCTCAAACATCTACCTTCTTGTTGGTCCTCTTTGAAAACTGAGTGGAACATCCCCTCCATGAAAAGTAAATATTTTGGTGTGTTATGTACTTAATGACAGCCTTCTTGTCAGGATGAACCCTGGTTAATCGTTGGATTGATTTGGATTTGGTTTTATGTCTATGCTTCAACGAGGAACATGAGACTATGAATCATTGTCTTATAAAGTGTACAACAGCCTCTAAAACTTGGTCTCTCGTGTTTAAGTGGTGGAAGCTCGATGGTAATGTAGGCATTTGGCAAGCGAAATTTTAAACAATCCTTGTGGATCTCCGGCTTCGTCTTGGCTGAAATCAGCTCGTCAAGCTACCCCTGGTCTGCAATTTATATAATCTTGAAACATCTAACCAAGTGCTTTTTCTTGTAAATATTTCTAACCAGATCTTATTGGTGGATCTTGTAAATAGTATTCAAAAGGGTCATGTCTCATAGGACTTTGGTCTAGTTCACCATTTTTGATGTCCCCTTCATAGTCCAAGTCTTTCTAGTCGATGGTAGTTTGGTGGTAAGGTTGCGGGCCTTGGCTTTTGCCGTTGCTTTTGTTTTTTAGACATGCTTTGTTTAGTTTTTCCTTTGTTTTTGAGGTGGTCTTATTGCTTGGTCTCTTTTATAAGTTTCTTTGACTTTTAATAAATTTACCTGCCTTTTGCTAAATAAAAATATAAATAAAATTCAAAAATCACATGTTAAACGATTGTAAAATTTAACTTTATTTAAAAGAAAAAATAAAAAATCTATTAGAAACCTCTAACAAAATAAACCCTAAATATATATACTAGACTTAGACCATCCTTACTCGTAGACTTTCAACCCAATCAACCCAATCGCCATATCAGTTTTTCATTATCTTATCCAAACGAACTCAATCTAACGAATTCATCCTTACCAGTGACTCTAAACCCAATCTAAATAATTAAAATAAAAAAAGAAAAGATGGGTAGCGTCTACGTGATTGGCAAGGGGAAGCCGACGGAAATCAACCCGATGGCTCCATGGCGGTGTTGCCGATGGAGCCGATCAACTCGTTGCGCGGATGGTCTTAGGCTACTCCCACCCATGCTCTCCAACCCTCTCAACCCACTCACTTTTTGAATGCCACATCAGCTTCCACATCAGCTTTTGGTCAACCCTCTCTTTACCCTCCCATAACCCACTACAACACACACCCAACCCACCCAGCCCTCCCAACCCACTCACTTTTCAATTTATATTATTTATTTCAATTAAATCATATAATAATAATAAGATTAATAATTAATTAACTAAAAATTAAAATTACATAATTAATTAACTAAAAATTAAAATTAAACATTACATAATTAAATAAAATAAACTAAAACATTAAATAAACTAAAAATTACAAGCCATATTTTTTTTTATCTCGTCTTTTCGTTTGATAGTATCGAAGAGCTTTTTACCCCGGAGATGGCCATGCGAGGTGGTCAAAAACATAATGTCTTTCTCTTGTTTGGTCGTTGGTGAAAGTTCTTCCTCATCGGAAGTGTCTTCCTCTTTTACGGGTTGGTAATTGGGTTGGTAACCGGGTACAAATTGTGGTTGATAAGGAGAACCAAAATCCATTGGAGGAAATTGTGGAGGAAACGGTTGATAAGGAAACGATTGATAAGGAAACGGTTGAGGAGCTTGTGAAGAGCTCCCGGGTTGATTGGGTTGTGAAGAGCTCCCGGGTTGAGGAACTTGAGGATGAGTAATTGTGATCGAAAAACCTTTCGGCGAAATGTCGAGATTGTAATCGGGTGGATATTCTGGAGGGAACCCGGTATGCGTAACGTCGACTTTGAAAGAGGGCTTCGAAGGGGTCTCGGGTTCCGCCCGACGTTTACATTTCGCGCGGTTTCGATCGTTTGGATTCATCGTTTGAAGAGTGGGAGGTATGAAGAATTGGAGGTTGTTTGTGTGAGAAAAGAGTTGAAGAATTGAAGGTTGTTTGTGTGAAAAAAGAAGTTGGGTTAAATGAGTATTTATAGGAGTAAAAATTGAAAAAAAAAAAAGTAAAAAAAAATATAGATTTTACCGTTGAGAGAGCCGTTTGACAACGGCTCTCCCAACCAGTTTGCACTCACAAGCCGCCGGCTCCCCTTGTTGTGCACCAGAACCGTTTGAAGCCGCCGGGTTCGGCGGTTAAACCCGCTGGCAACCCTCCCATGCGGTGCGAGCAGCCTTACAATCTACAAAACAACTCCTTGTAGTTTAATAAATTAATAAAGGAAAATTCGGCGAGTCGACATGGCGTCATTTTCCCATTCTCCCGCAAAAAGTCGAAAAAAACAACTGCTTTCGTGTTCATATTCATTGACAAAGACTCCCTCCCTCCCTCCCTCCCTCCCAATCCCATAAAATAAAAAAGAGATACCACCTTTTTCCCCCTTTTACTACCTTCTTCTTTTATACACAACCAACTGAATCCTCTCTCTCTCTCTCTACTCTCTCTTTCTATACATATATAATATATATATATACATACATACATAACACCCTTATAGATCTATTCCTTTCTAGTGTTTCTTACTTCACATATTAAAGAGAATTTTCCATTTGGGTTTTTCTTTCTTTTTTGGAAAATTAATTCTCTTTTCATTATTCATTGATATGGGTTCTGGGTACTCTAATAATTTCATTTTGGGATTTTTGATTCTTTTGGGAAGTTCAAGATTAATTCATGGTTTTGGGACTTTTGGGTTCGATATTCATCATAGATACTCTGATCCAGTAAA
Source organism: Centaurea solstitialis (assembly GCA_030169165.1). Classification (NCBI taxonomy): domain Eukaryota; kingdom Viridiplantae; phylum Streptophyta; class Magnoliopsida; order Asterales; family Asteraceae; genus Centaurea; species Centaurea solstitialis. Next base: position 60,970,422 of record CM058041.1, read on the forward strand.
AGGGATTCTGGATATCGATGATGATGATAATCACTTGCCGCAGATGGGTTCACTCGATTATTACACTGCCATGGCCCACCGTGACCGTATTTTCCACCGCCGCCGTCTCGCCGGCGCCGGCGCCGGCACCGTCGAATCGTCTTTAGCGTTTATTGATGGAAATGATACTATTCAGCTTCCTTCACTTGGATTGTAAGAATTTTAATCATTTTTGAAGTTTAATTTGTGTTTTTGTTTTTGTTTACACCATAAATTGGAATTGGGGATTCTGTTTGGTTTGTTGAATCAGATTGAATCAAAGAATTATGAAGGATTTATGTTGATAATTAGTAGTTTCTTTCTAGAACAATGGAATTATCTGAAACTAAGAAGGGTTTTTTAATTTAGTTATATTTTGAGTTGAAATTGGGGATTTTGGAAATCTGTGATGTGATTTAAATTGGGGGTTTTTTTTTTAATCAAATTAAAGAAGAGAATAAAAAGGAGGTAAATTTTGACGATTTGTTTGAATCTGTAAGCATGATTCTTGAAAATTTTGTGGGAAATCTTGCAGTTTATTATTTATTATATTTGAGTTGAAATTGGGGATTTTGCAAATCTTTGATGGGATTCAAATTGGGTTTTTTTTTTATATCAAATTAAAGAACAGAATAGAAAAAGATGCAAAATTTCTATGTTTTCTTGAATTTCTGTGTGCATGATTCTTGAAATATTTGTGGAAAATCTTGCAGTTTGCATTATGCGAATGTTTCGGTTGGTAACCCGAGTTTATGGTTTCTGGTGGCGCTCGACACCGGGAGCGACCTGTTTTGGATACCCTGCGATTGTCGCAGCTGCGTGAAGGGATTGGTCACGAGAAGCGGAAGTGTATGTGTTTTAATATGAATCTTTTCGCTTCAAGAAAGTTGACTTACGTATAAACCGATCCTCGAATCTTTTGATCCTTTTAAAGAAAGTACGATTAATAAGCATGAAACCGAGGGATTCTAATCTTTATATCGTTTTCCCAAATGGGTATCGTTTACTGTCAGTTTTGTGTACATCTTGTCCCTAGACCGGGACCTTTCCCTATCTGGGATATACCGGTTTAGTTTAGTTTTCCCAAATGGGTATCGTTTACCCTTTTGGGTACTGTCAGTTCCGTGTACATCTTATCCCTAGACCTTACCTTGCCTGGGTATACTACTAGTTTAGTTTAGTTTAGTTTTCCCAAATGGGTATCGTTTACCCTTTTTGGGTACGGTCAGTTCTGTGTACATCTTATCCGTAGACCTTACAGGACCTTACCCTGTATGGGATATACTGGTTTCATTTAGTTTTCCCAGATGGGTATCGTATACCCTTTTTGGGTGCAGTCAGTTCTGTGTACATCCTATCCCTGGACCTTACACTATTTGGGAAATACTGGTTTAGTTTAGTTTAATTTGATTTGGTTTATTATTAGATCCTTTCTCAAATCTCAACTAGTATCCGTTACTCGTATCTATTTCTAGCTTTTAAGTTTTGATTTTTTAGGACGGTAATATCTTGGTTTGTTGACGGTTTGAAGAAAGCTTAGATTTAAACCGATGATCGTTTTTTCTACATGCAGCGACTTGATTTCAATATATACAGCCCTAACACATCCTCCACGAGTCAGAGAGTCCCGTGCGATAGTAGCTCGTGTAGACTACGGAAACAATGTTCTGCTAGACCCGATATTTGTCCGTATCAAGTCAATTATCTTTCGAGCAACACCTCATCCACCGGAATCTTGATAGAAGATAGTTTACATTTGACAGCCGAAGATAGCTCAATGAAATCTGTGGATGCAAAGATCAAGTTTGGGTATGTTTCCATGCTTTTATTACGACCGTTGACTTTTGGAGTCAAACTTAGTATATCTAATATTCAAATTTCGTACTTATTTTCTTGGAAAATTGAAACTTTGGGTTCTTCGTCGGTCGTAGTTGTTATGGATTCATCGTAGTTATCATGATCGTTCAAAAATTTGAAGTTTCCATATAACTAATGAAGTTTAAAATTCGGTGATTTTGACCTCAATAGTCAAACTATACAGTTTCAGCGTATTTTATGCGTAATTTTTGCAATATATTCAACAATCCGAACTGGGTCATTTGGGTCATGCAAGAAAAAGATATGAACGTTGACTTTTTGGCTCAAATTCGATAATGGTACCTTTAAAAAGTGTCATCTTTGACCTCAAAAAGTCAAACTTTACCCGTATTATAGATACGTATTTTTGTTTTTGTATATATATGCTCATCATAATTCATTGCAGCTGTGGAATGATCCAAACTGGCTCATTTTTAGATGGTGCAGCCCCTAACGGTCTGTTTGGGCTCGGGATGGAGAACTTATCGGTTCCTAGCACGCTCGCCAGCAGCGGTCTTACTGCCAACTCGTTCTCGATGTGCTTCAGCTCCGATGGTGCCGGAAGAATCAATTTCGGAGATAAAGGCAGCTTAGATCAAGGAGAAACACCGTTGAACCTCGATACACCTCAGTAAGCCGATGATTTCGATCGATTTTTTGAAACTCGGAAAGTAATTCGTTCGACTCTAAAAATTGTTTTTCTTTTGTGTAATTATTTTTGCGGCAGTCGGACTTATAACATCAGCATGACTCAAACGACTGTGGGAGACAACGTTACCGACATCGATTTCGACGCGATTTTTGACACCGGTACCTCGTTCACGTATTTGAACGATCCTGCATACACGATTATTAGCGAAAGCGTAAGTAATTACTCGTTTTGTTGATATTCTTTCCGTTTTTTCTTGATTTTTCGGCTTAGTGGAATTGCTTGTTGTACGTTTGCAGTTTGATTCACAAACGGAAGAGACTCGGAGTCCGTCTAGTTCTGACACCCCCTTCGAGTACTGCTACAATATAAGGTCGGTAATTTAGCTTAATCCATATAGACGGTGGGTTTTTGGGTTATAAAGGGAAGAAAGTGTAATATGAGTTCTTTTTGCAGTCCGAACCAGCAGACTATCGAAGCACCGTTGCTGAATTTAACGATGAGAGGAGGAGACCAGTTTTCCGTCATCGACCCGCTCGTCGTTGTTCCTCTTGAAGTAAGAAAGAACGGGATTTGTTGGTGTTTTTTCTTCACTCGTATGGAAGTTTAAACTCGTTTAAATTCTAATTTCGTTATCGTTGTGGTTATGTAGGGCGGCGGATCGGTGTTCTGTTTGGGAATCGTCAAAAGTGAGGATGTAAATATCATCGGGCGTAAGTGGACTGTGCTTTTATTATTTTGGGACGGAAAAAGTAGCATCGTTCTATTTGTTTTGTGTTTCTTGAAATCTAACCAAAAAAATATGATGTTACTTTTGTTCAGAAAACTTTATGACGGGATATCGAGTGGTGTTTGATCGTGAAAAGAACATTTTGGGTTGGAAACCGTCTAATTGTGAGTAAATCTCGACACTCTTATTCATCTTCTATTGCGTGTTTTAGATGGTTAATGATAATGTGAATCTATGTTCAGGTTACGATGCTATAGAATCGAACACGCTGCCGATAAGCCCACGAGTGTCCCCTAGCGGTTCGCCGGCTATGGCTGTGGGGCCCGAAGCGACAGCAAGGAACGGTTCGCCGAACTCGAGTCAGGCTCAGCCGGGGAGCATAGCGTCCGGGTTGAAGATGTTGTCGTACACGCATTTGATAGTCGTGGCCTTGATTCTAACGAATTTTTTCATGTGATTTTTGGAGTTAGGTTCATATTGTACGATGATACGGAGTGTAGTATATGGTATATAGTATAGAATGATGATGCTTTTCGATTCTTATTTAGTTTTGATGTAAATATGATAGATAGCTTTGTTTGTTGAGACGAGTTACGTTTACATTCAATAAAACATGGGTTTACGTTTAATATGCAGTTGATTGTTTGTTACTCCTCTTGACTAGCTGGTTTGTCTTTGAGATTTACTGGGTTCGTCTGGTTTAATAACTTGATAGTTATTTTCTTCAAGTATATTTACAACATACATACGACAACCACTCACACATATAACGAATGAAAATTCAAGTCGCATATGCCAAATAAGTACCATGTCTCGAAAATACATATTTGAGGGATAATACCGTAACATTAAAACGAATGACCATTAACCAAAACAACATTTCTCTTGTGCAATTATTTTCCTTTCCTCCTAGATTTCTTGCCTTCTGAAGGCAACGACGACATCTCATGCTTCTCTATCTTTGAATCGGCCTCAACTCGTACGTTATCTTCGCTTACCTTCTCGTGAGGTTCATCCTTATGATGCTTATTAATGACCCGATGTGCATATGCCGCGCTCCTGTACCAATACCATACCACCACACAAAATATTTGTGTCAAATGACGAATTCAATAAAAGCTTCTCAATATACCAATGTGTGAAATCATCAAAGAATGAAAGAATGATAGTTGAAGTTGCGGAAAAGCAGGCCTCTACCATACTGAATCAGCCATCATGAGAGAGGTAAATTATGGTGTTCTCGGGTAGGGTGGGAATTTGAACCTTAAACTATGTTGTGAAACTGCATCTACTTTCCGTTGACACAATTTAGCCGGAACATCCATAGTAGAAGTCTAGAGCTAGCTTATTTTTTGAACGAACCTTGCTTGGTAAACCATAGGCTAGATTTTTGAAAAGTTAGCTGTGATAGCTTATTGGGTCTTTTTCACTTTTTTCCATTTATGCCTTTTGTATTTACATAATTGCCGCTTGTATTTTCCTTTTCATTTTACGTTGTTACCTAACTTATCAACTAACTTTTATCAAATATGAAAGTTTATTCACTAACAGCTGGCTTAGGAATTAATTTGTTTTTTCAGGCTTCTCACACCAACATTATCCTTTTTAGGAGACAAAAAATTTTCTTGAAATAGTTGTGGGCGATTTCTAGATGTAGCAAAAACAATTACAGAACAAAGGGGCATTTCTTTTTGGAAGAGTGTCCGGGCCAAAGCCTGAGTAATACTTAAATGTCCCTAGGCATGCACACGGGAAGGCTCGAACTCAGTTAGGGCGCTATGAACCCCCCGAACGATAACCAATCCGTCACAGCACTGGAAAACCCGAAGAAAGGGGCATTAATTAGCTATAGAACTGCATTTTAAGAACTCAAGAAAAAAAGAGCACACCTTTTGAATAGAGGATTAGCCGGATCATCATAATCAACGGTTTGGATCTTCACTTCATCCTTAGCTTCATGTTCTCCCTTGTTCCTTTTAGACTTTTTACGTTTCAAATTGACGTTAGCATCTCGGCCATCATCATCTTCTTCTTCATCGTCTGCTAACCCAATTTCGGTTTCTTGGTTGTTTCGAATATAATTAAGGATATAGTTATTCATTTCGGACGCTAGATTGAATGCTTCACTCATTAGTTTATCATTAGCATTATCAAAAGCCTCATCGTCTGAAGAAAAAGAAAAATTATCAGCCATTTGAGGGTGAAAATAAGAGTAGGATTTATGAACCAAGAAGATTGCAAAGAAAGTTGGAATACTTTTTCTTCTATAACCATGATTCAAGTTTTATAGCAAAAAACCAACCCTTTGATTGATGTGGAAATTTTGTATTATAAATAGTAGATGAATTGGTAACAAAAAAAAAGGGTTGATCCTTTCTATTAAAATTGAAATCGACGATGGAAAATTGTTTAGGCTTGTCACGAAATGTGAGCTGCTAAGAAAGCCTTGTGGCAGAGAGCAAAATAATTGAACTGATATAAAATAAAATAAATATTAATCTTAAAAACTACAGTTTAATTATAAAGGTTACATAAGAGGTATTGATATTGGTGTATTTATCTATAATTTAATCCGTCAATATTTTTATTTTTTCTGTTATTTTGATTTGATTTCTTTGTTTTTTGGAGCTAATTTGGTGATTTCTTCATATTTCAGGTTCTAAAAGTTAAGATGAGCAGAAAAGGAACAAGGCCAAAATGGAGCAAAATCAAAAAGTCAAACCCAGAACCTAATTCGTGTCGCGAGATGGAGGCTCTTTGTTCTGGAAACCTGACGGTCAAACTTCGAGCCACAAAGTGAGGACCTCGTGCTGGAAGAAGGGCCCTAGCTTGGAAAGAAGATTTCGCGGGAATGGTTTAGAAGAAGATCAGCACAATCCCGTAAAAGATTACAATTATCATGGCTCACGCCATGAGGGAGGGATAGTATTCTCTCTTTATATTCGACTTCTGCGGCCACTATTCGGCATCAATCAGAATCAATCGGGAGTCCTTCGATTAGATATAGCATCTGAGCTATTTTTAAGTTTATGAAAAAACATCTGAAGACGTATTCAACGAAGGAAGAACATCACCAATATGTTCAAGGAGGAAGATCCTGAGTGTTTTATCATCAATTACTGTACGGTTTGACATTATGTTTACATATTTGTGTCTAGTTTTTTATTTGAACTTTCGTAGCATGTCTACGTGCTAGATTCTTTTGTATTGCTTTGATTTGATGAACCCTAGATAGGTTTGATTTTACCTTTTGGTTTGATTAAGTTTTCTTGAACAATTATCAAGGGATTTTTTTGGTGAATTAAGTGACTATCTGAAGGTTGAAGAGGTCTTTCGTGATAATCAAGGAGTGGTTCTCTTGACCAAATATCATATGTTTCATGATAGGACAAAGCATATTGATATTTGTCATCACTATGCCCGTGAAGTAGTAGCTACACGTCATGTTAAAGTGATGAAGATTAGCACTCACGACAACGCCTAGTATCCAAGTTCAATTTATGTTTGGACTTGGTTGGTGTCGCAAGACGGGGTTGATGCCCTTAGTGGCGACCTCCGAGGACTTTTGCTTTTCGAGAATTTTGATTACTTTGGTATTGCTTTGCTTACAAGTGATCATTTTTGCTTGAAATAAAGATTAATGGAGTTTTGTTCTAGTGCCTTTACTTGGTTTGAAGAGAATGTGGAGTTTGTATTCTAACAATGGTCTTTGAATTGAATGCATAGTGGAAAGTTGTGAGATTGTCGCCTTTAATCTAAGAGAGTACCCTAACTTGTGGCCCAACCCCATTTTGGTGCATATGGCCATAGTTGACTTTGTATTATTCAGATTAGAAAAAAACCCTTTTAGCTATCTCTCTCTCTCACTAAAACTTGGTTACCAAGTTTTCCTTTTTTGATTTCTACGTAAAAATCTCGGTGCCTCTCTTACTTATGTTTGTGGTTGATTATTGTTTACATGACTTTAGTTCATTTGTTCTTAGGATATATGTGTTCTTATAATTATCCAACCATTGAGCTTTTAGCCATTTGGGTTTTGGTATTTTCACAACCCCTAAATTTTATTTTATTCTTATGAGTCGATTGAGCGTCAACCCATGCAGTCGAGGTCTTATATGTTGGCCCGACCTAGAATCCAAGCCTAGGCCTAGATTCAGCAAGAAAGACCAATCTGACCAACCCTTTTACCAAAATATATAAAAAAGCCTAACCCAACTAAACCCTTTGTCAAACCTACAGCCCGAGGCTAGAAATGACTCAAAGAGCAACTATTTTTTTGCTTACCGAAAAAAAGGTATAAAGGGGTTCTACTTCACATGACACTCCATTCATTTGGCTGGTTTACACGATAATAATTTTCTTCAAATATATAATATATGACAAACACTCAAAAACTATTTATCAAATTTTCTATTAAGATCTTTATGGATAAATTTATTTGTCTAGATAAATTTAACTATATGGATAAAAATATGCTATTGTTTACACTCTTTTTTTCCTGAATCAACGATCTAAATGATAAAACCGGCAGCTTTACCCTTACAAAGAATTATACCTTGTTTACTGGAACTTTAAATATAACTTCAATTTGATGTTTATCAAATAGGTGTGCAAGAGGCATCGTCCAAAAAATAGAGAAATCGGAACATAAAAAATCGAACTTGGAGAAATTGGGGATAAGAGAAATCGAAACATATAACAATAGACGCCCCAATCAAAAATCAAATGTACCCTCAATTGGTATTTGCAAACTTTAAACTGCAAACCCTTAGAATCGTCCACCTTCGAGTAGATGACAAGGAAGAAACCGTTGAAGAAGAAGTATGATGGTGCAAGAGCGTTGCCCAAAATCTTTGAAACCAAGAAGTTGAGCAAATCACTATTGAATGGAGATTGAACAAAATCTAGTAAAGGAAATCAAAATCGTTACCTATGAAGAAATCGAAAGTGTGGAAATCTCGTTGTCTTTGGGGAAATCGTTCGGTTTGGAAAAATGTTGCAGTCTTGCAGAAGCAACACTAGTTGAAGATAATTGCTCGGGAGAGGTTGAAGATGAAGCAATAGAAAGATTGAAGATGGAGCTTGTTTTTTAACCAAGGGATAGGAAAAGTAATTTTGTTGGCTAAATATAAGATGGTATTTCGGGTTGTGCAATAAGCTAGGCTCTTTTTCATTAAGATCTAAGTAACACTCTAAAACGTCTTTGCAATTAAGCCCGTTAAGTCATAAAACCCATTAACTCAAGTAAAAACTCCTCGCATTTCATGAAAACTGCAAGATAGTTAGAATCTTACTGGTAAGTCGATAAGCCGGCCAGCTACCTTTTGCTGTATATGATAGTTTTTGTAAACTTGGGTTTCGGAAACAGTAACAAATGAAAACTCAACTCGCATATAACAGATATTGTGCCTCGAAAACACATGAATCCAATATATATTTAATACAAAACTTTATAAGCATAACATTAAAACGAATGAAAATTAAACAAAACTGACCTTACAAAAAACATCTCTATGGAATATATTTTGTGCAATTATTTCCCTTTCTTCCTAGATTTCTTACCTTCTGAAGGCAAAGGCACTTGTTTCGATTTCATTTTAATCGACTTTAGTAACAACGACATCTCATGCTTATCTTTCTTTGAATCCGTTTTGTCCAGCTCAACTCTTACGTTATCTTCTTCTCTTACCTTCTCATCGGGTTCACCTTCACCTTCACCCTTGTGCTGCTTATGAATAACCTGGCGTGCATATGCGGCGCTCCTGTACCATACCACCACACAATATTTATGTCAAATGGCAATTTCTACGAAAGCTTCTCAATATACCAAGTGTGAATTGTGAAATCATCAAAGAATTATAGTTAAAGTTGCGGAAAACTAGGGGCCCGCCATATTGAATCAGCCATCATGGGAGAGGTAAATCGTGGTGTTCTAGGATAGGGTGGAAATTTGAACCTGAGACTATGTTGTGAAACTGCATCCACTTTTCGTTGAGACAACTTAGCGGGAACATCCATGATTAAAGTTAGCATAGTCAAAGTCTAAAGCTAGCTTACTTTTGAACCAACCGAAAGAAACCTGTTTGGCAAGCCATAAGCTAGCTTTCTGAAAAGTTACCTCAGATAGGTTATTGGGGTCTTTTTTCACTTTTTCCAATTATGCCTCTTAAATTTACAATAGTTTTCATCTTACATTGTTATCTAGCTTATCAACTAATTTTTACCAAATATGTCGAGTTTATCACCTAACAGCTAGCTTAGGAATTTATTCGTTTTTGTCACTTTGCAGTTCTCTATCATATATCATATGGGTCGGTCTCTCACCTAAGTTTCTTGAATATGACCCACAATGATTCTTGCTTCTCATACCAACATACATGCCACCAACACTATGAAAATGTCAATGACCAAAACAAATAGGTACATGTTATAGATAAATACATTGCTTCTGCAGTCCATCACCCTACAAATCATTATAGAGATGCTATTTTTTGGAGAGAAGATTTTCTTTAAATAGTCGTCGTCCATTCCTAGGTCTTGCAAAAACAATTATCTAACAAAAGGACCTTAATTAGCTAAAAGAACTGCATTAAAGAACACAAGATAAAAGAACGTACCTTTTGAATTGAGGATTAGTTGGGTCCAAAGCAAAGTCTGGTCTCGTAAAGAGAGATGAAAACCGTGGATCATCATAATCAACGGTTGGGATCTTCTCTTCATCCATGGCTTCACGTTTTCCCTTCTTCCCTTTAGACTTCTTACGTTTCAAATTGTATCCTTTCACGTTAGCATCTCCGCCATCATCATCTGCAAGTAACAACTCAAGTTCCGCTCTACTTGCTGCACCTTCTTCACTTGCTGACCCCATTTTGGTTTCTTGACCTCTTTTATCACCCGATGCCTTTTTCTTTGCAGCGGAATCTTCCGTAAAGAAGTCACCAGGTTCTTCAATTGGTTCACCATCAGAACCACCGCTCTCATCATCATCTGATGAATTCTTGGATCTATTCTTCCTAGCTTTCTTTTTCTCTTTCTTCTTGCGGAGATATGCATCCCAAACGGTTTCTGATTTTTTATCTTTCTTTTCCAGAATTTTTTTGCTAAGATCCTCTAAACCGGTGTTAAAAGTCACCTCCATATCCATCCCATCGTCATCTTCATCTTCATCAGAACCATCCCCAGACTGGAGAAGAGCACGGTATGCATCTGTTTTTTGTTTTTTCACAGGCCTATTCACACCGTCAACATCATTGTCATCTTCATCAGTTTCACTATCACTTGAAGCAATGAATTCCTTTAATTCAAGTTCATCCTTAACATACTCGGATTCCTTCATAAAGATAGCAACGGTATCAGAATACATGTAGAAATAAGTGTACACCTTTCAATTTTCGTTTGTCCACTTTGCAAACTACGTACCTACTTTCCAAATATACCCATAACTATGAGATGAAAAAATTCATTACTCTATTAACAAGGGTAAAAATGTCATTAAGGTAAATTAGAGGTGTACTATTACACATCTCTAAAACTGTGTGCCTTTTTCATTGTGAGCATTTAAGTTGTGACAAAGGAAACACAGCTTGCCACAAACAAGAAAAGATAATATCAAACACCTTTTACGTACCTGGTCTACATTAATTTTCCTTTGAAGCTTCTTAGAACGCTGAGGTTCATTCTCATCCCAAGTAAGATCAATTTTGCTGAGTTGCAATGCTCGAGTCTGGAAATCTATACCTTCATAATTCGCTGGAGCCTGAGAAAAAAATACATGGAACTGTTAGCAAATGCTGAACTTTTTCCCAAAACTAGAAAGGGTAATTTGAAAAACATGTAATGATTAATGAACTAAGAGGTCATAGGCCAGTGGTATCCGGAATTATTGGTACAGCCCAGCCTCCAGAAGGTCAAGGGTTCAAATATCACCAAAGGTGAGCAGTGTGCGTGAGTATTTTCCGTATATAAATATTATATAATTAAAAAAGAAACTTATATTTTGTATGCAGATAACAAGCAAAACAAATTATATAATATTACCTCAGTAGCAACATCACGTGCAGGATGTGTGAACTCCATGGAGTCTGGGATAAACCTCAAATCCAGCCTATTTGAAGACCTCTCAAACTCAATGCCATCACAGCTTTTGTAAATGTAATCAGCTGTAGCAATTGAATCGCATACCACCACTGCAAAATAGTACCTGAGCAGAAGAACCAAAGATAAGTTAACAAATTGCTACGACATCTACCCCTGATAAAACAAAATATTAGAAACAGTATGCACGTCATAAACCTTTTTCTAATCATGATTCAATTACCTTAATCTGCTTAGCTCATAAGCCCGCAACTTTTCCGTGTCTATCTCACTGTCATCATCACTGCTGTCGTCTTCATCTTTTTTGGTATTTTTCCCATTCTCGTCATCAAATAAACCAACTGGACCACGCACTGCCTCCTCTTCCATTCGCTTGAGTCCAAACTCGGATGGATAAACAGACACAGACACAATCTGCCCTGATTTTGGCAGAAACGAGCTTAACACAACGAACAGGTCAACTGCCTACAAAAGAAACACAAGTACAATCTTTAGGGGAAATATAACCATACCATAGACCAACTATGTTGCATGAATAAGGATGCACACATATGAATATGTCATATGTGTACACCAGAATCCTGATTCCAAAAGACCAGGGGCAAAGGGTTCTCTGATACAAGATTATATGTATATATAATATGTTACAAGTCCAAAACCAAACAAGATAAAGAGAGAATTATCTTCACACATTATAGATTTGAAAAGCATAATGGAACCTAAATTAAGAACGGAAATAGTATATAATATAAAAGCAAAAGATAAAAAGCATCAATGAGCTGACTGAAGTAACATTTATCTATATATACAGAACAAGAGCATGTAAGCCTTATAATGCTTTAAATTTCATGTCGTTCGCCCATTATTGTCTAAACTATCAAGAACAACAATCAATTTTATCTTCTTGCTTCTTCTGTCCCTAGAAAACACTAGACTTCATTTCTACTTACAAAAATTTGTGTCCTAATTTCTAAATTATAACCTATGGATTGTCATCAATCCATTTCTGTAAGGAACAAACTGCCTCCCAAAATCCATGGCATTCTAGTAGCATAAAATCCATCCAAGCTCATATCAAAAGTTGCAGAGGAAAGCAAAGGTTAACAAATACTGAGAAGTGTTGTATGATTCTGCTTCAAGTGAATATAAATAGACCAAGCATCTTGCTCACCTGAACTTGATTCCAGTCCAAATTAACAACAGCCAGCCTGTGAGTTTCCTTGTCAATTTCAGGTACATTCTCCTCCACCTATCTCCATTGAAGTTCCACATATTAAATATCAAAACCACAATAGTAAATCACTATACTTATTATTATTTTCCTCAACCAATAATGACACCAAGATTGTAATCAAAATTTACCTGCAAAACATCATTTTCTTCCTCTAGATAAGCTCCATCATCTTCATCAGTGTCTGTGGAAGTCCAATCATCCTTAAGATGTTCCAATTCTTCTTCTTCTCCCAAGGATTCCGATTCCGACTCTGATTCCTTTTCCGTTTCCGATTCCGATTCTGTTTCGGATTCTAATTTCGATTTCGATATGGACAACTTCTCCGTAACTTTCTTCGATTTTGATTTCGATTTGGACAACTTCTCCGTAGCCTTCTTCGATTTCTCAGATTCTTCGTTCTCTTCTTCGTCGCTTTCGATGTCTTCTTCTTCTTCATCATCCGATTCCTTCTGAGGCTGTTTTTTCTGCTTTTTTTCTTCATCGTCGATTCGGTAGTAGTGTTTAAGAGCATTTTGAGACGAATCGCCATCTTGTTTAGCTCTGCCACGCTTATCGACACGAGCAGAGGAAGTAGAGAAGTTCTTATCGGTGAACATACGACTGAATCTGGAATCAATGGCCACCTTGTTCTTATGCTTTGGAACATCCTGAAACCTAGGGTCCTTTTGCGAAGCTGCGAACCTTTCGTCCGTAATCACCTTGTTACCGCTGCCAAACACGCGATTGCCGCCGCCGCCAACTACCGCCGCTGCCGCTGCCGGCGCCGTGTTAGCATCAGGAGCTTCCTTTTTATTCTTCTTGCTTTTGGAACCCATTGGAATGGAATCCTTGACGCCGGCGGAAATCCAAGTCTCCGATGGATGGGTAGACAAGGAAGAAAGAAGAAGGCGACAAGGGTTTTAGGAGATCAACATAAACCCTAGTTTTTAACGGGTCGGGTTAATCTTAAAACGGGTTACAACTCTTTATAAGACTATCTTTATCCACAAACCAAACCAAACCAATCTTTAATAAAAAACTAATTTCTCTCTCTTCCACCTATTCAATCTTTAATTCCAATCCAATCTAACATTTTTCAAACTTTATTCACAATCCAAACCAATCTTAAAAATTATATTATAAAAAACTAAGTTAACCAATTAAATAATGACACCTAATAACTACTTTATCTATAAAATATATCATTAATAATAAAATATTATAAACTTATCTAAAAAATCTACATATTAATATAAAATAATAAGCAAACTAAGTTTGCAGTAGCAAACCGTTTGCACAAACCTTCTAAATATTCATTTTTTTTTGTTTTTCTTTTAGTTAACTTTTTTTGTCTTATTTGAAATAAGTTTGGGTTGGTTTGTGAATGGTTGTAGTCTAATGTTCCTTTTTTTCTGTAAAACTACTCCAACCCCTACTCACCCACTTAAGAAGTACTCCAAGAGTACTCGGATTTGAATTTTTTATCTATAAATTTCATAATTATATATATATATATATAAAGACTTAGAATCAGGTAAGACCAAGTTGTTACCGTGAGATCGCGTGAGACCACTTAAGTATATATATATATATACTTAAGAATCTCAGATTTGTCTTCTTGTCTTATATGCACAAAAACGATTTGATTTCATTTCTGACAAATGTACAAAAGGGATGTCTCTTCACTGTTCCCTCCTTACTTGTCAACCATAAGGCAACTATTTACCATAGGCCATGACCCTACCAAGCATGGGTAATATTTTATGGTACAATATTACACCAAACACAATCTTTACATGACAAGTGTAAAGTTGGGTATGGCATGCGTTTAATGCATGGGGTATAAATATGAACATAGTGTGTTCTTCAAACACGAACCTTTGATCTATCTTCTATACCCCTATCCTTTCTTCTTTCTATCTTCTCTCTTCTAATTCTTGCTTAGTGCATAAGCAAAGGCTGTGTGTCTTAAAACTTAAAGATTGTTTTGGATCTAGACAAAGTCTTGATCCTCTTCAACAAACAATCCACTTCAGTTTCACACAAAGGCTCCATAGGAGTCGTGAACTGAATTAAGTGGAAGAAATTGTGTTGATTGTATTCAACCCCCCCCTTCTACAATACAATCTATCATATTGGCCATCAATAGAGGACCAACAAGTGGTATCAGAGCGGTTAGAAACCTCTTTCTTCTTCTTAACCGTTCACAAAAGAAACATAGTTTCTAGATCCACCCTATGGCCAATCCTCCAAAAGACACATATTTTGGCAGAAAAGGAAATTTTCGTAAGCCCAAGCAGCTTTCTCTTACTAACAAGCCTGACACCCCCTCTGGTGATAAGGCTACCTCTATCTGTTTCAAATGTCAGGGCAAAGGACACTTTGCCACTGAGTGCAGGTACAGAAGAATCAGTTCACTGAATCTTCTACCCCAGCTTACAAGGACGAAAAGTACCAGAAGCTGAAGTCCAAGTACCGAAAGCCGAAATACCAGCGAAAAGGCAAAGGTCTAATCGCTAAAGGAAAAGGATGGGATGAATCTTCTGATGAATCCTCTAATGAAGAGGATGTTAGGATTATGTGCAAGACAGTAACAGGGATTACCGTGTCCAATGTTATAAGACAATAGTAGGTCACACCGTTGCACACCTATTTTGAGAACATATGTGTGTGAGAGATACTTAATTGTTTTAATTATTAAAGGAGAGAATATAATAAATAATTAGTTAGTTATTTATTAAATTAATTAATTTGGTTAATTAATTAATTAAGGAGATAATTATAAAGGAATTATAATTGGATACAATCACTGCCTTATTTGTTTCTATAAATAAAGGCTTAAGGTGATAAACCAGATGATTTTTTTCCCGAAAAATTACTCTCTCTCTCTCTCCTTGCCGCCACCGGCCTCTCACACTCACGGACAACCGGAGCCGTTTTTCCGATCAGTCACGGTGGTCTAGCAGCCTGTCTCACGTGGTGTCAGTAGCGGTGTACCCCCTGCTCACGTTTCAGAGAAAATTCGAAAACCGTAAACACCGTTTAACCCCCTTATTTGTATCTATTAGGTTTAAGGTTGGGTTCGCGATTGGGAATCGTTTTTGTTATCCGCTGCGTATGTTTTTTGTCACCAATTCCCAACAGTGGTATCAAAGCCACTTCCTAAACCTACAGATCAGGTTTGTTAATCTTTTAGGTTTAAAAAAAATTTGATTTTTATCTGCACTTTTTGTATAGAAAAATTTGATTTTTCGAAAACCTAACCGGCGTGGAACGGCGGCAGTTAGCCGGCCGAACCACCAGACCAACCACTGCCCGCCGGAAAACCACCGATGGCCGTACCACAGTTGATGGTGGCCGTCGGCTGCCCTCGTGAAACAATTGCCGGCCGCACCACCATATGTGGTCGCGGCGTCGGCTACGGCTAGGAACCACCACCACACCACCGATTGTGGTGGCGGTGGTGTCGATTGATGATCAAAACCGTCGATTGGCGACGGTGGCAGTCGTCGACGGCGGTGGAGGTCGTGAAACCGAAAGCCACAACACAGTAAGGTGGTGGTGGCGGCTGTTACCCACAATCGCCGGCCGCGCAACAATTGCGTGGTGGCGTTAGCTCAATTGACCGCCGAACGGCGATGGCGGCTGTGGCTGTTGTCGTCGATGGCGATGGTGGTGACGTGGTTGTTTTCGCTGGGGAGCGGCGGTGGTGGCGGCGCTAGCCACTGCTGTTGTCGCGTTTCCGACCGGTGGCGACGACGGTGATCGATTTCATCGTTGTCGTCATCGTTGATGGTGATTAGTGGTAACGGCGGTCGATTGTCGCCGCAAAAGGGCGTCGACCGCTGCTGATTTCGATCAAGACGACTGGAGACGGCGGCGATGGCACTGCTGTCGCCGGCCACCACTGTTAACCAGCCCGCGCCGCGAGCAGCGGCTTCGCGCCGCGAACAGCGGGATTCGCGCCGCGAGCAGCGGCTGATGATGGTGGCTGTTATTTTTCGAATACCGACCAGTGTGGCGGCAATGGCAGGTAGCTGTTGCTGTACCCAGTAGGTGACAACGGATAAGGTTTAAACCAGATAGGTTTAAAACCCTAGGAATTTATTAAATTAATTATTTATGTAATAAATTTTTAAATAAAATAGGATCTAGTTAAGATTTTATTTTACGTCATAGTCAAACCCTTTGACCCATGGTTGTGGATTATGTTTATGTATGCTTGTTCTATTTTATTCATTCGGTTTTTGGGTACGGGAGGCATGCGTGAGCACACCTCGAGCGCCCGCGTTCAAACCGAAATTGGAGGGGATAAAAACTGTGCGAATTATCTCCGGGTGGTACCGGCCAGAGTATGTCCAGGCCCCGGGTGGTGCGATCTGTTCTGGTAATTGTTTATTCACCAGGTGGTACCGGGCCAAAATGCACTAGAGGGACTAAATATGCACAGATTAAATATCTGATGTCCCAACGATCTAGAAGTCGTGTTTTCGTATTAAAATACGATTGGTATAGGTTTTACCTACCATAAATCACATGAGTCGGCCTGACGTGAACACATGTTTGCCGACACATGTGAAATATGGATTCTAGTCTAATAAACTAATTTAAGGGTTATAATTTATTAGAAGTTTTATAAAATATAAACTAAATCGGAATTTTATTCTTGTATTTGTAGATGTCTAAATCTGTAGTCCCGTTTTATACCCCTGAGGAATCGCTCCGCCTCATCAATGGCAAATGGAAGCTTACAGGACAAAATTTTCCAGTTTGGAAAATGCATCTTGACAATGTCTTGAGTGCACAGGGTAAGCTGTACATTTTGGAAAAACCTGTTTCACGACCTAAGAGCAATTCTCCTGAAGAGGAATTTGCTCAGTACTTTAAATATTTGGCGGATGAATCTGATGTCATGTCGATTCTGGTTTTCTCTATATCACCTGAGTTTTCGGGAGGTTTAAGAGATAAATCCTGTCATGAGGTCGTGTGATAACACCAAAATTATACATGTTTTGGTTGAGCGTAATTGTATGACTTTACCCCATTTCTCACCCGTTTATGATCATTTCACTCACTAAATGAGCTTATTATTGTTTATGTAGGATTTGGAGGCCGTGGAACGGAAAAGTACGAAAAAAGGCGAGAAAACGTGAAAAATGCACAAAGTCAACACAGTAGCAATCTGGCGTTCGCGAGTTTCTAAATCTGGCGCCGCCAGATTCGACAAAGTTGAAGACCAGAGTTGACCTAAGTGTTTGGCGCCGCCAAACCAGCAGTCTGGCGATCGCCAGATGGCCCCTGGACGTTTTCTTTTAAATACCAGCCTCCTCCTTCAGTTCAAAGCATGACTTTCGGTACGGGTTACGAGGCAGAAACGAGAGTGAGAGTCCGAGTGGTGCCGATACGCCGTGGGAGTCGATCTTCGATCATCCGTCGTTGTATTGTCGGTATCATGTCGATGTCTACTATTGCTTTTGTTTTCGTTATGCTTAGTGAGTAGTCTTTTAATAGTGGTACTTGTCATGGTCGATGAACCATTGTGGATGATGATTTGATACTTAATGTTTATTGGTTTGTTTTTGATTGATTGAATGTGTGTTATTGTTCCGTTCTGATTATTATTGTTTGGTTATTTGAACTCCTTTGGTTGGGTGTATCTGTTTGACTAAAGTAGATAGACTCCGATAGGATAATCAACCTACCTTAACCTACCCTTGACCGAGAGAGTTGTGTTTAGTGGTTACTTGGACCGAGAGTGAACTGGAGGTAGAAAACCATACAATAGAATTAGGATTGGATTTCCGGTGCTAGGTTGCCTGACAAACGACCTAAGTATTGGACTAGGAGGACCAAAACCTAGTTAAAAACCATAATTACTACATGTTAGGGTGTCCCAGACTTAAACTCCTACAATAGTCAAAACAACCAAACCTTTGGCCTATTTAAATCATCCACTTGGGGATTCACTATACCATGATAAGTGCTACTGTTTTTCCTTCATATATTTCTTAATCAATCTCTTTTAATCGCTTTCTTAGTTATTAGTTTATTTAGTTGTCTTTTTAATATTAAAATCTTTTTCATGAAACCCCCCCCCCCCCAAAAAAGCTTTAGGTTAATTAAACTGATCTAGACTTTAATCTACGATAACTTGACCGTTCCCAGTGGTAGATACGATACCTGGACTTTCCTACACTATATTACTCACGATCAGGTACGCTTGCCTGTATATGTGGTAAGACAGTGGCTAGGCATTAGAGGTTAAAACTTGTTACGCTTTTTATATATAATAATTACCGCATCATGTTTTTGGCGCCGTTGCCGGGGAACGGTAGTTGTTAGATTTTAGTCTTATTAGTTTTGTTAATCGATCCTTGTGAGGGATTCTTTCCCTTGCAAGTTTTTCGCTTTCTAGTTTAATTAGTTAGTTTTATCTTTATTTTTATTTTATCTCTTTGTTTCCCGCAAGTTGCCCGTAACCGTTTGTTGTGGTTTCAGTCACGGCAGACTTGTTAGAGCCATTTGAGGAGCCGGAGAGAGAGTTTAGAAAAAGAAACAAAAAGAAGTCAAAAGCCGACAAAGTTCGCCCGAGAGCTTTGATTTTTGAGATGGGAGACGAGGCACCGATGTGGACCGCCAGGAGAGCCGCTCCAACTGTACCCACCAATCCGATCACGAAGCCAGGCCTAAACAAAGAAATCCCGGGGAAGCTCCTTCACATGATCAAGGACGTTACCTTCGACGGGAAAAACGATAGCAATCCTATCGTTCACATGGAAAACTTCGTTGATATCTGTGATCTGTTCAAAACGGAGGAAGGCCGAGATGATGCGATTCGTCTTCGAGTCTTTCCTCTCACGCTCACCGGAAAAGCTAGAGCTTGGTTACGCTCGTTAGAGCCAAGTTCGATCACTACTTGGGAAGGACTTCGTTCAAAGTTCCTTTCCCGATTCTTTCCACCATCTAAGATCGACAAGTTGAGAGCCGATATCCGATCCTTCCAACAAGATGACGGGGAGACCATATCCGAAGCATGGTAACGTTTCAAACACCTTCTAAATTCGTGCCCGAGTCACGGATTGAATAAGAGTGAACAAGTCCAAACTTTCTATAGTGGGTTTGCTTATTCTTCACGCGCTACATTGGATTCTTCAGCCGGAGGTGTCTTTATGTACAAAACGCCCACGGAAGGTTACAAGCTCCTCGAGGACATGCTCATACACAACATAGATTGGAGGACGGACAAGCGCTTGCAAATCCCAAGGATGGCCGGAAAAATCTCAACCGACTTCGATCCATCCGATGAACTAGCCGCTATGAAAAACCAACAGGTAAAGTTTGAACGAAAAATCGAAGAACTAATTAAATCTGTTCATGCTTTGCAGGTTGGATGCGAGGAGTGCAATGGACCACATTTGACTAAGGATTGCCCGAACCGACCAATGATGACACCCGAAGAGGTGAATTATCTTAACCGAGGCGATTACCAAGGGAGGTGGAACAACAATCGTAATTTCATCCCTAGACCTCCCGGTTTCTTTGCACCAAATCAACAGAACCAAAGACCGGATGGAGAGCCACGTGTCTCTATCGAAGATCGGATTGTCCAATTCATGGATGCGCAAAAGAAGCTAAACGATGAGGTAAGTTCATACTTACGTAACCACCAAAGTACTATCCAGAATTTGGAATTGCAGGTTGGACGTGTTTCGCAAATGCTAAGTGAAAGGACTCAAGGGGAGTTACCAACGCAAACACAAGTCAACCCGAAGGTGGAGAATGTGAAGCCGATGCTCATGATGACCGGAGAACCATCAAAGAAGAAGTGGACCGACATCTACACAAAGAAGTACGTGGAAACTGAGAGTGAAAGTGAGCCCGATTATGCCACGGATTATGATTCGGAGGGGTTCACCGTGTCATTCGAACACCTAAGACTCAAAGTGCCCGAAGCTTCAGATGATGATGATAAGGAGGAAGATGGAAAACAAGGCGGATACGCGGAGTTCGTGATCCCGAAGAGAGAAGATAAAGGCAAGGAGAAAGAGAAGGAAAAAGCACCGGAGGATGACCTCATTTACATTGCACCTATCAAGCATGATCTAGGGAGTTACAACCTACCTATTTCTTGTCATAAATTTAAAGGTCTTGCTTTGGTAGATTCAGGTGCCGCACTTAACATGATGCCTGTTGGTTATTGCAGGAAAATGGGAGTTAAAAAGATCATTCCAACAGACTATCAATACCGAGGCGTGAATGGTTACATGACAAAGCCGTTAGGAATAGCGGAAGGAGTCCCAATTCGCATTGGCAACTTTGTTTATTATACGGACTTCGTTATAGCTAATCTTCCACAGAACATGGAGATCCCGATAATTCTCGGGACATCTTTCTTGCACACCGCTCAAGTGAATACCGATATGCGAAACCAAGTCACGAGCTTGGGATATGGAGAAAATCGGATTTACTTTGATCCTAACGGGGAGCCAGTCAGACACCTCGATGAACCATATGAAGATCCTTCTCTGGCCTACAAGAAAAACAGGAACCGCCCGTTACTCCCGCATGAGCATGGAAAGAAGAAGGAGGACTATCCTAACCCGATGCATCAAAAGGATCAGAAACTTAATGAACCGGGATCCTCCAAGAAAGATCACAGAAAGAAGAAGGGCTCGTCAGCCCGACGTGCCAAGAAATGAGCTGAAAGTGGGGTCGAGCTCTAGACCCATTAAAAAATGAAGCGCTTCTCGGGAGGCAACCCGAGCTTTTTCTTTTTCTTTTGTTTTTATGATTTTCGTGTGTTTTTTTGTTTATGTTTTTGTTTGATATTGCTTAGGTAACCATACGGAGGAGATAGACAAAAGAATCGAGCAAATCCGATGTGCGAAAGCAATTTTGAAAAGTTGGAAACAGTGGCCAACTCACGATCGCCAGTTTCCAAATCTGGCGACGCGAAGTTGGTGAGGTTGGTACCAGGTAAAATTGTTCGAATCTCGCGACGCGAAGAGGACCGTTTGGCGACGCGAAATTTTTAAAAACTAGGGTACTTTTGAAAACCGCTTGTTTGGCGACGCGAAACCCTGGGTTTCGCGACGCCAAGTCGGGGCAGACGGGTTTTAAACCCTCTTTTCTTACTTTTTCACTTCACCACAACCCTAAGTTTACTTCGGCGCCGCGAAATCCTCTCACGTCCTTGCGAAATCCGACCTTCTTGAGCTTCAATTTCATCATTCAACATGAACAAGGTATGTTTCCCAACTTTAATATCATGAGGATTGCTTGATTTGGTAAATGTAGATCTTGTTTTGGGCATCAATGGTGTTTGTTTGCTTAAATGGTTTTGACATTGTTCTTGATACACCATTGATTGTTAGAGCTTATAGATTGATGCATGCCATATATTGTGATTGAAATCTTGTTTTAGCATGCTATTTGATTGTTTAATCTAGTGATTGTGGTTAAATGATAAGTGTGGGGATTTTGAGAACATCAAAATCCCCCATCCATTCTTTCTTGTTAGCTAGATTGGTTTGTAATTGAGGTTGAACTAAAAGTTCAAGTGTGGGGATGTTCCACATCCCCTTTGACCTTCGATTTTTGATTTTTCGTATATGATTGTGATACTTGAACTTGTTAGTCGTGGAAGTGTTTGTCTCGTTTGGTTTTGACATGAATGAACCTTGTCTTGCATTTATTGGATAAAAATCATCTAAGACAATGGTATTTTGGTTTTTTAGAGACAAAGGACCCGATCGTCAACTTCCACCGCAACCAATTTCCGTGCACCGGATGGTAGTCACGTGTTCACCTATTTCATGAATGACCCGAATTTGAACGCCCCAAAACGGGAGGAGTACCGGGATACCGTTAACCGACTTCTTGCCCGTCAAGTGCTAATTCCGAGGAGAGTCGACTGGGACCTTCTTCGATCGATGAGTGTCGAAAACAACATCAAAGCGATACTCGAGAAACATGCCTACGACGAGGATAGCACCGAGTATTATATTTGCCATGCATGGGAGCGAGTCTTTGACATTGCCGAGACCCTTTATCGCGAGCTTATTGTTGAGTTCGTGGCCACGTTCCGTTTCGAGGCCATCAAGGCCATTGAGGAGTCTCATCAATCATGCATGACGTTTCGACTTGGTGGAGTTTGGAGATCCCTATCTTTGGTCGAGTTTGCCGTTGCTTTGGGGATATATACCCAAGGGGAGGTTGATGCTCCCGGATTCGCGGAGTACATGTGGGCGACCGCAAAAAGGCCGGATGGTTTTGATCCTCAATTGGCTTGGGCAATTCTTGGTGAAGGTGACTATGGTGGTAATCTAAAGGTGAAAGGTTTTCTTGCTTCTTCGGATAGACTTCTACACCGCATGCTCATTCAAGCAGTGAACGCTCGTTCTTCAAGTGAGGAGAAAGTTTCGGTTTATGATCTATGGCTTCTTGAGCAACTCACCACGGATGATAAATATCCGAATGCTCCGTATCTCATCACCGTTCAACTTGCCAAGGCAAGTGGTTATCGAGAGGGTAGTCGCATAGTTGGTGGCCAGTACGTGACGCTCTTGGCCAAGCACTTCGGTATCCTTACCGCGGGTGCCATTGCCTCGATGACGAACCTTGGGGAGATGGGATTGATCGACATGGACCAACTCCATGGCATGGGTTTAGCAAGGGTTGAGCACATGGTTGGAAGAGATTACAACGCATGGATCCATAATCCTCAAGCTTATGGGACGAGGAGTCAAGCAAGAAGTCAAGCAAGGAGCACGCATGAGATTGGTGGAACGAGTGGGACGAATGCGGGAGAGCAACCGGCGGAATGGACAGCATATTCGGGTTACCAAGACTTGAGTAACCGACTCTCGGAGATGTCATTGTCTTATGGCCGTTGTTTATGTAAAAAATTACACAACTCGATGTCGTAAGAAACTTGTGTGAGGCTTAACCGTCGAGAGAAAGAAATTACAATCAATGATAAGTGCGGAAAAGTAAAATGAGACAAATAATTTGATGACGCAGGAAAAACCTCACGACGGAGGAAAAAACCTGCGGTCGACCTAAAAGATAAGTCGACAGAGCACTATGTTCACCAATCAGGGGTGATGTCCTTCAAGTATACAGCTTTGATCGTACGATTACAATTGAGAGAAATATGAAATCGAGTGTAAATTACAGATGATTCTCAAGAATAATGATTATAGAACTTGTGAGCTTCGGATAGACTTCGTGTGTTGTAATGCTGGCTTGATTCTTCTTTTATAGTGGCTTGAGAATAACGGTCCAACGGTATTGTGGCTCATCAATGATTGAATTGTAACCGTCCAACGTTATTGTCTTCAATTAATGCTTGGAGAGTAACTGTCCAACGGTATTGCTGAGAGTTAATGTCCAGATTGTAACTGCTGCGAGAATCTTGCTTGTAACGGTCGATCTTGATGCTGTCGAACGATACATAACTTACGACTTGCTCATTGTAATGATGGACTTCAACGAGTATAGCATAGTACTCAATTTCCGATTTCCTCAAAGGTGGACAATTGTTAGATCAGCTTATCTGCATCAAACATATAAACTTTGTATGTTATTCGTTAGTATCGTCGTACGACAATATAGTCATCGTGCGTCTTATTTATTGTATACGTTCGATGCTTATTGATCTTTGTTCGATAGTCCTCTTAGGTTTTATCTCAGGACCTTATCTTAATACAGGACTATTGTCCTAACATTTACCTTACGATTATAGTCGGTTGTCGTGCGATTGTAGATTTTTACCCTAACAATTTGCCCCCAAGATTTAGAAAATAATTCTAATTTTATCTAAATCTTTAATTCGCTGGACAAAGAGTAAAAATACGTTGTCTAACGGTCGAATTAACGTTGAGAAAATAGCCGTTATCTAGCCGTTATCTTGGACGCGTGTTTTCTAACGGCTAAATGATGACGCGTGGCACAATTATCTCTGATGACTCATATGATTTAGTTGCTATAAATAAGGCGTTTGATAGTGAGAAAAGATTTTACAAATCTTCTTAATTTCGTAACCAATTGCTTGAGATCGTAATCCGACTATTTTTGGCAAAGATTTCGTGCGACTAGGCTTTATAAGGTACCTCCTTCTTCCCTGTTTCATGCGTCTGAAATCAATAGCAAATAAGAGTAATAGAGGTTTAGATAATCTTAGGTTCACCCGTTTGAGAAATAGTTTAGGTCGACTAGAGCTCATTATGTCGTCGGAAGTTAGGAGTTCGATTACGGAAAGTCTAGAAGTAGGAGAGTTGAGGGAGTTAGCAGGGTTACCAGAGGGTGCTCAAATAAGAGTGGCCGGAGAGATTCGGCCGGCGGATACTCCGACGGGGTTCTTTGCCCTGTTCGAATATCCGTTTAAGATCGGATTTCGATGGCCTTACTCTCCACTTTCTCGAGCCTTCATGTCCCGTTTCAACTTGTCTCCGGGGCAACTGATGCCTCAATTCTGGCGTGTCATCCTGGTAATCGAACGGGTGACCAAGGATTGGGGTCGTCGCGCGTTCTCTGTGGACGACCTTCTCTCTGCTTATAACGTGACGAGACTGCCCTATAACCGTTATGGGTTATTCCCTAAGGGCAGGAATGATACCATGCTTGTTCATCGCACGCAAGTGAATGATCGAGGGTGGAAGTCTCGTTATGTCTTCGTCCAGACGTCTTCGGTCATTGACGAATCTTGGGTTGTTCCTGAGTGGAACTCAAATGGTAACTTAGGCATTTATCTCTATTTTTATATATTTTTTGCACAATTTTGATGATTAATCGTGTGTTTTCTTGCAGTTGTTAACTTCACGTTTGAGACAACTGAAGAATCTAACGAGTTGATCTCACACTTCCTGAGTTATAGTGTGACAGATCGCACGTATAGAACGTCGAAGGGCGGTGAGGAGAGCGACATTGAGCCTGAAGTGCAAATCATCGAGGAGACGGATATGGAAGGTAAATATCGTACGTCAATATTCTTGTTTGTGTTAGTTTCGTTTGATTCTAACTTTTCTTTTCTGCGTAGGCTCAGCTTCCAAGAAGGCGTCGACGATGGAAGCAGCTGCTCGTGCTGCCAAAAGGAAGGCTGCGGCCCAAGAGGGTTTAGTGGCTAAACGTACACGATCGTCGTACGTTTCTTTGGATACCCCACCTAAGGATGCCAAGCGAAAGGCTGAAGGTGGGATAGAGGCTATCCCTCTTAGCTTCGCCCCTCCTGCAAAGGGAGAGGGTGCGTCCAGCCAGCCTGTGTCGAAGGTCGACAAGGGCAAGGAGAAAGAGGGGTCTGGTCTTACGACCATGACGATCCAGATCCCTTCTGACTTCATGGTGGATGACGTGATCAGGACGGCGGCCACTTTTCCAGTCCTTGAGCAGTTTCACGTCCCTGCTCAGAAGGCGCGAATGGAGGAGGCCGATATCGAAGATCTGGATGCCTCCATCGCGGGTATCTCCTTCTTGGTAAGTCCCTGTCGTACGTTTGCTTTCACTTTACTTTATTTGTATAGCTTCTTCTAATCTTTTTCTTTTTTCTTTGTATAGGCCCTCCAAACTAGTCTTAGCCTTCATACGCGAATGGCTAAGATCAAGGAGGAAATGGCGTCGAATCAGAATGATGCCAAAGTGGCCAAGAAGGAGGCCGACAAGGCCAAAAAGAAGCTGACCCAATTGACCGACGAGGTTAATGCCAAGTCGGTCCAAATTGGGGATCTGGAATCTAAGCTGGAACTCAGCGAACAATTTCAGATCCAACAGCGAGAACGGTTGAAGTTGGCCTTGGACCATACGAAGGAGCTGGAGAAGGAGCTGCTGGTTGTTCGACGGGAGAAGGCTGAGAGAGAGGAAGCGCTATCGTCCAAGATCCAAGAACTGGAAGATGACGCCGCCTTAGTCCGCGTGGTCGCACGTACTGCGGTCATGCGTCGTGTAGCTGCTGGGACCGTGACTTCTCAGATGGCGAAGGACGAGGTGGCTTCCTTCGTTCAAGTAATGGGCTCTGAAGACCTTCTCGATGAGGAGGATCTTAAGAATTTGGACGAGGATAAGCCTGCTGAGGTTAAGGACGCAGGTGTCGAGGAGGAGATTCCTGAAACCTCTGGATCCGTTCCTGCGCATCCTCTGGAGACTGAAGAGGCCCCTGTTGCAGATCCACCTTCCACCGATGCTCCTTTAGAATAGTTTTTGTCCTTGTAATTTCTTTTGATCTTTTGTAATTTTGCTATTTTTAGCAAGAATTTTAATGAAAAACTTTGGATTCAGTAATCGCTTTGTCGTGCGTACTTAGCTTTTGTGTTCTTACTTTTGTATGTAAATTGCATCATAACTCATGTCGTGCGTTTTAGCTTATATCGTGCGTTTTAGCTTATATCGTGCGTTTTAGCCTTTGTTTTTGCATGCATTTGTTTTAAAGTCCTTAGACTTATTATAGAAACGTTTCTTTTGTACTCATGAGAGTATACGTGCGACTGGCGAATTGTCTTGCGCTCTTGCGAGATATTCGTGCGTTTGCAGCAATAGTCATGCGATACATGCGATAGTCGTGCGATACATGCGATAGTCGTGCGATACATGCGATAGTCGTGCGATACCTGCGAACAAACATGGTTGCTAGGGGGTGGCCGTTGGTTTGACCAACGGCGCTCCGACGCTCAAGTCAGTAATTGGTTCAAGGAATAAATTGTATGTAAATAGGTTTAGAAGTAGTACCTTTTAAGGTGATGGGCGTTCCAGCTTCGTGGGATTTCCATACCTTCCATAGTCGTAAGTCTGTATGCTCCATTTCCAATGACTTTGGAAATTATGTAAGGTCCTTCCCATTTGATGGAAAGTTTTCCAGCGTTTGGTTCTTGTGTGTTTTGAAACACATGTCGTAAGACATAATCTCCAACTTGAAAAATTTTTGCCTTTACCTTTTTGTTGAAGTGTCTTTCGACAATTCCTTTCTGTGCAGCCATCGTTCGTAGTGCTTTCTCCCGGAGTTCTTCTAAAGCGTCAAGGTCGTAAGATAAATTTATTGCATTTTGATCATACGTGCGACTTCTGGCAGTTGGTATTTGAGCTTCGATTGGCAAGACTGCTTCGCATCCATATACCAGAGAATACGGAGTTTGTCCAGTTGATGCTCTAGGTGTCGTACGATTTGCCCATAAGACAGATGGCAATTCATCTACCCATTTTCCTTTTGCTCCTTTCAACCTCTTTCGGATTGAATTGATGATGACTTTGTTGCTCGACTCTGCTAACCCGTTAGATTGTGGATATCTCGGAGTTGAAGTGATTAATTTGATCCCTCGCTTTTCACAGAACGTACGAGTGTTATCACTTATAAATTGTGAGCCGTTGTCGCACATGATTTCAGCTGGTACCCCGAATCTATAAATGATGTTTTTCTGAATGAAAGATATGACTTCTTTATCTCGGACCTGTGAGAAAGCACCAGCTTCTATCCATTTCGAGAAGTAATCGGTGAGCACGAGTAGATAGACTTTTTGTCCAGGGGCTGGAGGTAATTTTCCCACGATGTCCATTCCCCATCGCATGAAGGGCCATGGAACTAGAACAGAGTGTAAAGGTTCAGATGGTCGATGGACCATACTCGAATGTTTTTGACATGCGTCGCATCGTTGGACGTACGTTATGGCATCTTCTCGTAGAGTAGGCCAATAGTAACCTTGTCGTGAGATTCGACTAGCAAGACTTCTGCCCCCTGCGTGATTTCCACATTCTCCGTCGTGCATCTCTTGGAGAATTTGATTGATTCGTACCTTACTTGTGATGCATCGTAGGAGAAGTCCTGTCGTGGATCTTCGATAAAGTTGATCTTCAAAAATTGTATATCTTGAAGCTTTCGACCTTGTCTTTCGAGCTTCCATTTTATCTTCGGGTAGTTGGTCGTGCTTGAGGTAGTTCCATATGTCGAGCGACCAATTGTAAATTTCTTCGTTCATCTGTACTTCATCGTTTGCCGCAATTGTTGGTGTTGTGAGATGAAGTATTGGGATATTTTCCATGAACGGATCATGAAATGCAGATCCCAGATTAGCCAATGCGTCCGCTTGCATATTTAGATCTCTTGGTATTTGCTCGATCAGGAACTGTTCAAATCGTGCGATTCGATTTTTAACGGCTTTGAGATAACTCATCATTTTTGAGTCTTTTGCTTGAAAATCTCCATTTACTTGGTTTACGACCAGTAAAGAATCGCTTCGAACGTGCAATTGTTTTGCCCCCAGTCTAAGAGCAATATCTAGTCCTGCGATCAAAGCTTCATATTCTGCTTCATTGTTTGTGGCTTTGAATTCGCATCGTACGGAGTATACTATATTTCCCCCTTGTGATGATTTTAAGACAATACCTAATCCACATCCTCGTACGTTCGAGGAACCATCAACGTAGAGTATCCAAGGCTGGTTGTCTGAAATCGTCATAACTTCGTCGCACGTCGTGGGTTCCAATCCTGGAGAAAATTCTGCCACAAAATCTGCTAGTACTTGCGATTTGATGGCCGTCTTAGGTTTAAACTCAATGTCGAACCCACTGAGATAAATGCTCCATTTGGCTAGTCGTCCTGTCAGTTCTGGTTTTCGAAGCACCGTCTTGAGTGGATAATTGGTCACAACAATTATATGATGTGACTCGAAGTAATGCCTTAGCTTCTTTGCTGCCGTCATAAGACCTAGTAGCAATTTTTCCATTGATGTGTACCTGGTTTCTGCGTCGAGGAAAGATTTGCTGACATAATAGATTGGTTGTTGTCGTTGATCTTCTTCTCGCACAAGTACTGCACTTGTCGCATTTTTGCTCACTGCCAAGTACAACTGTAGACTTTCTCCTTCGACTGGTTTTGTCAGCAGTGGAGGTGATGTCATATATTGCTTCAGTTCTTGCAAAGCTTTCTCATGTTCGTCTGTCCACAAGAAGCCTTGATTCTTTCGTAGGACATTATAGAACAAATGGCATTTATCCGATGATCGTGAAATAAATCGGGTTAAAGCTGCCACTCGTCCTGTTAATTTTTGGACTTCTTTGACATTCCTTGGAGATTGTATCTCGACGATAGCTTTGACTTGTTCTGGACTTGCTTCGATTCCGCGTTGCGTCATTAAGTACCCCAAAAATTTTCCTGCTCGTACTCCGAAGGAACATTTTGTAATTGAGCTTCATCTTGTATTGTCGTAGGATATCGAAGGATTGCTTTAAATGTGCGACGTGATCGATCGAACGTTCTGATTTCACAAGCATGTCGTCGATATAAACTTCCATCGTTCGACCAAGATGTTCCTTGAACATCATGTTAACCAATCTTTGATATGTTGATCCTGCATTCTTGAGACCAAATGGCATAACTTTGTAACAGTATATGCCTTTGTCTGTCATGAATGCAGTCTTCTCCTGGTCGTCCGTATGCATCAATATTTGATTGTATCCTGAATATGCGTCCATGAATGTTAACAATTCATGTCCTGCTGTCGCGTCAACCATGGCGTCGATATGAGGTAAAGGAAAAGGATCTTTTGGACAAGCTTTGTTTAGATCCGTGAAATCAATGCAGACTCGCCATTTTCCGTTCTTCTTTTGTACGACGACTACATTAGCCAACCATTCTGGATATTTGACTTCTCGGATCTTCCCTGTTTTAAGCAGATTGTCAACTTCATCGTTGATCACTTTATTTCTTTCAGGCGCGAACTTGCGACGTTTCTGCTTAATGGGCTTGAAAGTAGGATCCACATTCAGTTTATGCGATATAATGCTTGGATCTATTCCAACCATATCTTCGTGCGACCATGCAAAACAGTCTGAATGTTCCTGCAAAAAAGATATAATCGTATTTTTTATGTCAGGGGGGAGCGAGGCTCCTACGAAGACTTTTCGATCAGGATGTTCAGGATCAAGGACGACTTCTTCTAGCCGAAGATCGTCGTTCGATTTCCTCTCATCCTGGCTCTGTAATTGCTAGATGTCCTGCGACTTTGTCTTCATCGTAATCTTGTAGCATTCTCGTGCGACTTTGTTCTCACTAGCAATTTCTTGAATTCCCCATGGAGAAGGAAATTTGATCTTCTGATGGTATGTCGAAGGAATTGCTTTCATCTCGTGGATCCATGGTCTTCCAAGAATAACATTGTAAGCTGATTGGCAGTCCACAACATTGAACTTTGTTTGTTTGTTGATGCCTTTGGCGTAGACAGGCAAGATGATTTCTCTGAGAGTGTTCATCGGGTCTCCATTGAATCCAATCAGAGTAGTACTTCGTCGTACGATTTCTGACCGTTCGATTCCCATGACTTTAAGAGTATCTGCAAAAATAACATTAGCCGAACTACCTCCATCAATCAATATTCTCTTAGTCGAACAGTTTCCGATTGTCAACTGTATGACTAGAGCGTCATGATGTTTATGATGGACCCCCTGTGTATCGCCTTGGTCGAACGTGATTGCCATTGCATCGAGCTCTTTTTCTGTCTTTGATTTGGCTTCTCCGGGGATAGGATGTTCGTTTGGACCATCTCGTGCATGTCGCTTTGCAGCTGAATATGTAAGTCCACAAACTTCTGATCCTCCAGTGATGCAGTTTATGACTTTTGTATGAACCGGTGACGCTGGTCGTCCTTGTTCTTCTGGAATGAGGCCTTTTAGATGCCCCTTAGACTTCAAATATGAAATCTCCTTCTTTAAACTGATGCATTCATCCGTCGTATGACCATGATCGTCGTGGAAGTCGCACCATCTGTTCTGATCTTTGTCCTTGCTTGGTTTATCAGATTTCTTTGGCCATCGTACGTTTGCATCAATCTTTCGTAGCGAATCCACCAAATCTTTTGATGTACCTGCAAAATTGTAAGTAGATAACTCTGGATATCGTATTTTAACAGTACCTTTGCTTGGTCGAGTTTTTGACTCGTATCGAGGATTTCCAATCTTGTTTACTCTTTTGTGCTTAAAGTCATGTTTTTGAGCACCAAGAGGTTTCTTTTCTGCGGAATGCTTTCGTCGGAAGAGAGCGTCATCTTCTATTCTCATGAAAGCTAGTGTTCTAGCTCGTACGTCGTCGAAGTTTTCTGGTGGATATTTCGTTAATTCCAGATATAATCCAGAGGAATCTTCTAATCCACGCTTGTATGCCTCGATTGCTGTTTTCACGTCGCAATTTTTTATTTCAATCATTGCTGCATTGAATCTGTTGAAGTAGTCGCGGATTGTTTCTCCAGATTTCTGTACGATATAGTACAGGTCGCTGGTCTGCTTCTCCATCTTACGACTGCTAGCAAATTGTCGAGTGAATTGGTTCACCAATTCTGCGAATGATCTAATACTCTTTGGCTTTAGGTTAGTAAGCCATTGTAATGCTGCTCCTGTTAAAGTTGATCCAAAGCTTTTGCACATGCAGACTTCTTGATATTGCGCCGGTATAGGAACTGTCCACACAAGTTGCTTGTACTGTGCTATATGTTCGACCGGATCTGTGATTCCAGAATATTTTGTTGCGAAAGCTGGTATAGTATATTTCTTAGGAACGTCAACAAGAGCTAATTCATCAACGAACGGTGAAGCCTGAAATCCAGTTTTAGGTTCGACTTCGACGGGTACTGCTGCTCCGGGTAGCTTTGTGAGTAATGCGAACAATTTTTGATTTTGTTCTTCCAGGGACTTCAGTCGTACGTTCAGAGGATCTTCAACGTTTATTGGGATTGTTGGAATACAACTAGAAGAGATTCCGGTACTGGGTGGTATTGTCGTATGAACGGTGGAACTAGCAGCTGTGGGTATATGACCAGGAATAGGAATTTGTTGGGATACATTGTTAAAAGGTTCGAACGTGAACATGGGTGCTCCTTGAGGCATAGAAGGTGGACCTCGAGGCATAGGTGGCAGGCCATGAGGTATTGGTGGTGGAACCTGTGGTAAAGACGGTCGTACGTTGTTGTATTGTTGGTTCACAGTTGAAAATGGCATTGAGGCATTGAACTGTGGTCGCGGTGGTGGTCTTAGATATTGAGGAGGATATGGAGGAGGAATAGACATTGGGATAGTCATCGATGGTCCTGGCAAAGCTCGAAGACGTTGAATTTCGTTGTTAGCTTCTTGCAATTGTTGTTGGAGTGATGCTATGAATCCGTTATCCATTATCCTGCGCAAATAGCTCAAAGAAAACTCAAAGAAAAAGTTAGTACTAAGGCGCACTTTTCACCGAATGAAATTTTTCTCAAAACGGAGCCCCACGGTGGGCGCCAAACTGTTTATGTAAAAAATTACACAACTCGATGTCGTAAGAAACTTGTGTGAGGCTTAACCGTCGAGAGAAAGAAATTACAATCAATGATAAGTGCGGAAAAGTAAAATGAGACAAATAATTTGATGACGCAGGAAAAACCTCACGATGGAGGAAAAAACCTGCGGTCGACCTAAAAGATAAGTCGACAGAGCACTATGTTCACCAATCAGGGGTGATGTCCTTCAAGTATACAGCTTTGATCGTACGATTACAATTGAGAGAAATATGAAATCGAGTGTAAATTACAGATGATTCTCAAGAATAATGATTATAGAACTTGTGAGCTTCGGATAGACTTCGTGTGTTGT
This sequence comes from Centaurea solstitialis, assembly GCA_030169165.1. Lineage (NCBI taxonomy): Eukaryota > Viridiplantae > Streptophyta > Magnoliopsida > Asterales > Asteraceae > Centaurea > Centaurea solstitialis. The sequence goes on from CM058041.1 coordinate 61,003,578, forward strand.
AATGCTGGCTTGATTCTTCTTTTATAGTGGCTTGAGAATAACGGTCCAACGGTATTGTGGCTCATCAATGATTGAATTGTAACCGTCCAACGTTATTGTCTTCAATTAATGCTTGGAGAGTAACTGTCCAACGGTATTGCTGAGAGTTAATGTCCAGATTGTAACTGCTGCGAGAATCTTGCTTGTAACGGTCGATCTTGATGCTGTCGAACGATACATAACTTACGACTTGCTCATTGTAATGATGGACTTCAACGAGTATAGCATAGTACTCAATTTCCGATTTCCTCAAAGGTGGACAATTGTTAGATCAGCTTATCTGCATCAAACATATAAACTTTGTATGTTATTCGTTAGTATCGTCGTACGACAATATAGTCATCGTGCGTCTTATTTATTGTATACGTTCGATGCTTATTGATCTTTGTTCGATAGTCCTCTTAGGTTTTATCTCAGGACCTTATCTTAATACAGGACTATTGTCCTAACATTTACCTTACGATTATAGTCGGTTGTCGTGCGATTGTAGATTTTTACCCTAACAGCCGTCATCATCAACATGTGGAGTACAACACAGTGGAGGCTCTTCACCAAGCCTGGCAAAGTGGAGTGATGAACCAGATGGCCTCTCATTTCGGTATTCAACCGAATACCACGTATGCTCCATCACCTTTTTGGCCATACTCCGAGGATGCTCCGCCCGGTTACCCGACTTACGAGGATTGGCAAAACCAACCTCGTGGCCCTTATTGATCTCTCTCTTTTATCTCCGTTATTCGATATGGTTGTTTGAGACAATTTTATTTTTGTTTGTGTGTTTGGTTTGTTTGAACAATTTTAATTTCTGTTGGTTTGTTTAGGACTTTAAGTAGTTATTAATAGTTTGGTTTGGTTTATTTTTGTTGGTTCGTTTTTACTTTTTCTTTTTCTTTTTGTTGGTAGATACAGCGACCTATGATCTTGAATCGAGCACGATTTTTGGACCACTCTCTTAGATCAGAATAGATTTCGTCACATAACCCGGGAAGTTTCTCTTTTTCCCAATTACTCCATAATTGTTTTAATTGTTGCATTGAGGACACTGCAAATTCTAAGTGTGGGGAGGGGGCTATGTAGACTTATCTGTTTAAATAGGTTCACTTTTTGCTTTATGGATTGTCGTTTTTCAAATTTTTGAAAGCTTTGAGATTTGACCCCAAATTTTTTTCGAAATTTGAGATTGTTTTTGAGACTGAGTTGCTTGCATAGGAGAACACTGAATAGGATTAGTTGAGTAAAAGGATGCCTTGGAATACTAATTACCATGAGTGCCTCACCCAATTCCTTTGAGAGTTTGAGCCTTAATTGTTATTTATTCTGTGAGGAATACCGACTTTGACCCAAGGTAGAACTTGTCATTAGAATGCTTGTCGAGACCACATAAGAGAAGTATTTATCACCATTGCACTGATAGAGGCCTTCGTTTCTAACCCTTTTAGCCTTCGTCAGATAACCTCATCATAAGGTTATTTGATTTGCCTAGCCTTTGATTGAAAAGTGTTCACCTTTTAACACTTCATCCCTTGTAACCATTTTGAGCCTTAGCATTTTCATTTCTTTACCCACTATACACGTTATCCTTTAGCCTAATTGTTTTTATCTATCTTTTGGCCGTAACTTAAATTTGATTCTTGAGATGTTTTGATCCAATTTTTCAAATCTGACAGTTTTTATGGGATTGAGATTTAAAAGAGCCCAAAAGCAACATAGTTGCTGCTCTGAAAAAAAAAGGAAAAGAAAGAAAAGAAAACATTTGAGACTCAGAAAAGAAAAGAAATATCAAAAGAGTCGAGAATGTTGAAAAAAGAAAAGATTGAAAAAGAATTTGTGCCCCAAATAAGCCATAGGCTTAGGCCAATTCTAAAAAGAAAAGAGAGTAAATGCTCATCCCGAAAGTTTCATTGTTTGAAAGTCAGATGGTTTCACTGTTTGGATCATTACTGATTGAGTTTTCAAGTTTTAGTTGCAAAACCCTTAGTCACTTATATATCCTTATCCTACCCTTAACCCTTAGCCTAATGTTACAACCCTAAAGTCCTCTTGACGGTTGACAACTTCTCAGTGGTGGAGATTAGATTTGGTGACAAGCTTATGCATGCGGGAATTAGTTGAGTATTGGTGTGATCACTTACATATACACTTTTACCCCCGAGAGATACACTTCATATGATTATTCATACTTTGTGAGGGTGAAAGGTTGATCTTGGTATTCGATTGCTTGATGAAGTCTTGTTTATGTGTTCGATTGTGTGAGTATACTTTGTTCTCTTGAATGATCTTGGGTGGAGATAATTTTGGAGTTATCTTTCTTATATTTCAGTCTTTTGATTGAGGACAATCAAAGCTTAAGTGTGGGGATTTTGATAACACCAAAATTATACATGTTTTGGTTGAGCGTAATTGTATGACTTTACCCCATTTCTCACCCGTTTATGATCATTTCACTCACTAAATGAGCTTATTATTGTTTATGTAGGATTTGGAGGTCGTGGAACGGAAAAGTACGAAAAAAGGCGAGAAAACGTGAAAAATGCACAAAGTCAACACAGTAGCAATCTGGCGTTCGCGAGTTTCTAAATCTGGCGCCGCCAGATTCGACAAAGTTGAAGACCAAAGTTGACCTAAGTGTTTGGCGCCGCCAAACCAGCAGTCTGGCGATCGCCAGATGGCCTCTGGACGTTTTCTTTTAAATACCAGCCTCCTCCTTCAGTTCAAAGCATGACTTTCGGTACGGGTTACGAGGCAGAAACGAGAGTGAGAGTCCGAGTGGTGCCGATACGCCGCGGGAGTCGATCTTCGATCATCCGTCGTTGTATTGTCGGTATCATGTCGATGTCTACTATTGCTTTTGTTTTCGTTATGCTTAGTGAGTAGTCTTTTAAGGGTTTAAACCAGATAGGTTTAAAACCCTAGGAATTTATTAAATTAATTATTTATGTAATAATTTTTAAATAAAATAGGATCTAGTTAAGATTTTATTTTACGTCATAGTCAAACCCTTTGACCCATGGTTGTGGATTATGTTTATGTATGCTTGTTCTATTTTATTCATTCGGTTTTTGGGTACGGGAGGCATGCGTGCCATTTACAACCCGGTTTTATTTATGTAATAAATTTTTAAATAAAATAATCGAAGAATCAAGAACTGAAGACGGAGCACGAAGTCAACCATGGATCTTGGAGCCAGTGGGAGCGCCGAGAAGATCATGCCCTGTGTGTTGTTGTCACTTAGGATTGAGACTGTCGTTTTGTATTGACTCGCAAAACGGAAATAGTTTAAGGGTTTTTTGACTATGACATGTTGTTTAATTGCGTGGTTGTTTATATTTAATAGCATGTATGGTTAAGATTAAATATAAACTGATAAAAAGAATAAATGTTTTTAAAAAGGGAATGGATACAAATACAGTTTGTGTTTGGATCCAAGTTTTGAAAAACTGGCATTTTTAGAACCCTTGTTAAAATCATAGATCAGTAAGTGCAACCCACTTTAGAGACACCTCTGGTGTAAGGTACGTAGGGCGTTGTGAGTGAGCACACCTCGAGCGCCCGCGTTCAAACCGAAATTGGAGGGGATAAAAACTCTGCGAATTATCTCCGGGTGTTATCGGCCAGAGTATGTCCAGGCCCCGGGTGGTGCGATCTGTTCTGGTAATTGTTTATTCACCAGGTGGTACCGGGCCAAAATGCACTAGAGGGACTAAATATGCACAGATTAAATATCTGATGTCCCAACGATCTAGAAGTCGTGTTTTCGTATTAAAATACGATTGGTATAGGTTTTACCTACCATAAATCACATGAGTCGGCCTGACGTGAACACATGTTTGCCGACACATGTGAAATATGGATTCTAGTCTAATAAATTAATTTAAGCGTTATAATTTATTAGAAGTTTTATAAAATATAAACTAAATCGGAATTTTATTCTTGTATTTGTAGATGTCTAAATCTGTAGTCCCGTTTTATACCCCTGAGGAATTGCTCCGCCTCATCAATGGCAAATGGAAGCTTATAGGACAAAATTTTCCAGTTTGGAAAATGCATCTTGACAATGTCTTGAGTGCACAGGGTAAGCTGTACATTTTGGAAAAACCTGTTTCACGACCTAAGAGCAATTCTCCTGAAGAGGAATTTGCTCAGTACTTTAAATATTTGGCGGATGAATCTGATGTCATGTCGATTCTGGTTTTCTCTATATCACCTGAGTTTTCGGGAGGTTTAAGAGATAAATCCTGTCATGAGGTCGTGTGATAACACCAAAATTATACATGTTTTGGTTGAGCGTAATTGTATGATTTTACCCCATTTCTCACCCGTTTATGATCATTTCACTCACTAAATGAGCTTATTATTGTTTATGTAGGATTTGGAGGCCGTGGAACGGAAAAGTACGAAAAAGGCGAGAAAACGTGAAAAATGCACAAAGTCAACACAGTAGCAATCTGGCGTTCGCGAGTTTCTAAATCTGGCGCCGCCAGATTCGACAAAGTTGAAGACCAGAGTTGACCTAAGTGTTTGGCGCCGCCAAACCAGCAGTCTGGCGATCGCCAGATGGCCCCTGGACGTTTTCTTTTAAATACCAACCTCCTCCTTCAGTTCAAAGCATGACTTTCGGTACGGGTTACGAGGAAGAAACGAGAGTGAGAGTCCGAGTGGTGCCGATACGCCGTGGGAGTCGATCTTCGATCATCCGTCGTTGTATTGTCGGTATCATGTCGATGTCTACTATTGCTTTTGTTTTCGTTATGCTTAGTGAGTAGTCTTTTAATAGTGGTACTTGTCATGGTCGATGAACCATTGTGGATGATGATTTGATACTTAATGTTTATTGGTTTGTTTTTGATTGATTGAATGTGTGTTATTGTTCCGTTCTGGTTATTATTGTTTGGTTATTTGAACTCCTTTGGTTGGGTGTATCTGTTTGACTAAAGTAGATAGACTCCGATAGGATAATCAACCTACCTTAACCTACCCTTGACCGAGAGAGTTGTGTTTAGTGGTTACTTGGACCGAGAGTGAACTGGAGGTAGAAAACCATACAATAGAATTAGGATTGGATTTCCGGTGCAAGGTTGCCTGACAAACGACCTAAGTATTGGACTAGGAGGACCAAAACCTAGTTAAAAACCATAATTACTACATGTTAGGGTGTCCCAGACTTAAACTCCTACAATAGTCAAAACAACCAAACCTTTGGCCTATTTAAATCATCCACTTGGGGATTCATTATACCATGATAAGTGCTACTGTTTTTCCTTCATATATTTCTTAATCTATCTCTTTTAATCGCTTTCTTAGTTATTAGTTTATTTAGTTGTTTTTTTAATATTAAAATCTTTTTCATGAAAACCCCCCAAAAGCTTTAGGTTAATTAAACTGATCTAGACTTTAATCTACGATAACTTGACCGTTCCCAGTGGTAGATACGATACCTGGACTTTCCTACACTATATTACTCACGATCAGGTACGCTTGCCTGTATATGTGGTAAGACAGTGGCTAGGCATTAGAGGTTAAAACTTGTTACGCTTTTTATATATAATAATTACCGCATCATCGTGAAAGACATAGAAAACCAACTAGGTTTCTATAAGCATACAGGTAAGCTTTTGATAATGAAAGAGATACTTTCGTTGAAGCTAAAGAAGAACCAATCAGTTAAAGACCATCTCATAATATAAGGAGGCTCTTTAAATGCTTGACACGTCTGGGATACAAAATGGCTCAAGAGGAGTTAATGCATCTCATGTGGTACTCACTCCCAAAGGAGATATGTGACACAGCTAGTGCCTACATGAAAGAACCAAGGAAAGACGTGGCAATGTTACATGAGGACATCTTGGCCAGTCTAGAGCCGAAACCAGCACCTGCTGAACTCATGGACAGTGATTGGATTGATGAGTTGGGAGACCTGAGTTGCCTAGAATGCGGTAGCCAGGATATTTGCGAGCACTCGATGAATATCGACCAGATAGAGATCGGTTTACCCGATGCTCCAGGTATCTTTATGATAGATTGCTTAATCACTTCTTATGAATCATGGGTAATTGATACAGGCAGTGGTAACCACATTTGTAATCATTTACAGGGATTCACTAGAAGAGAGACTTTGAGGAAGGCCCGTTCGAACCTATGAGTTGGCGAAGGCACACCGATGATAGCTGAAGCAATAGGATCTTATAGTCTTAGTTTACCCTCGGGTCTAGTTTTGGAACTGGAAAATTGTTATTATGTTCCAAAGATGATTAAGAATGTTATGTCTTTTTATTTATTGGTAGACCAAGGTTTTTATTACGAATATGATTATAAAATGCTTTCAGTCTTTAAAAATAATATTTTCTATTTTAAAGCTACACCTGTGAATGGTCTATATACAGTAAATCTACAAGATGATAATAAAGAAATCTGTCATATAAGTAAATGATCCAAAGACATTGAGGATCAAACTTACCTTTGGCATTGTCGTCTAGGCCACATAAACAAGAAACGCGTTGAACTACTCCTAAAAGGAGGTTTTCTTGGTACTTTTGATTTTAAACCTTTTGACAACTGCGAATCCTGTTTATCTGGCAAGATGACAAAGGAACCTTTCAACAAAGATAATGAAAGGGCCTCTGACTTATTAGAAATAGTTCACACAGATGTGTGTGGACCTTTCAGTCATGAGGCAAGAGGAGGATACCGGTACTTCATCACATTTACTGACGATTTCAGTAGATATGGTTATGTCTACTTGATGAGACATAAATCTGAAAGCTTTGAAAAATTCAGAGAATATCATAATGAAGTAAAGAATCAACTTGACAGAAAGATCAAGTTTTTACGGTCAGATCAAGGAGGCGAATATCTTAGTTAAGAGTTTGGCAATCATCTGATGGAATGTGGGATTGTATCATAACTCACACCTCCGTATACACCTCAGATGAATGGTGTGTCAGAAAGGAGGAATCGTACATTGCTTGACATGGTACGATCGATGATGTGTCACTCTACTCTACCAGTGTCATTCTGGGGACATGCGCTCGAAACAGCAGCACATATACTGAACAGAGCGCCAACAAAGTCGGTGGAAAAGACACCATATGAGTTGTGGAAGGGTAAGAAACCCAAAATGTCTTTTCTGTAAATTTGGGGTTGTGAGGTTTACGTCAAGCGACCTACCTCAGAAAAACTCAAGCCAAATCCGACAAGTGTTTCTTCGTAGGATATCCTAAAACCACCGTAGGATATTACTTCTACAACCCTGAAGAGAACAAAGTTTTTGTGGCTCGAAATGGAAAATTTCTGTAAGAAAAGTTTCTCAGTTCCCGGAACCCCAGAGAGGATGTAGATCTACAGATAGTAGACGAAGAAAACACTACACCGACTGTTGAGCCAGAAATTCAACATGAAAGTGTTGAACCTCAATCAGAACCGATTGAGGAAGTGCAAACACAGGACCTTCGCAGATCCACTAGGGTAAGACAAGAACCAGATAGGTATCTTGGGTTTCTAGTCTCTCAGGTTGGTGGAAACTTGAATGAACCAACATCCTATGGAGAAGCTGTGTCAGGCAGTGAGTTTGAACAATGGCAAGAAGCCATGAAGGCCAAGATGCAGTCCATGTACGACAACCAAGTATGGGAGTTGACTAATTTACCCCAGCACTGTAGAGCTGTTGGACGTAAATGGGTTTTCAAGAAGAAAACAGACATGGACGGGAACGTGCACACTTTTAAGGCTAGACTGATCGCAAAAGGATTCACGCAAACTCATGGCATTGACTATGATGAAACCTTTTCAGCAGTAGCCATGTTAAAGTCAATTAGGATTCTGATGGCCATTTCAGCGTACTTTAATTACGAGATCTGGCAAATGGACGTCAAGACAGCCTTTCTGAATGGAAAGTTAACAGAAGACGTCTATATGGAACAACCAGAAGGATTTGAAGATCCTGAGAATCCTAATAAAATGTGTAAACTGCTAAAATCCATTTATGGATTAAAGCAAGCATCTCGTAGCTGGAACTTACTTTTTGATGAGCGAATCAAAGAGTTTGGTTTCGCGAAAAGTGAGTTCGAGCCATGTGTTAACACTAAGTTCAGTGGGAGCATAGTAACCTTCTTGGTCTTGTACGTAGACGATATTCTACTCATAGGAAATGATGTACCAACTTTACAGAGTGTAAAGAGTTGGTTAAGCAAATGTTTCCAGATGAAAGACCTTGGAGAAGCCGCTTATATACTTGGCATAAAGATCTACAAAAATAGATCTAAGCGGCTTATCGGACTTAGTCAAAGTACATACATTGACAAAATCCTGAAGAAGTTTAGGATGGATGAATCAAAGAAGGGATTTATCCCGATGCAACATGGTATAGTGTTAAGTAAAACACAATGTCCTGTTTCTAGTCAAGATCAGGACAAGATGAAATCGGTTCCATATGCTTCAGCAATTGGATCGATTATGTATGCCATGTTATGTACTAGGCCCGATGTTGCTTACTCAATAAGTGTTACGAGCAGATATCAACAGAATCCAGGAGAACCTCATTGGATGGCTGTCAAGAACATTCTCAAGTACCTGAGAAGAACGAAAGACATGTTCTTGGTCTTTGGAGGATCTGAGGATGAAATTAGTGTCACCGGATATTCTGATACTAGTTTCCAGACCGATAGAGATGATTTTAGATCACAGTCTGGGTACGTCTTTACCTTAAACGGAGGCGCTATCTCATGGAAGAGCTCGAAGCAGGACACAATTGCAGATTCAACTACAGAGGCAGAGTACATTGCAGCATCTGATGCAGCAAAGGAAGCTGTCTGGCTGAGGAATTTCTATCGGATCTAAGAGTCGTTGCCAGTGTCTCTAGACCGATCGATATATTCTGTGACAACTCGGGAGCCGCGGCGCAAGCAAAGGAACCCAGAGAGCATCACAAGTCAAGACACGTGCTCAAAAAGTATCACCTCATCCGAGAAATCATTGGAAGAGGAGATGTAAGAATATGCAAGATTCCGACGGAAGACAATGTCGCAGATCCGCTGACAAATCCGCTAGCAAGGGTGAAGCATGAGGCTCATGCAAGTTCCATTGGGATGCAGTACCTGGACAACAGTAGCTAGTTTTAGTTTAATATTATTACAGTAGTTTAATTTTGAGACAGTAGATCATGTAAAGTTTTTATTTCACAATGTGATTGAAATATTGGAGGTTTTAAATTCATGATTGTTTCAAAAAATTAAACTATTTTTTTTTTGCATATTTAAAGTATCCATGATTTATGCAAAGTCTTGCAATAAAATCTAAATTTCCGTAGCCACTTATTGAAACGGGAATTTCAATAGGGAGTTTAACGCTATTATAAATGCTTGATGATTTATTCAAAGTAAAGAGTGAAAGCACAAGTGATGTGACCAAGTATTTATAGATACTCATCAGAGTGTTTGAGTATTGGAAGTGACCAGTTTCAAGTCTGCTTCATGGAGCCCCAGTCATAAGCATTGACTTGATGATAGGTTGTCCTTAGACCTGAGATATTTGGTTTAGGCACACGAGGACTACTGTACTCTTAGCACATCCTAACTCTGCACCGTAACAGGGTAGCCATACGGGACGTGACTAGATGCAGCGGAAGCCGTAGATCCAAATGCAGATAGTCAATAAGGGATTTGCACCTCTTTCAAAAGAAGAAATATTTCCGGGGCCCTTGACGATTAAGATTTGCAGAAAACGAGTGGCCACGCTCGGATAAAATAACAGTTGTTATTTAGTAATATCCGTTACTACAGGCAATCGAAATCAGAATCAAGAAATACTTGAATTCGAGAAATGAATCCTCCACTCCATGTCTCAAATTCATTTTAGAAATATCGCGTGCAAAAGGAATGAACCTGTGTACAAATTCAAGCGTGAATTGTATCTCTGGATATAAGAGATCTTATAACCTGGTTAACCTAAGTGTCTGGCTAGGGACCTCCTTAGGCTAATGGTAACAGTACAGTTACATGTTTGGCACAAGTGGGAGTCTGTTAGGATTATGTGCAAGATAGTAACAAGGATTACCGTGTCCAATGTTATAAGATACTAGTAGGTCACACCGTTGCACACCTATTTTGAGAACATATGTGTGTGGAGATAATTAATTGTTTTAATTATTAAAGGAGAGAATATAATAAATAATTAGTTAGTTATTTATTAAATTAATTAATTTGGTTAATTAATTAATTAAGGAGATTATTATAAAGGAATTATAATTGGATACAATCACTGCCTTATTTGTTTCTATAAATAAAGGTTTAAGGTGATAAACCAGATGATTCTTTTTCCCGAAAAATTACTCTCTCTCTCTCTCTCTCTCCTTGCCGCCACCGGCCTCTCACACACACGGACAACCAGAGTCGTTTTTCCGATTAGTCACGGTGGTCTAGCAGCCTGTCTCACGTGGTGTCAGTAGCGGTGTACCCCCTGCTCGCGTTTCAGAGAAAATTCGAAAAAGGTAAACACCATTTAACCCCCTTATTTGTATCTGTTAGGTTTAAGGTTGGGTCCACGATTGGGAATCGTTTTTGTTATCCGCTGCGTATGTTTTTTGTCACCAATTCCCAACAAAGGATACCAGCGAGGTGACATGTCTGATGGCCATCGCTGAAGAACCCGAGCCTACTCTCATGGCACAGCTCGAAGACCTCCCTGGAGAAGAAGTCACTGCTACTTTTGCCTTGACCACTGATCTTACTCAGGTATCTACTTCTTCTCCTTCTAATGCTATGACTGCGATGGATGCTCTAACCATCGACTTGTTCAATGCCTTAAATGGCAAGTCCTCTGCTGAAAAGGTCAACTTTGACCTTAGGACTGAGCTCAAAGAGTGTCATGAGAAACTCAAAGAGCTCGTTGTTTATGAGGCTAGTTACAAAGACCAAGTTAATGGAAACCAAGTTCTTTGCATTGAACGAGAACAGGCCATCGCTGATAAAGAAAAAGCTCTAGCTGAGCTACTTTCAGAGAAGGTCACTGTTAAGAGCTGGGTTGATGCCTCTGAAAAGGTGGATGAAATTATCTCCACCCAGCGTCACCCTATGAACAGAACCTGCTTAGGTTTTGTTAAAGGAAAACATCATGCTATGGATAAAACTGATAAATCAAATTTGAAATTTGGCATGTTTGTTACTTCTGACTCTAACCTTCAGAGTTCTCTCCCATCTTCAAAGATGATTCTGCTATCCCTGTTCAGCCTCCTAAGAACTTGGATAGCAAGAACCTTCCAATCCATCCTCCCAAACCTAAGATTCAAAACCACAAGACTTCTAAAGTCTTGGGTGGTAGTCCTACGGGATCTGGAGCTAAGAAATCTATTCAAAGCCCCTCTCCTAGAATCAAGGTTGACTTAATAACCAAACCTCAGGAGAAGAATCCCATTCCTCCTCAGACCAAAGATATAGGCATTATTGACCTGGTCCTGCAAACCATAAGCTTAAAAATCCTAAGGGTCCCTCTAAATCTAAGACCTATAGAAACTGCTATCACTGTGGTCAAAATGACCATATCGCTAGCAAGTGTCCTCATGCTACCAAGGCTGAAAAAGCAGCCAAGGTAAAGAAAGGTCCTAAGGCAAATAAGTCTGCCAAAGGAAATAAACCTTTAATCGCTGAGTCTGTTACCATCCCTGACCCTGTCAAAACTGAAGCTTCAGTTAAGACAGAAGTTGTTGCCTCAACTCCTACTGCTCAAATAGTCTCTGAGGCCACTGAATATTAAATCATCTATGTCCCTGATGACTCTTCCTTCTTCGCTGACCTTGACGGACCCAACTTGATGTGGGTTCCCAAGACCAATTAACTCTTCCTTCTCTTACAGAAAAAGGGCATCTGGTATCTCGACAGCGGATGCTCCAAGCACATGACTGGAAACAAACATGTGCTGATCGACTTCAAGGAAGAAGGTGGCCCTTCAGTCAAATTTGGTGGCGAAGGAAGAGGTATCACTCGTGGTTTTGGTACCTTAACCAACGGAAAGACTACCTTTCGGAGGGTATCTTACGTTGAAGGACTGACTCACAATCTGCTGAGTATCAGTCAGCTTTGTGATAAAGATCACAAGGTCTCTTTCTCCAAGAAAAGCTGTCAGGTGAAAAACAAGCACAAGAAAGTCATTCTCAGAGGACAAAGATCCCATGATGTCTACGTCATCAACATGGACACATCCACTGAAAATGTGTGCTTCATGTCCAGGGCCTCTTCTGAAATCAACTGGCTCTGGCACAAACGTCTCTCCCACCTGAACTTCAAGACCATCAACCAGCTCTCTATCAGCAACCTGGTGAAAGGTCTCCTTGAAAACAGTTTTGCAAAGGAATCTCTTTGCGCTGCTTGTGAAAAAGGGAAGCAGACAAAGGCTTCTTTCAAATCCAAGCAAGTCTCTAGCATCAACTCTCCACTCCATTTATTGCACATGGACCTCTTTGGACCTGTCAATATTCAGCCTATGGGTGGAAAGCGATTCACTTTGGTGATAGTGGATGAATACTCCAGATACACCTGGGTGTTCTTCCTTAGAGCCAAGAGTGAAACTCCTCAGGTGATCATTTCCTTCATTCTTCGGATGGAGAAGTATAATCAGATCACTGTTCGATCTATAAGAAGTGATCATGGCACTGAGTTGAAAAACAGTGTCCTGGATGAATTCCTTGTCATCAAGGGAATCTCTCAGAACTTCTCTTCCGTTCGGACTCCTCAGCAAAACGGGGCCGCTGAACGAACAAATTGCACGCTGATAGAAGCTGCAAGATCAATGCTGATTGAAGCCCATCTTCTTATTCAATTCTGGGCTGAGGCTGTCAACACTGCCTGTTACACACAGAACAGGTCAATGATCGTGAAAAGGTTCAAGAAGACAGCCTACGAACTTATCAGAGGAAGGAAGCCGAACATTGAATACTTCCACATCTTTGGTTGCAATTGTTATATCAAGAACGACCGAGATGTTCTGGGAAAGTTCGATGCCAAAGCTGACGATGGTTTCTTGGTTGGATATTCCACTATATCCAAAGCCTATCGTGTTTTCAACAAACGAAGGCAAACCATTGAAGAAACCATTCACGTCAAGTTTGATGAGTCTAATCCCTTCTCCTCTTCCTCTCCTTCTGATAATAATGATGTAGATCAATGGGCTAACTCTTACTTTCAGGTCCCTGAAAATGAAGGCCCTGATACTAACATCCCTGCTGCAGGAACACCATCTCCAATCCCTGATGGATTTGAAGAAATTCCTGAGATTCCTCAGGATCCTCCAGTTTGGACTCGCTGAGTTCGAAAGAAACCTTGTTTGGACTCTTGTTCACAAGCCATCCAGGAAGACCATCATTGGTCTGAAATGGGTTTTTAGAAATAAACTTGATGAAAATGGCATTGTGATTCGCAATAAGGCTCGTCTTGTTGCACAAGGATATAGACAAGAAGAGGGGATAGATTATGATGAAACTTTTGCCCCTGTGGCTAGACTAGAAGCCATTAGACTCTTTCTTGCTTATGCGGCTCATATGAAATTTCAAGTGTTTTAGATGGATGTCAAGAGTGTGTTCCTAAATGGGAAACTCACTGAAGAAGTCTATGTTGCTCAACCTCGAGGCTTCACTGATCCTAAACATCTTAATCATGTTTACAAGCTAAACAAGGCTCTGTATGGATTAAAGCAGGCTCCTAGAGCCTGGTATGAAACCTTATTTACTTATCTCATCAAAGAAGGTTTCACTCGTGGAAAGATCGACAGCACGCTGTTTGTCAAGACTTACAAGGATCATGTTTTTCTTGCCCAAATTTATGTTGATGACATCATCTTTGGGTCCACGAAAGCCAAACTTTGCAAAACATTTGAAGCACTCATGCAGGCTGAGTACAAGATGTTTATGATGGGTGAACTAACCTACTTCTTAGGTCTTCAGGTTAAGCAATCTGAAAAGGGTATTTTCATCTCCCAAGGTAAGTATGTTCGTGAAATGCTTGCTAAATTCAAACTTACTACCTGCTCTGCTCTAAAAACACCAATGGCACCTTCTCTAAAACTCGACAGGGATTTCGAAGGAAAATCTGTTGATGTTACTCTCTACATAGGAATGATTGGCTCACTGTTGTACCTTACAGCGAGCCGACCTGATATCATGTATGCTACCTGTCTTTGCGCACGATATCAAGCTGATCCTAAGGAGTCCCATATGAAGGCTGTAAAGCGCATGTAACATCCCATCTTTTGTATTATTATTATTATTATTATTTGTTGAAATTTAATTAGTAGGGTTTGAGTTTGGGTGGGTTTCTTGTGGGTTAAGTAACGAGAGAGAGGCCCACTTAATTTACTTAAAACCCTAGGGTTTCAACCCTCCTCCTTTGTATTACTTGAGGCATAAGAAAAGAAAGAGAGGTCTAGAGAGAGAGAGAGACCGGCAGGAAGAGGGGGAGAGTCGCGAGGGAAGGATCGCCGGAGTAAGTGAGTTAGCGTCGCCGTCGTTGGAAGGTAAACCTCGCACGTAACCTAGTTATTCTTTGATAACCACCGGTTGCTTCGTTTTGGGGTCGAATAGACGTTTTGCGGCCGTCACTGGTCTTGGCCGGTGACGGTGGGCTGTAGGTTGTTGTTTGGTAGTCGGCGACGGCTGGTAGTCGGGCGGCGGTGGCTATGCACGCCGCCGCTGCTGTTTGGCGTCGAGTGGTGGCGGTGGTTGATCACGCCGCCGCCGCTGTTTTCTGTTGGAGTTCGATCGGCGGTGGTGGTTGGACGCACCACTGCTGCCGCCGTCGATGACGTGATCGGCGGTGGTGGCTGGTCGCACCACTGCTGCCGCCGTTGTCGTTGAGACCAGCGTTGGTGGCTCCCTTGGTGGCCACCGCTGCTGTCTTTGTGTGGATCAGCGGTGGTGGTGACTACCACTGCTGCCGCTGCCTTGTGCTGGTCGGCGGTGGTGGTCGGACGCCACTGCCGCTGCTGTTGCTAGTGTGAGCGGCCGGCGGTGCTGCATGGTGGGTGGTGCTGCAGATGCGGTCGCGCCGCGAAGGAGGTAAGGGCAAAGCAGCTCGCGCCGCGAGGCGTGGCGCCCGGTGGTTGGTTGCACCGCGAAAGCTGCTACCCTGGAGGGTTCGCGCCGCGAAGCAGGGTCTATCGTCGCCACTGCTGTTTTGTGGGATCGGCTGTAGTACGAGACAGTAACCGATCTGAACTCGGGTGCCGCCGCGTCAGTGTCTAGTGTGACCTTGATAGATTAATTTGTGTTATCGGGCAAATTCTTATAAAGTGTATATTTATTTATAATTTTCAGAGTTGCGGGAACGATTCGAGTTGTTATTTCGTTTGTAATTTATTCGAGACAGGTGAGTGGGTTTTACGTGCTTTATATTTTACATGTTGCATGCGATGTTGTTTATGATGGGCCGGGTTGCGGGATGACCCGAAGAGTGACTAATCACTAAGGCCGGATTGCGGGATGATCCGAAGAACGGGCAACCGTTAAGATGTGATGATTATATGTGGATGATATGTACTTGTTTGATATATTGTATGTGAAACGTGCTCACTAAGCAGTTGTGCTTATCCCTCATTTATTTCTTCTTTTAGGTGCGAGTTCGGGTGTTGACAAAGGCAAGGCTCCGGCTTGATGGATTCCGACCGACTAGCATTCCGAACCGTTCTTAAAATATGATTTTTATATATTTGTTACTTCGTTGATCGATACGTTACTTATCATGGGAAGTTTTGGGATTATTTGACATCTAATTCGTTTTTATTAAATAAATTTTTATTTCGTACTTTTGAAATCACTAAAAATGGAAATGGGTGTTACAACTTGGTATCAGAGCCCGGGTTTAAGAGAATCAGCACATGCACTCTCGGGTGTGTGTGTGGTTGGACTTAAACCAGGTGATCTTTGAGAAAAAGAAACGGTTAGGGTCGGAATGGCTAACGGAATCGTCTAGACGGAGGTGAGCAATAGTGTACCTTTAATTATTTAATTGTTATATGCACGTATGCTGTAGTAGTTTCACTTGTGGACACATGCTTATTTGCATAATTGTATGTGGGTTTGATGAGGATGGAATATATGCGACGTTTGAGTTGTAATTGTGATTGTGTGTATCTGTTAGTCAATAGGTTGAGGTCTAAATAGGACGGTATCAAAACCAAACGAAAACACCTTGGTATGTTGAGGATGGGTTATCGGGCATGTTCTCGTCTGATTGTTGCCCGGTGATCTTGATCCGACTATCATGAATGGTTGGTTATAGTAATACGGCGCCAAAAATAGTGTTACTATAAACACCTGTGTAGTGTTGGATTTGATTAAGTTCTGGGGGCCTTAACTCATTGACGACGGTTAGGGATGAACATGTTTAAGTTTACGACTGCATGTGGCTGAGTATGAGAATAAATAAGCTAGTCTGTAACTAGCATGCGCGGTAAGGACTAGTATTAGGTGTTGGCATGAGCACTAGTAGTGTAGGGATGCGAAAAGGCATCTCAGTTGTATATTGCACTGTTTCGTTTTAGTCGTAATCTAAGATGTTTTTAAACCTTCAGAATGGTGCAAACCCGAAGCCAGTTTGATGATGGTGAGGCCGGGCAGTCGGATCAGATTGCTGCTCAGATCACCGAAACCCTGCAGCAAATGTTGCCTGGGTTATTCAACCAAATGAAGGATGAGTTGATTCAGACCATGG
Source organism: Centaurea solstitialis (assembly GCA_030169165.1). NCBI lineage: Eukaryota > Viridiplantae > Streptophyta > Magnoliopsida > Asterales > Asteraceae > Centaurea > Centaurea solstitialis. The sequence goes on from CM058041.1 coordinate 61,020,305, forward strand.
ACCAGTGCATCGATGCGGCCCTCACGGCCCGTAGCTCGGGGTCTGGGAGCACGGGCCAGTCTCAAACCCGCGGGATCACTTTCAAAGACTTCATGGCGTGTCAGCCGCCATTCTTCGAGGGGAAAAAAGGACCCCGTGGCTTGCTACTGCTGGTACTCGGCGGTTGAGGGGGCGTTTCGCACTTGTGGGTGCCCAAAGGGATCGAAGGTTTTGTTCGCTGTGAACCTTCTTCGCGGTGCGGGAAAAGATTGGTAGGACCTGGTTCTCAAGAAGTATACGGAGGTGCAGATCACCGCTTTGACCTGGGAAGAATTTCGGGCCATGTTTGATGAGGAGTTTGCTCCTCGTATTGAGAAGGAACGAATAGCAGCTGAGTTCCTGAAGCTGACCCAGACGACCGAGTCAGTGAACGATATTACCGCGCAGTTCCTGGAGAAGCTGTTGTTCGTTCCGGGTTACGCGAATGATGAGTCGCTGAAGATGGTTCGCGATGTGGGGATCCTGAAGACAGAGATCAAGGGAGCGGTAGCTACGGGAAGGTGTAAGACCTTCAACGCAATGGTGGAGGTAGCGAGGGCCCAGGAGCTGGTTCTGGAGGAGCGTCAGCAAGGAAAGAGGAAGGCAGAGGATCAGCCGGCGCTGACGAAGAAGTTCAAGGGGGCGAGGAGCGATAGTAGGAGCGGGTCCTCGAGTTGTCCCAAGTGCGGGCGGTACCACAGGGGTGAGTGTAGGCCGCGAGAGTTGTCATGCTATAAGTGTGGCAAGACTGGCCATTTTAGTCGAGACTGCAAGGAGACGACGAAGACCTGTTTCCATTGTTTCCAGCTCGGGCATATCAAGCCCGACTGCCCCTAGCTGAGGAAGGCGCCAGCTCTGGCTCCGGCACCAACGACGCTCATGATTACTGACGGCACCACCAAGGGGAAGAGCGGAGCTACTACCACTCGCGGACGGGCCTTTCAGATGACTTTCGAGGAGGCGCAGACGGCACCTTGTGATTACAGGTTTTTCCTTGTTACGTTTTTATACAGTTATCAATTGTAGTCTACCTTGTTGTCAGTAATGTGGATAGTATGCCTATTGTTTAAACTTGTATTATAGGCGTTTTTCCTGTCAACTCGAAACCGGCCTTAGTGCTTTTCGACACGGGGGCCACGCAGTCCTATGTGTCGCATAGATTCTGTAAGGATTTCCAGATTGAGCTCGGCAATCTGGATAGTCCTTTGGCGATCGATGTAGCCGCGGAGGAAGTGCAGGTGGTTGAGCATGTGTACCAGGGGTGTAGCATTGACATCTTCGGAGTTCGGTTCAGTATTAATCTCATCCCCATCCCCATGAACGGAGTAGACGTGGTGGTTGGGATTGACTGGATGTTCCCAAACCGGGCGACAACGGACGTTACGGGACAGCTGGTACGTATCCAGAATCCAAGTGGGGGAAAGCTGGTAGTGTACGGCAAGGGTAAGAGGCTAGGTACGCAATTTTGTTCGGTTGCGAAGGCGCGGAAATACATTCAGCAGGGGTGTTCGGGTTTCTTGGCCTACGCGGTGGAGGGCCAAGCGGAGGAGAGGAAGCTGGCAGTGGCGGATGTGCCGGTGGTTAGCGAGTTCCCTGACGTCTTTCCAGAGGATCTGCCTGGCCTTCCGCCAGATCGTTAGGTGGAGTTTGGTATCGATTTGGTGCACGGGGCTGCTCCGATCGCGCGAGCCCCGTATCGCTTGGCGCCACCAGAGCTTCAGGAGTTGTCCAGCCAGTTGCAGGAGCTTTCGGGCAAGGGTTTCATTCGCCCGAGTAGTTCGCCATGGGGCGCGCCAATCTTGTTCGTGAAAAAGAAGGGCGGGAGCCACCGTATGTGCATTGACTACCGTGGGATCAACAAGTTAACCATCAAGAGTAGGTATCCTCTGCCTAGGATTGATGACTTGTTCCACCAGCTGCAGGGAGCGTCGTGGTTCTCTAAGATCGATCTTCGGTCGGGTTATCACCAGTTGAGGGTGAAGGAGGCGGATGTTCATAAAACCGCTTTCCGAACCCGTTATGGCCACTATGAGTTTTTGGTGATGCCGTTCGGTCTTACCAACGCTCCAGCCGCTTTCATGGACCTGATGAATCGGGTGTGTCAACCTATGCTCGATCGGTCTGTGATTGTGTTCATCGATGACATCCTTATCTACTCGAAGTGGTCAAGGGAGGAGCATGCGGTGCATCTCCGGGAAGTACTTGAGGTTCTGAGGCGGGAGCGCCTCTACGCCAAGTTCTCGAAATGCGCTTTCTGGTTGCAGGAGGTTCAGTTCTTGGGTCACATTGTGAATCGGGAGGGCATTAAGGTGGGTCCGGCAAAAATCGAGGCGGTGATGGAGTGGGAGATTCCGACGACACCTACCGAGATCCGGAGTTTCCTTGGGTTGGCCGGTTACTACAGACGGTTCATCAAGGATTTCTCCAAAATCGCGGTACCTTTGACCCGGCTGACGAAGAAGAACGAGCCGTACGTATGGGTCCTAAACAGGGCGAGGCGTTCGAGACCTTGAGGAGAAAGCTGTGTGAGGCGCCGGTTCTGACGCTACCGGAGGGAGTGTAAGACATGGCAGTCTACCGCGATGCGTCGTATCTGGGTTTAGGGTGTGTGTTGATGCAGAGAGGCCGGGTGATAGCCTACGTGTCGAGGCAGCTAAAGCCTCACGAGGCTAATTACCCCAACCATGATCTCGAGCTTGCGGCGGTGGTTTTCGCTCTTAAGATTTGGAGGCACTACCTGTATGGGGTTAAGTGCACCATCAATACGGATCACCGCAGCTTGAGGCATTTCTTGGAGCAGCCGCATCTGAACATGCGGCAACGGAGGTGGTTGGACGTAGTTAAGGACTACGACTACGAGTTCCTTTACCATCCTGGTAAGGCGAACGTAGTCGCGGATGCTTTGAGTAGGAAGCCAGCGCCCACGTCGCTTCGGGTGTCGCACTTGAAGATGGCGGTGACTACCTCCTTCTTAGACTTGGTGCGGCAAGGGCAAGAGGAGGCTAGTTTAGAGGGGAACCAGAAGGGGAACGGATTCGGGGTCAGTTAGCCGCAATGGTCAGAGACGGTCGGGGTTTGCTGACCAGATATGGTCGGGTGTGGGTCCCTCGTGCGGGTACAGCTCGGCAGACCCTACTGGAGGAAGCCCACAAGTCTCGTTTTTCAATTCATCCGGGGGCGACCAAGATGTATCGAGATTTGCGATCGGATTATTGGTGGCCTGGGATGAAGAGGGATGTAGCTCGGCACGTGGAGGCTTGTATGACCTGTCTGAGGGTGAAGGCGGAGCATCAAAAGCCTCACGGCCGGATGCAGCCTTTAGAGGTCCCGGAGTGGAAGTGGGAGAACATCACCATGGACTTGATCACCAAGCTTCCGAAAACTCCTCGGAAGTTCGATGCGATTTGGGTGATAGTGGATCAGCTGACCAAGAGCGCCCACTTCTTGGCTATTCGGGAGAGTTCGACGGCGGAGCAGTTGGCAGAGATCTATGTGAAGGAGGTAGTGTCAAGGCACGAAGTACCGGTGTCGATTATATCGGACAGGGATGTGCGGTTCACCTCTCGTTTCTGGGAGAGGTTCCATTCGGAGTTGGGTACTAGGTTGCATTTCAGCACCGCGTACCATCCGCAGACTGATGGTCAGAGTGAGCGCACGATCCAGACCTTGGAGGACATGCTCCGAGCTTGTGTCTTGGATTTCGGGGGCTGTTGGGATACGTACTTGCCTTTGGCAGAGTTTTCGTATAACAACAGTTACCACTCAAGTATCGGGATGCCTCCGTACGAGATGCTTTACGGGAGGAGGTGCCGTACCCCTATCTGTTGGGGCGAGGTCGGGCAGCGTGTTCTCGGTAGCACCGAGGTGGTTCAGAGAACCACTGAGGATATTCAAAGGATTCGGGAGCGGTTGCGAACGGCTCAGAGTCGGCAAAAGAGCTATGCAGATCGGCGGAGGTCGGACTTGGAGTTTCAAGTGGGAGACCGAGTACTACTTAAGGTTTCCCCTTGGAAGGGCGTGATCCGGTTCCGAAAGAGGGGCAAGCTTGGACCTCGTTTTATCAGGCCGTTCACGGTTCTCGCGCGTGTTGGGAAGGTGGCTTATCGGCTAGAGCTGCCTGCGGTGCTGGGTCAGATCCACAACACGTTTCACGTTTCTCAGTTGCGCAAGTGTCTCGCCGACGAGACGGCGCACATTCCTCTAGACGATATTAAGGTAGACGAGAGCCTGAATTACGTCGAGAGGCCGGTAGCAGTGATAGATCGGAAAGTAAAAAGGTTACGGAGCAAGGAGATCGGACTCGTAAAGGTATAGTGGCAACATCGGAAGGGTTTTTTTTTGGAAGAGGTGTCCCAGACCACATTGGACCCACACTAATCCTCGGCAATTTTGGGCCGAAGCCCGACTGTTAAAGCATACAGCCCGGGGTCGAAGCCCCCGTACCTCCAGAATGCGTCCCCTAGGGCTCGAACTCGGGTTCACCACTATGTAGTGCCCAAGCCTTACCACTAGGCTAACAGGGTTCCAAGTGGACCTGGGAGCCGGAAGCAGAGATGCGGGAGCATTACCCGGAACTCTTCTCAGACTGATTTCGGGGACGAAATCCTTGTAAGTGGGGGAGAGTTGTAACATCCCGTCTTTTGTATTATTATTATTATTATTATTATTATTATTATTATTTTATTTTTTATTTGTTGAAATTTAATTAGTAGGGTTTGAGTTTGGGTGGGTTTCTTGTGGGTTAAGTAAAGAGAGAGAGAGGCCCACTTAATTTACTTAAAACCCTAGGGTTTCAATCCTCCTCCTTTGTATTACTTGAGGCATAAGAAAAGAAAGAGAGGTCTAGAGAGAGAGAGAGAGACCGGCAGGAAGAGAGGGAGAGTCGCGAGGGAAGGATCGCCGGAGTAGGTGAGTTAGCGTCGCCGTCGTTGGAAGGTAAAGCTCGCACGTAACCTAGTTATTCTTTGATAACCACCGGTTGCTTCGTTTCGGGGTCGGATAGACGTTTTGCGGCCGTCGCCGGTCTTGGCCGGTAACGGTGGGCTGTAGGTTGTTGTTTGGTCGTCGGCGACGGCTGGTAGTCGGGCGGCGGTGGCTATGCACGCCGCCGCTGCTGTTTGGCGTCGAGTGGTGGCGGTGGTTGATCACGCCGCCACTGCTGTTTTCTGTTGGAGTCCGATCGGCGGTGGTGGTTGGACGCACCACTGCTGCCGCCGTCGATGACGTGATCGGCGGTGGTGGCTGGTCGCACCACTGCTGTCGCCGTTGTCGTTGAGACCAGCGGTGGTGGCTCCCTTGGTGGCCGCCGCTGCTGTCTTTGTGTGGATCAGCGGTGGTGGTGACTAGGGGTGTTCAAAAAAATCCGAATCCGATCCGACATCCGAATACCCGAAAACTTCCGATCCGAAAATATCCGAAAATTCGGATATCCGGATTTTCGGATTCGGATTCGGATAGTGTTTTCGGAAAATTTCGGATATTCGGATATCCGAAATATCCGATTTTTATAATAATATATTATTTTATATATTATTTTATTAATAATAGATATATATTAAAAAATTAAAACCCTACTCAATGTCTCATATGCATTTTATTAATAATAGATATATATTATTTTATATATTATTTTATGTCCTTATGTTACTTTAAACTTTCGTATTATTATTTAAAATACGTAAACTAAGTATTTGAGGTCGTTTTAGCTTGTGGATGATTGGAAACATGTGGACGATTATAATGTACAAGAATGATGTATTTTTTGGGTTTTTTAAGGTAAAAATGACATTTTTATCCAATATTTCGGAATTTCGGAATTTTCGGATTATCCGGTATCCGAATCCAGAATTTCGGATATCCGAATTTTCGGATATCCGGAATTTCGGATTCGGATTCGAATAGTAAATTTCAGTATCCAAAATTTTCGGATATCCGAAAATCCGGATATCCGAAAATGAACACCCCTAGTGGTGACTACCACTGCTGCCGCTGCCTTGTGCTGGTCGGCGGTGGTGGTCGGACGCCACTGCCGCTGCTGTTGCTAGTGTGAGCGGTCGGTGCTGCATGGTGGGTGGTGCTGCAAACGCGGTCGCGCCGCGAAGGAGGTAAGGGCAAAGCAGGTCACGTCGCGAGGCGTGGCGCCCGGTGGTTGGTCGCGCCTCGATAGCGGCTACCCTGGAGGGTTCACGCCGCGAAGCAGGGTCTGTCGTCGCCGCTGCTGTTTTGTGGGCTCGGCTGTAGTACGAGACGGTAACCGATCTGAACTCGGGTGCCGCCGCGTTAGTGTCTAGTGTGACCTTGATAGATTAATTTGTGTTATCGGGCAAATTCTTATAGAGTGTATATTTATTTATAATTTTTAGAGTTGCGGGAACGATTCGAGCTGTTATTTCGTTTGTAATTTATTCGAGACAGGTGAGTGGGTTTTACATGCTTTATATTTTACATGTTGCATGCGATGTTGTTTATGATGGGCCGGGTTGCGGGATGACCCGAAGAGTGACTAATCACTAAGGCCGGATTGCGGGATGATCCGAAGAACGGGCAACCGTTAAGATGTGATGATTATATGTGGATGATATGTACTTGTTTGATATATTGTATGTGAAACGTGCTCACTAAGCAGTTGTGCTTATCCCTCATTTATTTCTTCTTTTAGGTGCGAGTTCGGGTGTTGACAAAGGCAAGGCTCCGGCTTGATGGATTCCGACCGACTAGCATTCCGAACCGTTCTTAAAAATTGATTTTTATATATTTGTTACTTCGTTGATCGATACGTTACTTATCATGGGAACTTTTGGGATTATTTGACATTTAATTCGTTTTTATTAAATAAAGTTTTATTTCGTACTTTTAAAATCACTAAAAATGGAAATGGGTGTTACAGCGCATCTTCAGGTATTTGAAGGGGACTCCCAACCTTGGTCTCTGGTACCCCAGGGACTCAGGGTTCGATCTAACTACTTTTTCAGATAGTGATTTTGCAGGTTGTAAAATAGATCTAAAGAGCACCACTGGTGGCTGTCAGCTACTTGGTGGTAAGTTGGTGAGCTGGACAAGCAAGAAGCAGAATTTTGTGTCCACATCAACCGCTGAAGTAGAGTACGTCGCTGATGGTAGCTGCTGTGCTCAAGTCCTTTGGATGCGAAACCAACTTCAGGACTATGGGTTTCAGCCATCAAAGATACCCATCTACTACGACAACACTTCAGCGATCGCCATCGCCAACAATCCTGTCCTTCACTCAAAGACAAAGCACATTGAGATCCAATATCACTTTATCAGAGATCATGCGATGAATGGCGATGTTGAACTTCATTTCGTCCCTACTGAGTATCAACTCGCTGACCTCTTCACTAAACCGCTGGATGAGAAACGGTTCGACCAACTCATCAGCGAGCTAGGAATGCTAAACCCTGATGTCTAATCTTCAGCATACGGCATAACTAGATTTTCTCTGTATATACTCTATGTATTTTCTCTTCCAGTGTACTGTATTTTTCTTCTTAATGAAATGAATTGATCTCCCTGATCATCTTTAAGTCACTGATGATTCTATCTTCTGCTGAGACACTGCACTCACTTCATATGTCAGTGATCTCACCTACCTTAACACACTCTGTATGATAAGAAGACATTTTTTCCATCTGCTAATAACCTTTCACATTCCTATGATTAAGGATACTCATCAAAATGGATAAAGTCTATTTGAATCAACTTATCTTCTACCAACTCTATCTAGTTGATTTGACTTTTTGGCACCATACGTTACTTCCCAACGTGTGTCAGGCGCGTGACTGTAAATGAAAAGACACTTTTGGGCGCGTGAAAGCAAACGGTTACATTTTTACGGCGAGTTTTAATTAACCACCATAATTACTTCTTGTAACTTGCTCCACGTCCCATCGTCTTTTGAGCGCCAAAATCGGACCTTCCAGTATCTTCCTCCTCTATATAATCCACTCTTGGATTATTTCTTTCTTCACACTTGCCATTCTTTTTCTCTCCAAGATTTGCCCTACACTATGAGTTCAAATCTTCTCTTCTTCTTAGAAGATCTTCTTCCTCGTCTGGTAAGTCACAAACCTTAATTTAAGGTTGTTCTCTCATCTTCTTCCTAAATGAAAAACACTTTCCTGGTTTTTCTTCTTCTAGTATGAGAACTTGAATAAATAAAAGACTCCTCTTATCTTTACTTATTTGTTTCATACTAATGTTCTCTTTCTCTTTTGCAGAATATCTCTCACTCTCAACTTTCTACAGCCATGCTCTACACTCTTCTGGAATACATCTCGGCCAGGCCAAGGAAGAAGGATCCTGACTTTCATCTACAGCACCTGGTGCTGTATCGAGGGGGAGAAATCTTATAGGATACCTTTTTCTAAAAGGGACTCTTCCCTTCCCCTTCCCCTATCACTTGCAGGATGCCTTCTTCTAACGAAGTAGGTTCCTTTCTCCTCTCCTATCTCCTCCAGGGTTCAAAATATAGAACCCAAGCCTCAGGAGGAGATAGGTTTTCATAACAGGGGAAGAAAACCTGCAAGTCGTCTTTTGATATGTAGGCTTTGCATCATTGCAAAGACATCCTCTTTCCTGGATGTGCACCTACTGAGGGGGAGAAACATCAGTGATCAGAATCAGAACCTGATTATGATTGCTGATGTTTCGTTCATCTAACAAATCCTTTCTCATTCAGGATCAGTATTCAACTCAGAGATGAATATCTTCTGGTCATCTCCTGGTTGAATACCTTCTTTCTAGCTCAACTGCGGAAGTTATCTTCTGCTAGTTGAATGCCTCTTTCACATCTGTCAGCGGAGTTCTCGACTTTGCTTCCAAGACTAGCTAGAAGACGATGAATAAGAAAACATGGATCACTGCTCGGTTACTGAAGAGCCTCTAGACTAGTTTAATCTGTGTAGACTAGTTTGATCTATGTAATTGTTTGTTGTTTGTTTCAGTGACTTGTAATCTTATTTCTTTCTGTATTGTAACTCTGACTATGAAATGAAATGAAATACAAATGTTTCTCTATCCCTGATACTCATCACTGAAAAAGATCTTTCTTCTAACAGTTAAATAGAACAAGTACCTTTAACATGTTTTATTTCCTAACTGTTGATTCTAGACTTAGAATGATTTCTAAGATACTAGAAAAAGACAACCTCCCTGTTGTCTTGTCATTGATATTTAGGGGGAGATTGTTGATCCAGTCTTCCTAAGACTTTATGAAATATCAATGATCCTTTATCTTTCATCCCAGAATACTTAGCAAAATATAGATGCTCAGGGAACTACAGCGAGTCTGTTAGCTGAAGATCCATACTGCTGAGCATGGTTCATAAATGATATCAGCGATTGCTTGTCACTGACCCCTTTCAGTGACAGCGATAGCTGATAACTGCTAATGTATTCTCTGAAGACAAATAGTCATGTCACTAGGAAAACCATCAGCACCATCTATTGATGTAAGCTGATGATAGAGTCAGCGATGCTAATGATCTGAAGTTGAAATCAGTGACAGCTAGCTGACTACTCATACATGACGTTCGATAAAGACAAGTCACAGTGCCTCCCTGATCCTTCCCAAGGATCAGGGACTCTAAGGCCTGATCGGTGACTTGTATTTTAAGAATACCAGATTTGTCTTTGTAGGACCTCTTGTGTTGTGAAGAATCAGAAAGACACTATCTTACTTGCTTTCTAGTTTAACTTCCTTTATCTGTAAACATTTAACTCTGTTAGTGCCCCTGTTTGAGGTTTGGAACCTCGGGGGCCTTTGTTGACATTTTGTGTAACTTCCTCTTACCTATATAAGGTAAGAGATGATTAGGGTTTTAATGCATTGATTCATATTTACCATTTTGGGCAAAAACTCCATTGTTAAACCTTGTTCAAGCTTTTATGAATTCAATCAAGATTTCCATCCATTTCTTCATCTTTTCTATGATTTGTGGGACAACAATTGGTATCAGAGCTAAACAAATCATTAGATTTGTTTGTTCCTATGAATCATTCAAAGAGGATTTTTCTTGGGTTTTGAAGATTTATTCTTGAAAAAAAAAATTATATGAGTTTTTTGGGTTATGGATCTTGGAGATTATGAAGATTGAAGTTTCGGTTGTGATTATATCCGTTTTCCGAATTGGAAAACATGTTTTCCAATTCAAAAGAGCACATTTGGTTATGGCATCGAAGACTCTGCCATCAGAATTTTAAAGACATGAACAAGCTGGTTTCGAAAAATCTCGTCAAGGGACTACCGGAGACTCGCCTTTCCAAGGATACACTGTGTCCCGCTTGCGAACAAGGAAAGATGACGAGAAGTTCTCATCCGCCGAGGATGGATACGAATAGCAAGAGTCCCCTTGACATGATTCATATGGATCTTTGTAGACCTACCAGAACCGAGAGCCTAGCCCGAAAGAAATACATGTTGGTTCTCGTGGATGAGTTCTCTAGGTTCACATGGATTGAATTCCTGCGAGCCAAGTCTGACGCTGCCGATCGAATCATTGCCTTCATCAAGCGGATTCAAGTTCTCTTGGGTCGCCGAGTGAAGAAGTTGAGAAGTGACAACGGAACCGAGTTTCGCAATGCAAAACTGCAATCCTTTCTCGAAGACGTGGGAATCTCTAACAACTTCTCTGCCGTACGCACACCTCAACAAAATGGGGTAGTCGAAAGGAAGAACCGGACGTTGGTCGAAGTGGCGAGATCCATGATGGCTCATTCAGGAGTTCCTCAATCATTTTGGGCTGAAGCAGTGTCAACAGCATGCTACACGCAGAATCGGACCCTGATCGTCAAGCGGACCGGTAAAACCGCCTACGAGATGGTCGAACAGCGTAAGCCTAACATCGATTGCTTTCGAGTCTTTGGATGTAAATGCTATGTTTTAAATGACCGGGATGATTTGGGAAAGTTTGAACCCAAGTCTGACGAGTCTATCTTCATCGGATACTCACATAACTCAAAGGCTTATAGGGTTTTTAACAAACGGACCCGAACCATCCTGGAAAGCTCAAATGTTGATTTTTCGGAAACCGAAACCTATTCTGTAGCAAGTTCAAGTAATGTAAATGCAGCTTTTCCTGAACTGTTCACCGCACCACCGAGCACAGATTCTTCCACTAACTTTTCTGCTTTAGACTTCTTAGACCTCGCAGATTATGATCTACCCACACTCACGGGCCCGATTGTAGTTCCTGCTCATGCTGGTTCAACTTCTACTTCAGTGACGTCCGATGCTTTCGTCACTGAGCCATCTTCAAGCACGTCTACTAACTCAGTGTCACCAGAATCAACTGCGGTCTCTCCCCCTGAAATCTCATCCTCAGCCTCACCGGAACCTGTCTTAGAACAGACCCCACAACCTGTTCTTGCACCTATCCCAGAGGAAGCTCCACTACCTTCACCCAGTTCAGCTCAGAGAACGTATGCACAGGTAGTGCGTGAGCCCCGGTTGGAGGCATCACCGCAGAATAATCTGGCGGTCGGGTCGTCAAGTAGAAACCAGCAAGAGGTCTTGGCCGTGCAAGATGAGAACGACACCACCAACAACCAACGAGCTTATGTCACTCACCCACACACTCGCAAATGGACAAAAGATCATCCCCCCTCCCAGATCATCGGGAGTCCCTCACAACCTGTAACTACAAGATCCGCAAAGAATGTAGAAAACCTGATCCTATTTGGAGGATTCCTTAGTGATTTCGAACCTTCGGATGTTTCCCAAGCTCTCACTGATCCGGATTGGGTTTTAGCGATGCAAGAAGAGCTTGCGGAATTCGAGAGAAACAAAGTCTGGCGCTTGGTAACCAGACCGTGGGGAAAATCAATCATCGGCCTGAAGTGGATCTTCCGGAACAAGAAGGACGAGAATGATCTCATCATCCGGAACAAGGCTCGATTGGTCGCCAAGGGTTATCGCCAGCAAGAGGGTATCGACTACGATGAGACGTTTGCGCCCGTAGCTCGGATTGAGGCAATTCGGATCTTCCTTGCGTATGCCGCCCACAAAAACATGACGGTGTATCAAATGGACGTCAAGTGTGCCTTCTTGAACGGAGTTCTTCAAGAAGAGGTGTACGTTGAACAACCGGAAGGATTCGTCGATCCCAGATATCCAGAACATGTCTACGTGTTGGACAAGGCACTTTACGGTCTCAAGCAAGCTCCTAGGGCATGGTATGAAACCCTCACTGACTACTTGCTAGGAGTTGGCTACAAGAAAGGTACAATCGATCCCACTTTGTTTCTCAAGAGGTCAGGTAAGGATTTAATTATAGTTCAGATATACGTGGATGATATTATCTTCGCATCTACGAAGCCTGAGATGTGCCAAGAGTTTGAGAACACCATGAAATCCCAATTCAAAATGAGCATGATGGGCGAGTTGACGTTCTTTTTAGGACTTCAAGTTCGACAACGCCCTGATGGCATTTTTATAAGTCAAGCCAAATATGTTCAAGATCTTTAAAACGATTTGATTTCGGTGGCTCAAACTCTGCGGCAACACCAATGCCCAGAAATTTTCAATTAAATGCAGATACGTCTGGTAAACCGGTTGACCAGAAAACTTATCGGGCAATCATTGGTTCTCTTTTATATCTCACGGCTAGTAGACCAGACATTGTCTTCTCCACGGGTGTCTGCGCTCGTTTTCAGTGTGATCCACGTGATTCACACCTGTCTGCAGTCAAAAGAATCCTTAGGTATCTGAAGGGCACACCGGATTTTGGCCTTTGGTACCCAAAGGATTCTGGATTTGAACTAATTGCATATACAGACTCAGACCATGCAGGTTGTAAGCTCAACAGGAAAAGCACATCTGGTGCTTGCCAGTTTCTCGGAGATAAGCTGGTGAGTTGGTCATCCCGGAAGCAGAATTGCGTATCCTTATCCACAGCGGAGGCGGAATATGTTGCCGCCGCCTGCTGCTGCTCGCAAGTTCTATGAATGAAGACCCAACTTGCCGACTTCGGATACACCATGCAACGGATTCCAATTTATTGTGACTCCAAAAGTGCGATTCAGATCACGGCAAATCCGGTTCAACATTCTCGGACGAAACATATTGATATCCGATATCATTTCATCAAAGACCACGTCGAGAAAGGTAATGTTGAACTTTACTTTGTTGAGAGTGACTATCAGCTTGCTGATTTGTTCACTAAGCCGTTTGACGAGAAACGTCACTTCTTTCTCCTAAGCAAGTTAGGAATTCTAGACCTCCCGGCCTGAGGTCTAGGGGGAGTCGGGAGTTCATGTTATGTATGCATGTGTGTAGGGGAGTCTGTAGGAATTCTCGAGAGATTGCATGAATTGAGGGGGAGCACTAAGTCTTGCTTTCAATGTTGGTGTGTTTACTGACGTTCTCGGATCCACAACACCTTGGATACCATATTATACTTTCTTCTGTAGGTGTGGATCCTCACGACGACTTCTGGTTACTTCAGATCAGAACTCGCACAAAACCCTGTCGAGACGTACCAGGTAAGTCTCTTTTCTCGGGAGTCGAGCGCTGAACTTGTAAATTTTTGCGAACTTGAAAGTTCAGGGGGCGGTAGAGTACATGTCTTGAACTTACAAGTTCGGGGACTAAATTTGCTAACTTCTGATTCTTAAAGTTCAGGGACTCGTTTTGCTCTTTAGTGAAACTTGTAGTCCAGGGTCTGTTTTGAAACTTCTTAAAACTACAAGTTCAGGGACTAGTTTGTAAGTTTCTTGAAACTTCAGTCGAGGGGTGGTTTTTGCCAATAGGTGAAAGTCGGGTTAAGAGAGTCATCAGGAGAGCCAAACACAGTGTTTTTGACCCAAACACAGTGTAATTCGGTAAAAATATAAATACCGGTTTCAAGATTTACTTTTCACAAAAATTCAAATTTTCACTTTTTCTCTCTGAACTCTCACCCGGTAACCGCTCTCGCGCTCGATTCGATATCGCTCGTTTTTGCTCCATTCGTCGATCAGATTACGTTTTCGGATTCCTGGTAAGTTTACGATCAATCCTTATATAGTTATAACATCTAAATCTGTTGTTTTAAGGTCCAGATCGAAGCCTAAACTTTTCAAAACTTACCCGAAACCCAAACTTCTTGGAATGGGATTTAGGGGCCTTAAATCGATCCTCTGTTGATTAGAAACTTGTTATGAACTGATTTAGGATGCATGTTGATAGTTTAGAGCCTTAGATCGACGTTTGGTGAGCGGTTTTTTGTTTGGAACTCGAACAGTCTTCGTTTTCCGAATCGGAAAACTTGAACATTCAAGTTTTCCGAATCGGAAAACTTGAATGTTCAAGTTTTCCGAATCCATCTACGATGATCATTCATATATGTTTTCCGATTCGGAAAACCAGATAAATCCGAATCGGATTATCAGGTTTTCCGAATCCGACTTGTGTCTCGGTTTTCAAGCTAAGTTTTTCCGATTCGGAAAACATGGAATCACCCTTACGGGTTTCCGAGGTTTTCCGAATCTCATATGAGACCAAGTCTTGCCAAATTTTTCTAAGTCTTACACATTTTCCGAATCGGAAAACTACGTTTTCCGAATCGGAAAACCCACTTGTTCTTTATGCTTTATTTTTCTAAGTGTGGGAGTTTCCCGAATCGGAAAAGTGTCTTTTCCGAATCGGAAAACTTGTGTTTTATTGAACTGTTTTTTTTCTAAGTGTTGGAGTTTCCCGATTCGGAAAATCACCTTTTCCGAATCGGAAAACACCCCCTCGTGTGTTTGTTCGTTTTTCGACTCGGAAAATACGAAATACTCATTTATGGGTTTTCGAGGTTTTCCGACTCGCGCCTAGTCGAGGGTATAGTCTTTTTAACGTAACATTTTTCTAAACACTTAGCTTATCCTCGTGTGACTTGACAGAAATGGCTCGTCAATCGAACACTCCTGCTCCTCCTTCTCCGGTCAACAACGCTGCTGACCGGGCCCTCATTGCACCTGCTGACATTCGTCCCATCCACCAAAACAACGGGTACGTTGACCTGTCCAACTTCACTGCTCAGGACGAGGTGGTACTGGAGATCCTTCGTGCGCATCCACTGGCGTACGCGATGCAAGCCACTGCCAACGTTCCCATGATATACCTTCAGCAGTTCTTTGCTTCATCTACTGTGGAGACTCGTGATGGCATACAGACCATCGTCGGTCGTGTTGATCACACCGACCTTACTATCACTGTGGAGGACCTGAGGCGCGTCCTCCATCTGCCTGCTGCCACTCCTGAGGCCCCGTTCGAACCACTGGTCTCCGGCTCCGAACTCTTCAGCGAAGTACTCGCTCTCGGGGTCCACTACACTGCAAACAACCGACCGAACGGGATTTCCCAAGTCACCCAGGGGATGCTGCCACCGATCTGGTTCTCCTTCTTCAACATCCTCAACCGGACCTTATCATCGAAGACCCATGGAGTGGATCGGGCCTCTACTCAGTTCTGGCATATCATTCATGCGGTGGCCTACGGGAGGCGTATTGACTTCGCCCAACAACTTTGGGCTGACATGGTCACCGACATCCGTCAAGGGCCCGCAAGAACCCGTCATACATCCATTCCTTGGATGAGGTTCTTCAGTCTGATCATTCACGAGCACATGGAGCGACATCCGGCCGTCCGACGCAGATCCGGCCACCCTCGCTTCGAAAGCGTTCAGATAGGCAGGATGAACCGCAGAAGACTTCGATCAGGTCAGGTTGAAATGCCTATCCCTGATAACGTACTTGGCTTGGCGGACCGTAGGTCTGAGAGTGTTAGAATGTACCGTGCGTCGATAGGTTTAGAAGACGCGTCCACGGACTCCTCAGAACCGAGGAGCCCTACCCCGGACGCGCGACCCGTCCTTCCTAGGAGCCGTGCCTCTGGCACGGCGGGCCAGAGCTCCAGTGGGGGAGCTCAAGGCTCGGGAGTGATGAGAGTGGACGTTAGGGGTGAAGTGGGTAGAGTCGTTGGTACGTCCGCCACGCCACACATGTCTCGAGGAGAAGCCTATCAGATGATGCTCCGGAACCGCACCCGTCGAGCTCGTACACCTACAGTTGTCGAAGAAACAACCATAGCTGCCCGCGAACGTGAATACACTAGTCACTTCCGGGTGAAGCAGTACACCGGGATTCTCCAACAATCCCCAGTTCATTCGTCATCGGAAGAGCACCGATCGCCAACACCGCCGCAACAACCTCTACAGACTGGTGAGGACGTGGAAGCTTCCCCACAAGAACAAGCACACGTTCCTCCACCACCACATTCGGCGGCCGTTACTACTCAGGGAGGCGAACCCTCCGGCGAACCCTCAGGCGATGACTCCGACGGTCACGAGTCCCCCGAGCACACTCCTTCGGACCGTCGTGAGCCCGATGACGAAGCCACCGATGAAGAGATGATAGATTACGGATCTGACTCTGAGTTCCAACTTTCAGAACCAGCGAAGGGCGGGAAGGCCCAGGTGATTGATGTGGATGAAGCCACCTCTTCCTTCAATGACAACATAATCTCCGGCGATCCAATACTTGCTGAGGATCTTGCATCAGACGACCGGACCGTCGGTCGTGAGGAAGAAGGTGAGGCCGAGGTTGCTACCGGCTGGGGTAGAGAAGACAGTGAGGAAGAAGAGAGAGAGAGGGGAGAAAAGGAGAGAGAGAGAAGAGAAAAAGAGACTGAAGATGTTGAGGTCCAATTAGGCGAGCTCTGGGCTCAACTAGAGAATGCAGATGAAGAAGTAGAGCCGCACAGGTTAGAAACGGAAGTTTCCCTTACCTCGAGTCCATCCAACAGAGAGGCAACCCACACCGAGACCGGGCACCCTACGGTGTCTGGTCAAGACGCTAGCAGCCAACTAGCGCATTTGCACGCCCAACCCAGCCACTCGACCATCTCTCAACAGATGGTCGTTTCAGTCTCTCACGGGATCAAGCACAACTTCCACCGGCCACTCAATCGGAGTCTGCCGGTGTTGAGATAAGAGAGGAACCGCCCCGCCTCTCGACTTCTTTGCGTGCACCAGTTGTCCTAGAGCCACTTACCGAGACTTTTCAAGTCATTCACTTGGATAGGACACTACTAGGAGCATCATCAGCCCGCCCAAGTGGCGAGGCCGGAACGGGGAGAGTCGGTGCGTCGAGTGACGCCCTTCGAGGATCCACCGGAAGCCCTGACACCGTCAACATCATTCCAGCGGTGACGTCAGGCCGAGAGAGCACCTCAATAGGACTCTTCTCGTCAACTGGAGCCCAAGTGGCACCGGGTGTTGTACTTCCGGGACATGGTCCGACAGACTCGAGCAAAGTCTCTAAAGATGCTCACGCAACAACGGGGCTTCTAGGCCTGATGGATTCGGGTGGAACCCCTAAAACCACCCTTGCACCAACGGGACTTTTAGGTCCGACGGATTCGGACGACATCCTAAAAGTCGTCCAAACCAGGTTACTTGCGGTGGAGGAAGCCAACTGGGCTCGAGATGCGCGGGTCGAGGCACTGGAGAAAGCCTTGGCCGAGACGGAGAGAAAGAGATTGGCAGATCTTGAGGCGTCACGAAAGCTTCAAGAAGACCGGGATGCGGAGATCTACGAGCTCAAACGGCGAATCAAGGGCAAACACTCTGAGGCAGCCCCATCATCCGAGACTCCGATCCCCCGTTAGACCGAAGACGTTCTCAGGCTCGCCCCTCCGACTTCGGGCGAACTACCTCCGATACCAGGCTACGTTACTGAGACGGAACATGCCTTCGTCATCTCATCCTACACGACTCAGAACGACCGACTCTCCGCCCAAGTCAGAGATCAGGAAGCCCAGATCGAGATCCTACAGCAGCGCATCCGGGAACTAGAGGCCATGTGTCGGTCTCAGGCTCAGCCTTCCAAACGGAGGCATGATGACCCTGATGACTCGGCACCGGGTCCTCATGAGGGGGAGGTGCAGGCTTCATCCAAAAGGCCTCGCACCGACCTCCATTCTGCCTCTGGTTCCGGTTCTACTCCAGCTCCAGCTTCCACGGCCGCCCCCTCCAGTGCTCCTTCAGAAGCTGCTGCCCCCGATGCTCCCTATGTCGATTCGGACACGGAGGATATTCCTGACATGGGGAGTTGGCACTATGAGCCGATTCCAGAAGGGAAGTCAGTACAGTTTCCTCAGATGACCGATACGGCGCAGATTAACGTCGTTTCCCCGGAAGCAGCACCGAAAGATGTTTCAGATGTTCAGATTCCGGAAGAAGCCCGGAAGATTCTTCGGTCGCTTGCTCAGAGCCTCAGGATCTTCCAGAGGGGGGACGACATCGTACGAGATACAGAATACAACAGCTTCCTATCGGCGTTTGAGTTTCCCACTCCAGAAGCTCCACGGACCATTCACTCGACAGATCCAGAGACCGTCGCTCCAACTGTTATCCAGCTCAACTGGAATCATTCAGTCATCTTTCGTCCATTCCTTGAGGAATCCTTCTCCCGTATCTTCCAGCGGGAGAGACTGCACGTATGGTCCCGAAAGGTCTACTTCGGGATCTCGCACATCAAGACCAAGAGGAGAAGGACAGCTTACGTGCACCAGAGGATGTGCAACTGGGCCACCCATGGACGTCAAAGGATCCGACGTCGTTTCATCAAGGTAACTGCTATACGCCCTTACAAACATGGTCATCAGTTATTTCTTGAGTACGACGTCCGCATGTACGGGACCGGCACTCCACGAGGTGAGCTACAAGACTGGTCGTTCACGGAAGCTGATTTGGATCGGGTGCATCTAGAAGATCTTCTCGCGCTCATCAAGTACCTCCAGGGTCCAATTCTCCGACCCCAATACTACAGAGACGGCACCGAGATACTGAAGAAGTACGTCCGCCACGCGATCACACTTGCGCGGGTGACGGACTACCAACTCGCGATCGAGAGCCAACAGCCGAAGGTCAACCTGCTCAGACCGAACCTGCTTGTACCTGGTATTGATGCCTATCTTCCATACATGCCTACCAGGATACATGAGCACGGGGTTCTCTACTTGACGAGGAAGAAGAGGGAGCGAAAGTTTATGAGATTTGGCGAACTTGCCAAATTCTGTGATGGCACTCTTCTTTACGTCTACAACGGGATGCAGAGTCGACTCTTGGCGGATCAGATACCGGGCCGAAAGATTATTGACGGGAAGGGAAAGATTCTGGAGGGCATGAGACTGATCGAGAGGAAGCTCAAGGAACGGTTGATGTACAGACGAGTCGAGGCGGCAATGCAGATGAGAGCGCGGATCATCGGAGACTGGGAAGAGTTTTTGCAGATGTCCAAGTGGGAGCCAGCACTGGAGCTTCCACCACCTTTCTGACTTCTTCACAAAGGGGGAGATTGTAGGACCTCTTGTGTTGTGAAGAATCAGAAAGACACTATCTTACTTGCTTTCTAGTTTAACTTCCTTTATCTGTAAACATTTAACTCTGTTAGTGCCCCTGTTTGAGGTTTGGAACCTCGGGGGCCTTTGTTGACATTTTGTGTAACTTCCTCTTACCTATATAAGGTAAGAGATGATTAGGGTTTTAATGCATTGATTCATATTTACCATTTTGGGCAAAAACTCCATTGTTAAACCTTGTTCAAGCTTTTATGAATTCAATCAAGATTTCCATCCATTTCTTCATCTTTTCTATGATTTGTGGGACAACAGTCTTCTTGTCTTATATGCACAAAAAGGATTTGATTTGCCTTTTTGACAAAAGTACAAAAGGGATGTCTCTTCACTGTTCCCTCCTTACTTGTCAACCATAAGGCAACTATTTACCATAGGCCATGACCCTACCAAGCATGGGTAATATTTTATGGTACAATAGTACACCAAACACAATCTTTACATGACAAGTGTAAAGTTGGGTATGGCATGCACTTATTGCATGGGGTATAAATATGAACATAGTGTGTTCTTCAAACACGAACCTTTGGTCCATCTTCTATACCCCTATCCTTTCTTCTTTCTATCTTCTCTCTTCTAATTCATGCTTAGTGCATAAGCAAAGGCCGTGTGTCTTAAAACTGATTGTTTTGGATCTAGACAAAGTCTTGATCCTCTTCAACAAACAATCTACTTCAGTTTCACACAAAGGCTCCATAGGAGTCGTGAACTGAATTAAGTGGAAGAAACTGTGTTGATTGTATTCAACCCCCCCCCCCTTTTGCAATACAATCTATCATATTGGCCATCAATAGAGGACCAACAGTTTGGTTTTCGGTTATCTTCCATATTAATAATTCAATAATTATAAGAACTATAAAAGTATAAAATAATAAAGTTAAATAAGTTTACGAATCGTCAAAATACAAACAAGATATTTGAGACCTTAGGATTGCTAGTTTCGGGAAACATTAAAGGGAAATCAATAATATATATAGATATATAATTATATATATATTATAAAATTTTAAAATAATATAATATTTTCGGTTCGGTTCGTTTTTTTCGGTTCGGTTTTGGAGCCAAAACCGAAACCGAACCGTTTGGTTTTTCGGTTTTCGATTCGGTTTTTCGGTTTTTTTTGGTTTTCGGTTTTTCGGTTTCGGTTTTTTTTCGGTTTTTCGGTTTTCGGTTCGGTTTTTGCTCACCCCTAGAGTAAATGGTCGGTATGGTTAAGAGACTCAACATGATGTAGGTATCAAATATAAAATGATTGTTTAGAAACAGTTCTGAATCAGCTGTCTGAATAATACCAAATTACCATTATACCTTCAGTCCTGTATGGAATGGTAATTAAAGTTTTTTTTAAACGACAAAGGATCTTTATTAAAAAAACCAACTAGAAACTAGTCCAAATTACAAACCAAAACAAAACAAATTCGATAGATAGACCGACTAAAACGGAACAAAACGAACACACAACCACAAAACAAACCAATTCGATAGACTGACGACTAAATTGGAACAAAACGAACACACAACCACAAAAGGGTTAAGTACATGGGAGTGTATCGAACTTGTCACGTTTTATCATTGTATATACTTAACTTTAAATTTACCGATTAATGTACCGAACTTGCTAAAATTGCCATTGTATGTATCCAACTTTATCAAAAACCTACCATTTAATGTATCCAACTTGTCACGAAAATGTATCAAACTTGTCATGAAATACATAAAATGGCAATTTTAGCAAGTTCGGTACATTAATCGGTAAGTTTTAAAGTTAAGTACATACAATGATAAAACGTGACAAGTTCGATACACTCCCATGTACTTAACCCACCACAAAACCACAAAACAAACCAATTCGATAGACTGACCGACTAAAACGAAACAAAATGAACACACAACCACAAAACAAAACAATTTGATAGACCGACCGACTAAAACATAACAAAATGAACACACAACCACAAAACAAACCCAAACACTGTTGCCACTTACGAACACCTGTTGAATTCAAAGACATCCTCAGCCGATCACCTGCTGAATTCTAGAAAGTCGTCCTTGATCACCTGCTGGATTTCAGACATTCGCCGCCGATCACCTGATGAACTTTGAAACGGCTTTTAAACCGCATCCAGACCGCAACACACTGGAACATGACCCGCATCCAGATCGCAAAAGAACTGTTAGGACCAAATTGTCCTAATTAGAAAGTTTTATAAAGGAAGCTTTGTAAAGGATTAATTAGTGTTTTACTAGTTAATTAGATAATGGGCTTGGGCTTGGGCTTGGGCTTGGTGTATTTGGGCCCTATATATAAAGGGTTAGGGTTGAGAGAAAGGAGTGGAAAATCATTTGTGAAGAATCAACATTTCAATGAGAGTCTAGAGAGAGAAATAGTGTAGTGTTCTTGTATTTTGAGATCTCAAATAATAAATCAAGAACTTTTACTTTCTATCTTCTTGATTTCTATTATTAATCCTCTTTTTGTTTGATTCTTGGGTCCTAACAAATGGTATCAGAGCCAAACAAATCATTAGATTTGTTTGTTCCTATGAATCATTCAAAGAGGATTTTTCTTGGGTTTTGAAGATTTATTCTTGAAAAAAAAAATTATATGAGTTTTTTGGGTTATGGATCTTGGAGATTATGAAGATTGAAGTTTCGGTTGTGATTATATCCGTTTTCCGAATTGGAAAACATGTTTTCCGAATCGGAAAACTTCCTTTAAGATTATCATCATTTCCGACTCGGGAAACATGAATAACCCGATTCGGGTATTCGAGTTTCCCGACTCGTTCTTGAGGGGAACCTTTGATCTTGGATTTTATGAGTTTTTGATTGGAGTTGTTTGAGGATTGAAAACAGTCTGGGGATCTGATCTGTTGCTAAAGAAGAAAAATATGTGGAATCAATTTGGTATTCTGAATCGGGTTCTGTTTCCCGAATCGTCAAATTGGAGTCGGAGTTCATGGAAATGAATTTGATTTCCCGAATCGAAGTCGGAAAAGTTTGGATGTATGGAAATTAATCCGAGTCACGTGCAACGAATTGGATTTAATTCTCTTAGTCACATGCATTGCACGTGATGTAGAATTGAATTATATGAAAATTCCGACTCCCTTGCTGCTTTCTCGAATTCAATTTAAAACTTTGGAGCATTAACAAACTTGGTCCCTGTAGTTTGAATATAGTGACAACCTTATGGACCAAGTTTGCAATAATGTCACTGCCAGTCCCTGTACTTCCAATTTCAAGTTCCGTCTAATTTGGTCCCTGCACTTCAGTTTCAAATATATTCAGATTTGGTCCCTCAAGTTCAAGTTCTGAATATTTACAAGATCAACCCCTTGAGTTCAAAGTTCTGGATTTTTACTAATTCAGCCCCTGGAGTTTGAGATTTTCACATCTTTTTCAGAAAATTTAAGTTTTCTGATTTGAGACTTCCAGGTTTCGGGGTTTGGGACTATTTGATGGAATTTCTTCCCGATGATGTTAAATTGCTCAAATTCAGTTCGGGAATTATTTTCAGATGCGCTTTCAAGACTATACGATCAATCAAGCTTTCATGTTTTATTCATTTTTGGGCCTTGCATTCTTATTGGGCTTTGAAGATTAATTGGCCCAAATGATTGATCACTTTCCGCTGCGCTCCAGATCCACCCAGATTCAGATACTTTTAATGCTTCAAAACCCTGCGCTTAAATAGCCACCTTTCTTTCCCCATTGATTCGTAAAGATCACATCAGCCCGGTTTTTAGCCCAAATTCAGTTTTCAATCATGAAAATTGAATTTCTCTCATTTCCCCAACTGCTCCAGATTCTTTGAAGACATGTCAGATTTGTAACGATTTCAGAACGACAGTGATCGGATTCTGCATTTGGTTAGATTACTCAGAAGCCTGACTCTCTGCAACCATTATTCTAGAGTTTTTCCTCGAAGGAATTATTCCTCCTGTCCGGTGGAGTTGAGTTTTTCCTTTGGATGCCAGCTTCGGTGAATGGTACTATTGTTACGCGCTCAATTCCTAACCATGTTACCGTTGTGGAGGTTCAGTTGCGATCTAGAATTTTGAGTGACGGTCGTCATCCATCTGACTAAGAAGACTAGATCTGGATCTGATTGCTTGACATTTTGGAAGATTTCAGGAAATCGACTATTTTCTGAGTAGTAGAGAGATCAAAGCAGAGCGTCTCGTTCAGTATCTACTCCCAGTTTCTCATTCCATACGGTGGTTCGGTGATCCAAGCTTCGCTGTTTACCTTGTTGTGAACTTATCAGATTTGGAGCTCTTATTCAACATGCGACCAGAGACAGATCCTTTATTTTTCTTGCTGATCTGCACGGTAACTCACACATGCATCTATCCCTTTGTTTTTCTTGGTGGGAGATCAACATAGTTGGATGAATCAACATGCTCTGGCTCAAGCTGTTGCATTCTGCGGTTATCAGACGTGTCGAGTTATTTACAGGTTGAGCTGTAGTTTGTGCAATCAGTCGCGGTTATTGGAAATCGGATCTGGTCTTTCAGTTGAAACTAGAGATGAAGAGCTACAATCGAGGGGGAGCTTGTAGATCAAGATGTAGCCGAACGCCACCTGAGTTTTCTCACGAAAGCTAGGGGGAGAAGATCAGAGATGCTTCCTTTCCAAAACTTTAGGGGGAGATTGTTAGGACCAAATTGTCCTAATTAGAAAGTTTTATAAAGGAAGCTTTGTAAAGGATTAATTAGTGTTTTACTAGTTAATTAGATAATGGGCTTGGGCTTGGGCTTGGTGTATTTGGGCCCTATATATAAAGGGTTAGGGTTGAGAGAAAGGAGTGGAAAATCATTTGTGAAGAATCAACATTTCAATGAGAGTCTAGAGAGAGAAATAGTGTAGTGTTCTTGTATTTTGAGATCTCAAATAATAAATCAAGAACTTTTGCTTTCTATCTTCTTGATTTCTCTTATTAATCCTCTTTTTGTTTGATTCTTGGGTCCTAACAAGAACATGCCCCAATTATGAGATATCGCTGCCATATATATTAGCTGCCACAAACAATCACCTGCAGACGTGAACACTAAGGCCGCACCCAATTTTGAGCCGCTGTCTGAGCATATAAGCCTTCACCATTTGCACGATGCGAACTGGTCCTTCCGTAGAGGTCGAATCCACCATGAAGCCAACGAGCAGACAATTCGGAAAGTCGGTTTATGAGATATAAATAACAACCCTAACGATACGCGATCTAACATTTAGACATTTAAAGACAAAAGTGATTACTCATCTAATTGCATATATCTATTATGAAAATGAAAAGATAGTGACAAATAGAATAGAGATGCAAACAAGAGCATGGCTTATTTAGTAGTAGTAGGTGGTGATTAGAATCAAAACCCATGATGCATCTTCTAACATGGTAAGATTCATCATACTTTTGATTATAGTGTCTCTTCTTAGTACACCTGACAACATTTGCTTCATTACATTTTTTCTTTTAAGCATTTTATCAAATGGGTTGTAGGCGCTAATGGTCATATCACAGGTAATTAGTTGTTGACGATGAATAACCACAAGAGCAATTCACTTTCATCACATCACTTGAGAAGAAAATACACACAATTTCTTTTTAATCAAATTAATATCAACGAGGCAGTAAAATAGGAAGAGGATTTAAAATAGACATAAGAAAATACACACAATTGATTTTGTAGCATTCCGATCTTCAAGAATGGATGAGTGAAGGTTATTGATTTCAAACAACAAACATGGTAAAGCAATGAAGAACAACTGATTTTGCTGCGATTGTAGGAGACGAGCACCAAGGGTAACCGTGTAATAAGTGTAGCCCATCTGAATGATACGTCTATGCCCTAGAGGAAGAACATCTCAATTGTATTTGGAATCGTTCAGATGCCAAAAAAATTTAACCAAACATGTCAAACATCTGATCTATTTAGATGTAATGTCTGAATGGTACCATCTAGATGCAAACAAACAACCCCTAAGATGCTGGTTGTTTACCTCTTAAGAATCCCATTAAGAGTTAGTCTATGAATTGTTAAGAGGTGAATCTTGTTTGGCAAAAAAAATAGACTAACTGTTAATGGTTCTAAAACCATCTGAATGACTTAGTATCTTGAACGTCTCTTAACCATTCAAAGTCCCGATTTCATGCTCAACAATTACCAAACCATCATATTTCGTTTTGCACCATTTTATAAGAGTCTCTTAATCATTCTAACCACTTAATCATCCAGCAACAAATCATTCAGCAACTACCAAACAGCCAAGGAAAAATAACAACTCTACTATTTATGTAGAGTAAATTATATTTTTGGTCCTTACTGTTTTCATTCATTTTTAGATTTGATCCTTCTTTTAAACTAATTATTTGATTATTGTAGTTGTTACTTTGTTTCAATTTTGGTCCCTTTAATTAACTATAGGTAAAAAGGTTTGTTAATTTTTTGAGTTAATTACACATTTGGTTCCTATCGTTTGTTGAAAATTATGGATTTAGTCGCTAAAGTTCATTTATTACAAAATAAACCTTCAAGTATGTAAATCGTTATGTATTTGGGACCTTATGCTAATGGTCGTCCACTGTCTCCCTTAAGCACGAGGGCATTATGGTCATTTTATTTTTTTAGCATTTTAATATTTGTAGTTGACTTTTCTTAAATGTTCATCTTCCCTAATTATACCATCAAGAACATCATCATGAACATTGATGTACACTAAGAACATCTAATCAAAATAACAACATAAATCAAACCTTCAATCAATCTTAAATACAATTCCAAAAACCACAATAACATTTAACAAATTCCAAATACAATTTCAGTTCCAATCCTATATACAAAACCTATTTCAAATCCCAAATCTAAAATCTTATTAAAATTAAAATGGAAAACCTTAAAAACTCATTGAACACATATTTGAATCAAAAACCAAAAACCATCAAAATCCATATGCATCAACGTTGGAAAAGAAATACCAAAATCATCACAACTCATATGTGTTAGTATGAACAAACCACAGGGACGAATGGGTTTGGGGGAAGGTATCTCCGGCTATGGGGGAAAGTGTGGATAGAAAGGAAGAAAGGAGGAGAGATGGAAGTAACAACCTATGGGTGTTTGGTTTGTCGGCATTGGCGAGAGAGAACACCGCAACAGGTTGATGCCACCACCTATATGAAACCAGCGACCACCAGAGATGTAATAGAGTCGCCGACGGTTCAGATGTCGGTGACTCTTTCTCATACGATTTCCAGTGACGTGCGACCTATTTTTCCTTCGATTTCTAGTGGCTTCAAGCTATTGAAATGAATCATGATGGCAATGGTAGAGAAGAACCCTTAGTTTGGGTGTTCTTCCATATCTGTGCAAAAAGGACAAGAAGAACCATAAGCTCGATTTCAAATATCTCCTCTTCACTCTTTATCTCTTATCTTCAATTCTAGATTGGTTTCTCTGATTTGGGTTGTTGGTCCCAAGGTGGTGACCATCAAGGTTAACAAAGGTTTGTAGAAGAGGGTTGAATACAAACACGCGGATTTTTCACTTTTAAATTCACTTGTATTAAAATCAATACTGAATTTACAGCTTATTGCGGAAAAGAAAAGGTACAAACCCATTCTAAACAAATCTAAAGTTATCACGCAGCTTTCACTAATGCACTTAGTGAGAATAGAAGTAGAAAGAAAGAATACATAAATGATATAAAAGAAGAAAGGACTTAGGTAAAGATATAAAGAAGAAGTGTGTTTAAAGAACACATTCATCTTCTATTTATACCCCATGTATTTAATGCATGGCAAATCCACTTTTACACGTGTTGTGCATTTAGTGGGCCAATTGTACTATTAACTAAAAAATACATCCATATGCATAAACCAGTTGGAGTTTATAGTGAATAGTTGCTTTAGGCTGCGTTTGGTACGTGGGACAGGACATGACAGGATCGGACAAAACTCACTGTCCCATGTTTGGTGCAGCATGGGACAGAACATGAATTCACTGTCCCACGTTTGGTGCGACATAGGACACGACATGAACTTGGACAAGGTGGGACAGTATGGGACAAAAAGGGTTTTTTTTGTTCCACCAAAATAGGTGGAACAACATGGGACATAAATGATGCAGGAACAGAGTATATTACTAATTAACACTCGTTTGATATATAACTTCAATATGATACTTATTCTAGTGTTTACCACCACTAGTTGTGGTCGCCACTACCACCGGTAGCCACTATTGGCCATCTCCACCTCATCTTCCACTTCTACCGACCTAACATGGAACTTGGACAAGGTGGAACAGTAATATGATATAATTATAGTTTTCGTCGTTGTTATCTTATTTTTAAGGTTTCATTGAAGATTATATATAAATATTATATTTTTATCTCGACGTATGAAAATGGGTCAATCTTTCAAAGATTGCCACTAACGGTAGTTTTGACCTGGTTGGAGTCTAAGTCCGGATTTCTCCACGATGGATAATTTAATTGTCTACACGTGGCCATTTATAAAACTCCCGTTACATTAAAGATGGCGTTGACATAATTATCTAATAACTCATATATATGAAAATGTGTTAATCTTTCAGATGTTACGCTTAATATTAAATCCAAAATACATGATGCTATTTTTTATTATCATATTACCGAATAACCTATGTTATCCCAACCAAGTTTTACACCCTTTGCTTCTTAATCTAACTGATTTCTGTCAATTTAATTTTCACGCATCCAAACAAATCAACTTATTGCTTCGAAAACCTCATGGAAATCCTTTTATAATTGGGCATCATCGAAAGATTGTTTTTCACACACGCCTCCCTGTGGGATCGATATCTGGTACTTGTACCACTTTTATTACTTGCTGATTCTATCTCCAAAGCGACAACAGACCAAGGTTTATACTTGGGCCAAGGTCTGTTTGTATGCATTTTTACTAAAAAAACCTATCAGTCTTTTTGGCGTTGTTGTATTATATTAGACGGTGGGATTCGGTTGACTTTTTCCCGTTCCTTTGATAGTATAAGAAAAATACAGTGTGTCGTAGAAAACACTGATAGGCAAAGATAAAAACAAAAACACGAGAAAGGTTGATTAAATTCCCTCGATCGGGTTTTTGGGATACGTGGCAACAAGCAAAAAGCAAAACTCAATGTCCACTTCGACCGCTGAAGCTGAATATGTCGCTGCTGGAAGTTGTTGTGCTCAGGTCCTATGGATGAGAAATCAACTATTGGACTATAATCTTCAGCTATCCAAAATTTCTATCTATTCCGAAAACACGTCAGCGATCGCCATTGCCAACGATCCGATTTTGCATTCTAAAACCAAACATATTGAAATCATATATCATTTTATCAGAGATCATGTGATGAATGGTGACATTGAACTTCACTTTATACCCACTGATTATCAACTCGCTGACATTTTCACTTTTTTGGTCATTTTACATACTCATAAGCTAGTTTTACCAAACATAATTTGTTCATCAATTACTTTATCCGCTATCAGCTAGTTTATCAATCAACAGCTAGCTAGTTCATCGATCAAAAGTTAGCTTATAAGCTAGTTTACCAAACATGCTTTAAAAATATAACATAAAGCATCTTTTAAGTCGTTGTAATGGTTTTTTAATGGGAAGAGTACACCAAAATGTATCCAACTTGTCACGTTTTATCATTGTATGTACTGAACTTTAAAACTTATCATTTAATGTATTGAACTTGCTAAACTTGCCATTGTATGTATCCGTTTACCTACTAAGAAGGTAACCGGTAACTTAGCCACATAAGATGCCACATAGATGCCAACTCATTGTTCTTTGAGTAAATTACAAATTTCATCCCTCTAGTTGACTAAATGGGTTCAAGGACCTGTTTTGAAATATTAATATAAACCCAAACCACCACCACCATTGCCACCAAACCACCACCACCACCACATCCACCACCCCCACCACTACCTTCAAACCACTACCACCACCCCCCACCACTTCCTCCAAACCACCACCACCACCGACGCCTCCCTTCAAACCACCACCACGGCCGCCAGCCTCCAAACCGCCGTCGTCGTCGCCGCCCTACAAACCACCACCGCCCTGCAAACCACCGCCACCACCAAAACACCACCACCACCACCCCCACCACTGCCTTAAAACCACCACCACCACCGCCACCCCCACCACTGCCTCTAAACCACTACTACCACCATCACCCACCACCACCAACACAACCACCACCACCAAGCCCACCACCATTGCCACCAACCTTCAAACCACCGCCACCGTCACCATCCCCGTCGTTATTTTCTTCTTCTCCTCCATCGTCTTCTTCCTTCGATTCAACCCTAACACTGGATCTTGTAAGCCGGATTTGGAAGGTGGAGGTCACCGGAGGGATAGAGGTCGCCGGAGGTGGTGGTTTGGAGGCAGTTAGATAGATGTCGTCAGGCGACCTCCAATCTTCCACCACAGATCTGGAAGGTGGAGGTCACCGGATCTGGAACGAGAGAGAGATAGATAGAGAGAGAGATAGATAGAGTTCACCGGAGGTGGTGTCGCCGGAGACGAAGGTGGATGCCCGAGGTGGTGTCGCCGGAGACGATGGTGGATTCCCGAGGTGGTGGCGCCGGCGAACTTCTGGAGTCACAAATGAGAGAGAACTGAGAGGGGTGAGCTTTTGTATTTTTGTACAATTTATCCCTCAAGGACCAAATTTATTGGTTTTGGTATAAGTTAACCCCCATGGACCAAATTTCTTAGATTTTATAAACCTCAGGGACCAAATTTGTAATTCACTTCTTTTAAAAATAAAAAATTAAAATTACACATCAGATATAACTTGTACACGTTAGCATTTTATAGGTAACAAGTTACCGGATACATACAATGGCAAAGTTTAGCAAGTTCAGTACATTAAATGGTAAATTTTAAAGTTCAATACATACAATGATAAAACGTGACAAGTTGGATACATGTTGGTGTAATTTTCCCTTTTTTAATCCCATGTTGGTATGTGCATGTAAAGATACTAATCATATTTATTACAAATTTATAATTCAATTTTGTATTTGTGTCATTTCAAAATTTAGTATCTAAGCCGTTAACTTTTTTCGATATACAAAACTAGAAAGAAAAAGATGATTGATTTAACAAAACGAACTAAATCAATATTTTAAACACTAATTATATGAGTGATATATAATTAGAAAAGTCTAATGTAATTAAAGTTAAAAGATTAATATAAAGCAGAATATAGAATATAATATTCAATTGAAAAGATTGGAAATAATTGATTAGAAAGTTTGAAATGCCTAAAGATGCATTATTGAGAATTTGACACGGTTTGGTTTTATTTCTTTTCTCGTTATGCTTTTGGATTTTCATACAGTTTTTTTAATTAATTTATATACTTGTTTTTTTCTAGATAATAATAGGTCACATCTATATATAATAAATAAGTAATTGTGCTGCTACATGGTTGGATTGTCACGTGTCGTTCTCCAGTGAGCCGGAATCAATGTTCTAAAAAACACGTTAAGGTGTGCCATAACGTCGAGGAGTAGTATTGCCACTACGTTAAAGCCCGTGGTATGACTCTAAGGCGTGGCTATGGCTTATTCAATTAAATATTTATGACTTATTCCATATTATTGGCTTATTGAATTATGAGACGGCTAGCAAAATTTCTTTTATTATGATCTTCTGAAATCATTTTTATAAGCTTTGTATATTTGTTATCAAATAATCAATGTGGGGATCTTCTTTTGTTTATAGGTTTTATTATAGGTTTTATGATCTGCATATATATTATATAGATAGATAGATAGATTTGCCGTCTTAAGTCACGCCTTGAAAAACGCCTTAACCTCGTCTTAACTTGTAAGGGTTGAGGTTTGACCTCGCCGTCATGTCACGCCTCAAGCCATTTAGAACTTTGGCCAGAATCAGTATTTGTCTACCTAAACGTATATATGGAGGCAATTTACACTTTCAGTTCATTTAAGCTTATCTAATTGACAAGTGTCATTTTATTTAATAAATCCCACTAAATTATTTTAAATATAAGAAAATATAAAATATAATCAAGTTAATCATTGAAATTTAAATTGTTCAAATTAATTCTACTAATTTATTTTAAATATAAAAAAATATAAAACATAAACCAGATAATCATTTAAATTTTAATTGTTCAAGTTAATTTTTACATTGTATATATAAAATATTTTAATTAATTTTATTAAAAATTCGAGTGTGACTAATTAATTATTTTGACTAATTAATTATTTGACTAACTAAATTAATTTATGCATTGCATATAAAAAAATTGACTAATTAGTTTTATTAAAATACGAGTTTGACTAATTAATTTTATTGAAATGCTCAATAACTTAAGATTTACATATCTAGTTATATATAAATAAGAGGAAACTACAATTTTGGTCCCTAAGGCTTATGTTTTTTTGAAAGTGGTACCTAAAGTTTTACAATTCAGAACGTGGTCCTTCAGGTTTGGATTTTGCTTTGAAAGTGGGACCTGATCACTAACTCTGTTAAAAATTGCCATTAGAGCTAGGAGTATTTTCATCCAATTTAGTTTTGTCCCTCTTTTTGTGATTATCTTCTGTCCTTCTTATTCTTTTAAAAATCCATTAAACTTCAGGGACCTTTTATTTATAACTAATATAGAAGGAAATTCATTTGTAAACCCAAAAAATGGTGTAAACCGTGTAAACTCATGGTTGCATACGTAAATCAATGAAAAATCTTTTCTGAAGTTGTTTAGTATGATGAAAATGTTTCATATACTAAATTTTTTGATGAAAATTGTCTCATATGAAGATGTTTTTTATGTAGAAATGAAAAAGTTTCACATGAATAAGAAAAAAGTTTCATAAGAATAAAAAAACACCAAAATATGAAACAATTTCATCAAAAATTGATGTATATGAAACATTTTCATCATATTAAACAACTTTATGAACCAATTTCATTGATTTAATCTATGCAACCATTAGTTTACACAATTTACACCATTTTTTAGGTTTACAAATAAACTTCTCTCTCTCTCTCTCTATATATATATATATAGAGAGAGAGAGAGAGAAAAAAAAAAGTTCAAATAAAAACTCAAATCTGATTGCGAACATGAGAACCATCAAGATCGCGTCAGATGGCATATTCACTCTGAATAATCATATACTATTCAGAGTGAATAATGTTGAATAATACAAAATGTTGTATTACTCACTTTGAATAACACTGAATGTTGTGTTATTCACTGTAAATATACATGATTATTCATAGTGAATATGTCACGTGGTGCGCTATCGGCTATTCTCACGTTTGCAATGCAAAATGAGTTTTCATTTGAACCTGACCATATATACAACCCGTAGCTAACGTGAAACTAGTGCAACTCTATGGAATTCTGTCAAGTTCTAAGAAAGCATTTCCATAATCATTGATTTTTCTTATATTTCATATTATATATGGAAATGTTTCATAGAATTTTATAGGATTTCGTAGGGTTGTTTAACATCAGCTACGACCTACGGGTTGTAAAGGATTATAACTCCCACTGTGTGTGTATAAACACTGGAACCATCTTCCCTAACCCTTTTTGTAACCGGTAAACACCACTTCGTCATCGGCCACCCTTTTCCTCTCCCTTCTCTCTCATTTCCATCCGTCCCCTATAACCTTCATCCTCTCTGTGTTTTGATAAATAAAAAAACTTATACCATGGAACCTATTGTATGTTTATTCTGGTTTGGTACTTGTGGTATTCATTTTGTTTTGTGATTATCCCTTTGACTAACTTTTTCATTAACTCTGTTAAATTAAGGACCATTTTAGCAAATTTTTGTTCTTTTGCTTTTTCTTGTAAAAAAGTAAAAAATATATTTAACCAGACAATATATATATATATATATATGGGTGTGTGTGTGTGTGTAGAGAGAAAGAGAGCAAAAAGTTCAAATGTGAACTCAATTTTCATGTGAACGGGAGTACCACTTAAATCGCGTCAAATGGCAATATTCATCGACGTCTAATTAAGCTTTATTCAGTCTGAATATCATGCACTCTGAACGCGCACGTAAGCTCCATTCAGAGTGAATAAAACTTAGGTGCAATTACTCTGAATCGCACGCCTAAGCTTTATTCAGACTAAATAAAGCTTTTATATAGTCTAAATAATGCATGAATATTTGGACTGAATATTGCCACGTGATGCGTTTAGTGGTCCTAATGTTCACAATGAAAGATGAGTTTACATTTGAATCTATATATATATATATATATATATATATATCCATGATGAGGGAGTTTCAATTGCAAAACATAAAAAAACGTGCAAACCGTGCAAACTCATAGTTGCACATGTAAATCAATGAAAAAAAAATTTAGAGTTGTTTAATATGATGAAAATGTTTCATATACTAAATTTTTTGATGACATTGTTTCATATGAATGTGTTTATTTACGTAGAAATGAAAAGGTTTCACAAAAACGATGAAAAAGTTTCATATGAATAAAAAAACACCAAAATATGAAACAATTTCATCAAAATTTGATGTTTATGAAACATTTTCATCATATTAAACAACTCCATGAATCAATTTCACCGATTTTACGTGTGCAACCATGAGTTTGCACGGTTTACACGTTTTTTGTGGTTTGCAATTGAAACTCCCTCTTGTTTATGTAAAAAATTACACAACTCGATGTCGAAAGAAACTTGTGTGAGGCTTAACCGTCGAGAGAAAGAAATTACAATCAATGATAAGTGCGGAAAGATAAAATGAGACAAATAATTTGATGACGCAGGAAAAACCTCACGACGGAGGAAAAAACCTGCGGTCGACCTAAAAGGTAAGTCGACAGAGCACTATGTTCACCAATCAGGGGTGATGTCCTTCAAGTATACAGCTTTGATCGTACGATTACAACTGAGAGAACTATGAAATCGAATGTAAATTACAGATGATTCTCAAGAATAATGATTATAGAACTTGTGAGCTTCGGATAGACTTCGTGTCCTGAAATACTGGCTTGATTCTTCTTATATAGTGGCTTGATAATAACGGTCCAACGGTATTGTGGCTCATCAATGAGTGAATCGTAACCGTCCAACGTTATTGTCTTCAATTAATGCTTGGAGAGTAACTGTCCAACGGTATTGCTGAGAGTTAATGTCCAGATTGTAACTGCTGCGAGAATCTTGCTTGTAACGGTCGATCTTGATGCTGTCGAACGATACATAACTTACGACTTGTTCGATGTAGTGATGAACTTCAACAAGAATAGCATAGTACTCAATTTCCGATTTCCTCAAAGGTGGACAATTGTTAGATATGATAATCAGCTTACCTGCATCAAACATGTAAACTTTGTATATTTATTCGTTAGTATTGTCGTACGATATTGTGGATATCGTTCGACTTATTCGATGTATATGTTCGATGTTTAATGATCTTTGTTCGATAGTTCTTTTAGGTTTTGTCTCAGGACCTTATCTTAATACAGGATCATTGTCTTAACATTTGTCTTACGATTATATTTGGTCGTCGTGCGATTGTAGATTTTTACCCTAACAATTTGCCCCCAAGATTTAGAAAATAATTCTAATTTTATCTAAATCTTTAATTTGCTGGACAAAGAGTAAAAATACGTTGGTAAACGGTCGAATTAACGTTGATAAACTAGCCGTTATCTAGCCGTTACTCTGGACGCGTGTTCTCTAACGGCTAAGTGCTGACGCGTGGCACGATTATCTCTAATGACTCATATGATTTAGTTGCTATAAATGAGGCG
Source organism: Centaurea solstitialis (assembly GCA_030169165.1). Taxonomy (NCBI): domain Eukaryota; kingdom Viridiplantae; phylum Streptophyta; class Magnoliopsida; order Asterales; family Asteraceae; genus Centaurea; species Centaurea solstitialis. Next base: position 61,055,533 of record CM058041.1, read on the forward strand.
TCTGATTGTGAGAATAGATTTTACGAATCCTTTTAATTTCGTAACCAATTGCTTGAGATCGTAATCCGACTATTTTTGGCAAAGATTTTCGTGCGACTAGGCTTTAAAAGGTACCTCCTTCTTCCCTGTTTCATGCGTTTGAAATCGATAGCAAATAAGAGTAATAGAGGTTTAGATAATCTTAGGTTCACCCGTTTAAGAAATAGTTTAGGTCGACTGGAGTTCATTATGTCATCGGAAGTTAGGAGTTCAATTACGGAAAGCCTAGAAGTAGGAGAGTTGAGGGAGTTAGCAGGGTTACCAGAGGGTGCTCAAATAAGGGTGGCCGGAGAGATTCGGCCGGCGGATACTCCGACGGGGTTCTTCGCCCTGTTCGAATATCCGTTTAAGATCGGATTTCGATGGCCTTACTCTCCACTTTCTCGAGCCTTCATGTCCCGTTTCAACTTGTCTCCGGGGCAACTGATGCCTCAATTCTGGCGTGTTATCCTGGTAATCGAACGGGTAACCAAGGATTGGGGTCGTCGCGCGTTCTCTGTGGACGACCTTCTTTCTGCCTACAACGTGACGAAACTGCCCTACAACCGTTATGGGTTGTTTCCTAAGGGTAGGAATGACACCATGCTTGTTCATCGCACGCAAGTGAATGATCGAGGGTGGAAGTCTCGTTACGTCTTCGTCCAGACGTCTTCGGTCGCTGATGAGTCTTGGGTCGTTCCTGAATGGAACTCCAATGGTAATTTGGACGTTCGTTATTCATTATTGTGCTTTTATTTATTTTTCAATACTAATCGTCTGTTTTTCTTTTTGCAGCTGTCAGCTTTACGTTTGAGACAACCGAAGAATCTAACGAGTTGATCTCACACTTCCTGAGTTATAGTGTGACAGATCGCACGTATAGAACGTCGAAGGGCGGTGAGGAGAGCGACGTTGAGCCTGAAGTACAAATAATCGAGGAAACAGATATGGAAGGTAAATATCGTACGTCAATATTCTTATTTATGTTAGTTTCGTTTGATTCTGATTTTTCCTTTCTGTATAGGCTCAGCTTCTAAGAAGGCGTCGACGATGGAAGCAGCTGCTCGTGCTGCTAAAAGGAAGGCTGCCGCCCAGGAAGGTTTGGTGGCTAAACGTACGCGATCATCGTACGTTTCTGTGGATACCCCACCTAAGGATGCCGCACGCAAGGCTGAAGGTGGGATAGCAGCTATCCCTCTTAGCTTCGCCCCTCCTGCAAAGGGAGAAGGTGCGTCCAGCCAGCCTGTGTCGAAGGTCGACAAGGGCAAGGAGAAAGAGGGGTCTGGTCTTACGACCATGACGATCCAGATCCCTTCTGACTTCATGGTGGACGATGTGATCAGGACGGCGGCCACTTTTCCAGTCCTTGAGCAGTTTCATGTTCCTGCTCAGAAGGCGCGCATGGAGGAGGCCGACATCGAAGACCTGGATGCCTCCATCGCGGGTATCTCTTTCTTGGTAAGTCCCTGTCGTGCGATTTTATTTTTATTTTTCTTGTACAGCTTCTAACTTTCTCTTTTTTCTTCTTGTAGGCTCTCCAAACCAGTCTTAGCCTCCATACTCGGATGGCTAAGATCAAAGAGGAGATGGCGTCGAACCAGAATGATGCCAAGGTGGCCAGGAAAGAGGCCGACAAGGCCAAAAAGAAGCTGGTCCAACTGACCGACGAGGTTAATGCCAAGTCGGTTCAGATTGGGGATTTGGAATCCAAGCTGGAACTCAGCGAGCAATTCCAGGTTCAACAGCGAGAAACGGCTGAAGTTGGCCTTGGACCACACCAAGGAGTTGGAGAAGGAGTTGCTGGTCGTTCGACGAGAGAAAGCTGAGAGGGAAGAAGCTCTATCGTCCAAGATCCAAGAACTGGAAGAGGACGCTGCCTTGGTTCGCGTGGTCGCACGTACTGCGGTCATGCGACGAATAGCCGCTGGGACTGTCACTTCTCAGATGGCAAAGGACGAGGTGGCCTCTTTCGTTCAGGTGATGGGTTCTGAAGACCTTCTCGACGAGGAGGATCTAAAAGGCCTGGACGAAGAAAAGCCCGCGGAGGTCGAGGATGCAGGTGTCGAGGAGGAGGTTCCTGAAACCTCTGGATCCGTTCCTGCACATCCTGAAGAGACCCCTGTCGTAGATCCACCTGCTACCAACGCTCCATTAGAATAGTTTTAATCTTTGTAATCGTAGAACTTTCTTTTCTTGTACTCTGCCATTTTAAGGCAGAAAAAATGTTTAATGAAAGAAATTTTGATTTAATATCGTGCGTTCTAGCTTTTTATCTTATGTTTTAGCTTTGTGTTCGTGTGTTATAACTTGCGTTGTGCGTTATAGCATGTATCGTGCGTTTTAGCTTTTTGTCTTGTGTTTTTGCATGCATTTGTTTTTAAAGTCCTTAGACTTATTTATAGAAACGTTTCTTTTGTACTCATGAGAGTATTCGTGCGACTGGCGAATTGACTTGCGCTCTTGCGATATAATCGTGCGTTTTAGCGATTTTCTTGCGATCCATGCGATTTTTATCGTGCGATTCCTGCGATAAGCATGCATTTAAGTCGTGCGATACTTGCGTTAATCGTGCGATCCATGCGATTTATCGTGCGATACCTGCGAAAAAGGATGACTAAGGGGTGGCCGTTGGCTTAGCCAACGGCGCTCCGATGCTTAAGTCAGTAATGGATAAGGAATAAATCGTATGTAAATAGGTTTAGAAATAATACCTCTTGAGGTGATGGGCGTTCCAGCTTCGTGGGATTTCCATACCTTCCATAGTCGTAAGTCTGTATGCTCCATTTCCAATGACTTTGGAAATTATGTAAGGTCCTTCCCATTTGATGGAAAGTTTTCCAGCGTTTGGCTCTTGTGTGTTTTGAAACACATGTCGTAAGACATAATCTCCAACTTGAAAATTTTTGCCTTTACCTTTTTGTTGAAGTGTCTTTCGACAATTCCTTTCTGTGCAGCCATCGTTCGTAGTGCTTTTTCTCGGATTTCTTCTAAGGCGTCAAGATCGTAAGATAAATTTATTGCATTTTGATCATACGTGCGACTTCTGGCAGTTGGTATTTGAGCTTCGATTGGCAAGACCGCTTCGCATCCATATACCAGAGAATACGGAGTTTGTCCAGTTGATGCTCTAGGTGTCGTACGATTTGCCCATAAGACAGATGGCAATTCATCTACCCATTTTCCTTTTGCTCCTTTCAACCTCTTTCGGATTGAATTGATGATGACTTTGTTGCTCGACTCTGCTAACCCGTTAGATTGTGGATATCTCGGAGTTGAAGTGATTAATTTGATTCCCCGCTTTTCACAGAACGTACGAGTCTTATCACTTATAAATTGTGAGCCGTTGTCGCACATGATTTCAGCTGGTACCCCGAATCTATAAATGATGTTTTTCTGAATGAAAGATATGACTTCTTTATCTCGGACCTGTGAGAAAGCACCAGCTTCTATCCATTTCGAGAAGTAATCGGTGAGCATGAGTAGATAGACTTTTTGTCCAGGGGCTGGAGGTAATTTTCCCACGATGTCCATTCCCCATCGCATGAAGGGCCATGGAACTAGAACAGAATGTAAAGGTTCAGATGGTCGATGGACCATACTCGAATGTTTTTGACATGCGTCGCATCGTTGGACGTACGTTATGGCATCTTCTCGTAGAGTAGGCCAATAGTATCCTTGTCGTGAGATTCGACTAGCAAGACTTCTGCCCCTGCGTGATTTCCACATTCTCCGTCGTGCATCTCTTGGAGAATTTGATTAATTTGTACTTTATTTGTGACGCATCGTAGAAGAAGTCCTGTTGTGGATCTTCGATAAAGTTGATCTTCAAAAATTGTGTATCTTGAAGCTTTCGACCTTGTCTTTCGAGCTTCCATTTTATCTTCAGGTAGTTGGTCGTGCTTGAGGTAGTTCCATATGTCGAGCGACCAATTATAAATTTCTTCATTCATCTGTACTTCATCGTTTGCCGCAATTGTTGGTGTTGTGAGATGAAGTATTGGGATATTTTCCATGAATGGATCATGAAATGCAGATCCCAGATTGGCTAGTGCGTCCGCTTGCATATTTAGATCTCTTGGTATTTGCTCGATCAGGAACTGTTCAAATCGTGCGATTCGATCTTTAACGGCTTTGAGATAACTCATCATTTTTGAGTCTTTTGCTTGAAAATCTCCATTTACTTGGTTTACGACCAGTAAAGAATCGCTTCGAACGTGCAACTGTTTTGCCCCCAGTCTAAGAGCAATATCTAGTCCTGCGATCAAAGCTTCATATTCTGCTTCATTGTTTGTGGCTTTGAATTCGCATCGTACGGAGTATACTATATTTCCCCCTTGTGATGATTTTAAGACAATACCTAATCCACATCCTCGTACGTTCGAGGAACCATCAACGTAGAGTATCCAAGGCTGGTTGTCTGAAATCATCACAACTTCATCGCACGTCGTGGGTTCCAATCCTGGAGAAAATTCTGCCACAAAATCTGCTAATACTTGCGATTTGATGGCCGTTTTCGGTTTAAACTCAATGTCGAACCCACTGAGATAAATGCTCCATTTGGCTAGTCGTCCTGTCAGTTCTGGTTTTCGAAGCACCGTCTTGAGTGGATAATTGGTCACAACAATGATATGATGTGACTCGAAGTAATGCCTTAGCTTCTTTGCTGCCGTCATAAGACCTAGTAGCAATTTTTCCATAGATGTGTACCTGGTTTCTGCGTCGATGAAAGACTTGCTAACATAATAGATTGGTTGTTGTCGTTGATCTTCTTCTCGCACAAGTACTGCACTTGTCGCATTTTTGCTTACTGCCAAGTACAACTGTAGACTTTCTCCTTCGACTGGTTTTGTTAACAGTGGAGGTGACGTCATATATTGCTTCAGTTCTTGCAAAGCTTTCTCATGTTCGTCTGTCCACAAGAAGCCTTGATTCTTTCGTAGGACATTATAGAACAAATGGCATTTATCCGATGATCGTGAAATAAATCGGGTTAAAGCTGCCACTCGTCCTGTTAACTTCTGGACTTCTTTGACATTCCTTGGAGATTGTATCTCGACGATAGCTTTGACTTGTTCTGGACTTGCTTCGATTCCGCGTTGCGTGACCAAGTACCCCAAGAATTTTCCTGCTCGTACTCCGAAGGAACATTTTGTTGGATTGAGCTTCATCTTGTATTGTCGTAGGATATCGAAGGATTGCTTTAAATGTGCGACGTGATCGATCGAACGTTCTGATTTCACAAGCATGTCGTCGATATAAACTTCCATCGTTCGACCAAGATGTTCCTTGAACATCATGTTAACCAATCTTTGATATGTTGATCCTGCATTCTTGAGACCAAATGGCATAACTTTGTAACAGTATATGCCTTTGTCTGTCATGAATGCAGTCTTCTCCTGGTCGTCCGTGTGCATCAATATTTGGTTGTATCCTGAATATGCGTCCATGAATGTCAACAATTCATGTCCTGCTGTCGCGTCAACCATGGCGTCGATATGAGGTAAAGGAAAAGGATCTTTTGGACAAGCTTTGTTGAGATCCGTGAAATCAATGCAGACTCGCCATTTTCCGTTCTTCTTCTGTACGACGACTACATTAGCCAACCATTCTGGATATTTGACTTCTCGGATCTTCCCTGTTTTAAGCAGATTGTCAACTTCATCGTTGATCACTTTATTTCTTTCAGGCGCGAACTTGCGACGTTTCTGCTTAATGGGTTTGAACGTAGGATCCACGTTCAATTTATGCGATATAATGCTTGGATCTATTCCGACCATATCTTCATGCGACCATGCAAAACAGTCTGAATGTTCCTGCAAAAAAGATATAATCGTATTTTTTATGTCAGGGGGGAGCGAGGCTCCTACGAAGACTTTTCGATCAGGATGTTCAGGATCAAGGACGACTTCTTCTAGCTGAAGATCATCGTTCGATTTCCTCTCATCCTGTTTCTGTAATTGCTAGATGTCCTGCGACTTTGTCTTCATCGTAATCTTGTAACATTCTCGTGCGATTTTGTTCTCACTAGCAATTTCTTGAATTCCCCATGGAGAAGGAAATTTGATCTTCTGGTGGTATGTCGAAGGAATTGCTTTCATCTCGTGGATCCAGGGTCTTCCAAGAATAACATTGTAAGCTGATTGGCAGTCCACAACATTGAACTTTGTTTGTTTGTTGATGCCTTTGGCGTAGACAGGCAAGATGATTTCTCCGAGAGTGTTCATCGGGTCTCCATTGAATCCAATCAGAGTAGTACTTCGTCGTACGATTTCTGACCGTTCGATTCCCATGACTTTAAGAGTATCTGCAAAAATAACGTTAGCCGAACTGCCTCCATCAATCAATATTCTCTTAGTCGAACAGTTTCCGATTGTCAACTGTATGACTAGAGCGTCATGATGTTTATGATGGACCCCCTGTGTATCGTCTTGGTCGAACGTGATTGCCATTGCATCGAGCTCTTTTTCTGTCTTTGATTTGGCTTCTCCAGGGATTGGATGTTCGCTTGGACCATCTCGTGCATGTCGCTTTGCAGCTGAATATGTAAGTCCACAAACTTCTGATCCTCCAGTGATGCAGTTTATGACTTTTGTATGAACTGGTGACGCTGGTCGTCCTTGTTCTTCTGGGATGAGGCCTTTTAGATGCCCCTTAGATTTCAAATATGAAATCTCCTTCTTTAAACTGATGCATTCATCCGTCGTATGACCATGATCGTCGTGGAAGTCGCACCATCTGTTCTGATCTTTGTCTTTGCTTGGTTTATCAGATTTCTTCGGCCATCGTACGTTTGCATCAATCTTTCGTAGTGAATCCACCAAATCTTTTGATGTACCTGCAAAATTGTAAGTAGATAACTCTGGATATCGTATTTTAACAGTACCTTTGCTTGGTCGAGTTTTTGACTCGTATCGAGGATTTCCAATCTTGTTTACTCTTTTATGCTTAAAGTCATGTTTTTGAGCACCAAGAGGTTTCTTTTCTGCGGAATGCTTTCGTCGGAAGAGAGCATCATCTTCTATTCTCATGAAAGCTAGTGTTCTAGCTCGTACGTCGTCGAAGTTTTCTGGTGGATATTTCGTTAATTCCAGATATAATCCAGAGGAATCTTCTAATCCACGCTTGTATGCCTCGATTGCTGTTTTCACGTCGCAATTTTTTATTTCAATCATTGCTGCATTGAATCTGTTGAAGTAGTCGCGGATTGTTTCTCCAGATTTCTGTACGATATAGTACAGGTCGCTGGTCTGCTTCTCCATCTTACGACTGCTAGCAAATTGTCGAGTGAATTGGTTCACCAATTCTGCAAATGATCCGATACTCTTTGGCTTTAGGTTAATAAGCCATTGTAATGCTGCTCCTGTTAAAGTTGATCCAAAGCTTTTGCACATGCAGACTTCCTGATATTGCGCCGGTATAGGAACTGTCCACATAAGTTGCTTGTACTGTGCTATATGTTCGACCGGATCTGTGATTCCAGAATATTTTGTTGCGAAAGCTGGTATAGTGTATTTCTTAGGAACATCAACAAGAGCTAATTCATCAACGAACGGTGAAGCCTGAAATCCAGTTTTAGGTTCGACTTCGACGGGTATTGCTGCTCCAGGTAGCTTTGTGAGTAATGCGAACAATTTTTGATTCTGTTCTTCTAGAGACTTCAGTCGTACGTTTAGAGGATCTTCAACGTTTATTGGGATCGTTGGAATACAACTAGAAGAGATTCCGGTACTGGGTGGTATTGTCGTATGAATGGTGGAACTAGCAGCTGTGGGTATATGACCAGGAATAGGAATTTGTTGGGATACGTTGTTAAAAGGCTCGAACGTGAACATGGGTGTTCCTTGAGGCATAGAAGGTGGACCTCGAGGCATAGGTGGCGGGCCATGAGGTATTGGTGGTGTAAACTGTGGTAAAGATGGTCGTACGCTGTTGTATTGTTGGTTCACAGTTGAAAATGGCATTGAGGCATTGAACTGTGGTCAAGGTGGTGGTCTTAGATATTGAGGAGGATATGGAGGAGGGATAGACATTGGGATAGTCATCGATGGTCCTGGCAAAGCTCGAAGACGTTGAATTTCGTTGTTAGCTTCTTGCAATTGTTGTTGGAGTGATGCTATGAATCCGTTATCCATTATCCTGCGCAAATAGCTCAAAGAAAACTTCAAAGAAAAGGTTAGTACTAAGGCGCACTTTTCACCGAATGAAATTTTTCTCAAAACGGAGCCCCACGGTGGGCGCCAAACTGTTTATGTAAAAAATTACACAACTCGATGTCGAAAGAAACTTGTGTGAGGCTTAACCGTCGAGAGAAAGAAATTACAATCAATGATAAGTGCGGAAAGATAAAATGAGACAAATAATTTGATGACGCAGGAAAAACCTCACGACGGAGGAAAAAAACCTGCGGTCGACCTAAAAGGTAAGTCGACAGAGCACTATGTTCACCAATCAGGGGTGATGTCCTTCAAGTATACAGCTTTGATCGTACGATTACAACTGAGAGAACTATGAAATCGAATGTAAATTACAGATGATTCTCAAGAATAATGATTATAGAACTTGTGAGCTTCGGATAGACTTCGTGTCCTGAAATACTGGCTTGATTCTTCTTATATAGTGGCTTGATAATAACGGTCCAACGGTATTGTGGCTCATCAATGAGTGAATCGTAACCGTCCAACGTTATTGTCTTCAATTAATGCTTGGAGAGTAACTGTCCAACGGTATTGCTGAGAGTTAATGTCCAGATTGTAACTGCTGCGAGAATCTTGCTTGTAACGGTCGATCTTGATGCTGTCGAACGATACATAACTTACGACTTGTTCGATGTAGTGATGAACTTCAACAAGAATAGCATAGTACTCAATTTCCGATTTCCTCAAAGGTGGACAATTGTTAGATATGATAATCAGCTTACCTGCATCAAACATGTAAACTTTGTATATTTATTCGTTAGTATTGTCGTACGATATTGTGGATATCGTTCGACTTATTCGATGTATATGTTCGATGTTTAATGATCTTTGTTCGATAGTTCTTTTAGGTTTTGTCTCAGGACCTTATCTTAATACAGGATCATTGTCTTAACATTTGTCTTACGATTATATTTGGTCGTCGTGCGATTGTAGATTTTTACCCTAACACCTCTATCCATGATTCATGTAAACTTTGTGAACGGATCCCTACCCGCAATAATTTTTCCCCAAATTCTTACGCAAGATTCAAATCTTTTAAACCATCGATGGATTTACAGTTTCGATTGCTTTTTGTTAATTTTCTATCTAATTCTTTTACATATTACAATGATACCGCCGGATGAATATCAAAATATAAGGACTTAAATCATGTGTATTTTAATATGTAATATTGACGATATGTTAGCGTGAAACTTGAATTTGAGATTTTAAATAAAAGTTAAGAATGCATTGAAAATCATAAGTTAAAACTATTTCCTAATTCATGTTTGACAATAAATGGATATAAATTTTTTTCGAGATGGTTGCACTAATTAATTAAAAGAATTGATAAAGCTGGTCGATAAAAGCTTAATAATCCATGAAATTTTCACTTATGTTAACATTAAAATTATAATTAATTTTAAACATATTCAATATTGAAGGTATTGACGATATTTTTTCTAACATTGTAATTTGTAAAAAAAAATACATATTTTTAGTATACTTTAGGTAATAATTAACTAATATGATAATGTATAAAATGAAAATGGAGAAGGTAAAGAAAGTAATTTAAAATAGTCTTTGACGGATTAAAAGTGTAACTCATTGACAAGTTACAACCATTATCCTCAAATTTGGATTGCCTTTATTGTTTAAACTCCCCAACTCTCTAAGGTCATCCTTAACCGTACCCCTCATATCCCTCATTTTTGTTGCCACATCAGCGCCACATCAGCTTTACAAACACCTTACCAACTGTAACAACCCTTGTTTAAGTTATATTCTATAATTAGTTTGTTAATGGGCTAAACTTCAATAGTGGAAATTTCAGATGGGCCTCCAAGGAATAAAAGCCCAATATAGAAGTTAGGGCTTCTTTTCATAATTGGGGTAGAAATCAATTGTTGAAAGAAGAAACGTATTGGAGAGAAAGGAAGATAATAGTGGAAGAAAAGCTTAGAGGAGAAGAATTTGTCGAGATTGGAGTTGGTAAGTTGAGCAAGGTGAATCAAGAAGACAACATGAAGGTATGATTCTGTACATCTTCTTCTTTGTAGTTGCATTTGGTTTTGGGGGCATCCTCTTCCATGGATGAACTCCAATAATCTCTTAGGTTATGAAATTTAAACTCCATTGATGAATTGAGGATGTAGAGATTGATCTTATCTCCTAGTTACTTTGTTAATGAGATTTCCCTCTTTGGATTTTGGGTTTGTTAACCAATTAGAAATGTGGGGTAAAAACCCATTTCTAAGTTTCATGGGGTTTCCATAAGATTTTGAGTTAATTGTGTTTGCTATTGTTTAGTAATCAACCTTGAGGATTGAGTTATCTAGAAATTGGGGAAACTTATTTCAATTCATCTATTATCCTTTGGTAACAAAAGTTGTAGTGTTTAAATCTCTGATTTAAGTCAATTTGAGTTATGTTTATGGAAACCTCAATTGGGGTGGTCTTTTAATCTTTTGGATTTCGAATCAAAGTTTTGAGAAATGTTTATGGGTTAATCAAAACAAGTTAGAAATGGTTAAGTTAGGCTTATCACCTATCTGAATGTTAGAAAACTTGTGGAGTTTGGGAATTATGGAAATTGGGGCTGATTTCGGAATTGTTGGTGCAGCAGGGGTGACCTGCAGGCATCCGCGGGTCAAACCGCGGGTCAAGCCGCGGGTCACCACCCGCCGTTTGTGCTGCCCAATTTTTTGGTGTTTTTCCAAAAGTTCCCCGTTTCGCGTAGGATTCAAGGTTAAGCTTAAGGGTTCATCTTAAGATGTTAATAGGTGAATGTTAGGATTGTTTAAGGGAGTTCTAACACCTCATTCAACCAATAATTCAGATTTCGGTTTGGATCAAATAGGCGTACTCAAGGGGTTAGCTTGTGGCCGCACGCGAGGTGAGTTCCCTACCCTTAAATCTTTTTAAATGATGATGTCTAAATGCTTTGAAACGTGTTTCACTCTCAAATGCTGATACCAATGTTAATGAATTGATTTATGGATTATGGCGAGGTTAAATGCTTGTAAGTTTAAAATGTTTAAGTTTTTGAGTGAGTTCTCCTTCACTACTTACTGGTTTGGAAATGTTTATATGGACTTAAACTTTCTTTTGAAACATGAAATGATTTAATACTTTTGCCAATGTGTTGTGAAATGCTTGAAATGACGGATTACATGTTTAAATGATTACGTTTTGAGAGAGAGCCTTCAAGGTAGAGTACCTTGAGGTCGTATGACCTCTTGGGAAGGTAAATGGATGTCTAGATCATGGAGGAGTGTATATGATCTAGGGGTGCTCCTTTTGGAGTGGGTTAAATGTGGCTCCTTCGGGAGTGGAAAATGTTTTATCGCGAAGGGGAGGCGATGCGGGAAAATGTCCTACCTTGAATGGCAATCTCTAAAGTAAAGTTAAAGGTCATGAGCTCATACCTTATTGTCTTATGGTTGAATTGTCAAAAGAAGGTTTGAACGCACAAGTGAATTTACTATGTGATATACTCTGAAAATGTCGATTCTTTCTTGTGTTTAACTTTTATAAAGTGTTAATGGTTTCCAAATGTTCTCAAGGGAATTCACTAGACCATTCGGTCTAACCCACTCTCTTTTCAACTTAAAAACATTTTCAGGCATGTGTCTTGTAAAGGAAGATCTAATGCAAAGCAAGAGGATGTCGGGTGATGTCCGTGTTTCCGCAATAGCTCAGTTTCCGTCAAATTCTCAGCTGCAATAGATTAGCTTCCGCGTTGAATGTAGGATGACCATGTGTTTGAATTGAGGTAGCAAGTGATTGTTAAGGATATACTTGTAAGAGGCTAGTTTGGGCTTGGATTACAGTTTGATCTATCAATAAAAGTTGCTAAAGTTTGCCTATTGTTTTTAGTTCTTTAATTTGTGTTTTGGGTCGTTACAAATGGTATCAGAGCCATAGTTTAAGGGATTTAGGTATCACTAAGAACCTAGACTTAAACTGTTGACTAGAAGTCAGCTGAGAATTGGGAAACTTTAGGGTGAATCAACCATGTTGGTAGCTATAGAATGGTGAGGACTATCAAGTGCGATAAATTTGTGATTACACCTGGCTAGTGTAAATGTGAATTCATTGTACGTGTGTGTGCTCACCTAGCTAAGTTGAATGTCGATAGACCTCTGTATAGAAAAGTCTAATCTAGAATTGATTGAAATAGGGTAAAGTCGTATAGAATTGTTTCGACACTATTACTATTATTGCTATTCCTTCAAGAGAAAGCGTGTGGCTTTTTACTCATATTCGATTGTGTTGAGTCTAATCAGGGAAAAATAGTTGGTTAAGAGAAACTCCTAAATCTTACGAGCCTTTCGGATGGATCATATTATGATGGATGGTTAGGAATCATGGAAATGGTAAATTAAGAATGGACTTGGTAAGAAAGAACTTTTGTGAAAGGAATAACTGTGGTAGATAAGGGAAATAGATTGGTAATAAGAGACCTTAAGGATTGTTGGACGATGGGGGTAACCCATCGAAGTCGAAAAATGTAGGAGCTATGTAGAGTGACTTTCAAGGCTAACTAAAAGAGACAAGAGCTTAGACTAGTCTAGTGTTTGAGCGGTTTAACCGGGGAAGTGTTGATAGGTCGTCGAAAGTAGGGTTGCAATGAGTACAAAGGGTGGCCTATGTGGAGCGAGTAGCCTTCAGCATAATATGAAACTCATGCATTATGTTTGATTCCAAAACTTAAATACAAACTGTGCTCTTTAAACGGTTAATTACGAATTTTACCCGAGCCTTAAACGGTTGCAAAATCCTACTTATATTTTTAAAAAAAATTAGTTACATGAAAGGCGTGGACATTCATGTTCCAATTATAGCATGCATTAATCGGGCATTTTGTTGCTAGTTGTTTCCAGAAAACTTTATAAGAGTCTATATGTCATGGTAGAGTACCTTGTGGTTGTAAGTTCACTTGGGAAGGACTTATTCGTTGTTTGTCGGTTCATGAGTTTACCTATGACTTAATGGATGCTCTTTGGGAGTGAAATGTGTTTACTTTTCGTCATGAAGCAAGTAATGGTGAAAGATACCTACCATGTACGGATAGTCTTCTGTCGTTCGAAAATTTTAAAGTTGGGTCGGGAGGAACCAATCCTCGAGGTCTTGAGATTTTCTATTAAAGTAATATCGTGTCGAGC